>JBBPBP010000004.1:53174867-53227435 GCA_037974735.1 Cicer chorassanicum
TATTAAGAAGAACTTTTAATGGGAAAATTTGAATTTTTTTATTCAAATATACATGCTCTAAAATTTATTGCCATATTATTATTATTATTATTATTATTATTATTATTATTATTAAAATACTTAAGTTTTTAATGAGTATTTTGAGACACTTGTTAGGATTTGTGTTGATATTATTCCACCAGTGCCAACGTGTATATAATAATTAAGTTTGTTTATTTAATATTTCCTCCCATCTTTTCCTTGGATTCTATTCTTAGCTTGTCCAGTTCCTCTACCTTAGTTTCTCCTTGCTAGTCTATAAATAATCAGTTCCCAAAGATCATTCTCAACGTTAACATGATCAATCACTTCCTGAAAAAAGTCCATGTATAGCAGTATAGCACTACTTGTGTTGAAAGGGTGCAATTTTGGACACTGTCACTTTTACTGTTCTTAGTTTCACATATGAACAACATCCAATAAATAATGTCGGATTTCTCAATTAATATCTTTAATATCCAAATTAATAGATTATCAGTAAAATTTAATTTCACTGAATTCCACATAGTGTATTTATTATTGTAGCAATATATAGTTGGTCTTACAATGAATGAAATTAATTTGAAGAATCTTTAACTGGTCAGCACTTTAATTACATTGTTTATTCAGAATTAGAAACTGCTCTTATGTACTTTCAAAAAATATATATTTTATTCCTAAAAAATAAAATTCAGCAGTCTTTTATTCACAAAAATATATTTTTAATTTTATTTAACCTTAATTGTAACAATTACTTATTAAATTTTATTTATTACTCCAATAAACTTTAAATTATTAAAGTCGTATTTTCTTAAATATATATATATATATATATATATATATATATATATATATATATTGGATCTTAAAAAAAATAGTTCATAAGTGACTCTTACTATTCTTAGTAAAAAGTAAATTTCATAGTACTAAAAGATGGAGACAAATATAACATTATATCAAAATTTACTAAAATTAGTGCAGTCCTTTTTGAACAGGAACAATTTTAGACGGCCTTTTATATTGGAGTTTATAACTTCAACATTATAGATTTTCGAGTCTCTACAACATTATTACAACTCTAATTTAAGTTGTATCAAATGTTTTTTTCTATTATATAAAAGTCCGCTGTCTAATGGTAATCACAACTGCAAATACAATGTAAAACCACCGATTATGGCATCAAATTAAAAGGCATGGTATAAATATCTTGACATAAATAGTTATTTCATGTTCTTTAATTATATATCTTTCTTAGTTTCTTATTAGTTTTATACTTATTGCTTTTAAACATAGTATTAGATTTATAATATGTATATTGTGGACCATATACTACTGTGTTTTAGATGATTATACCTTTCTGCTTCATCATGGTGAACATCATCACTTGACTTAAGACTACATTATAATAATGGGATGGATCTAAATAGATTTCTAAAAACTGTCTAAAGGTGGACCTTTACCATTAAAAGTTTATCTTTGAACTATTTTCTAACAGTCCATATTAGAAGAACCCATGATAATGAACCATTCATTACTATACCTACATCTCACTATAACTATCATTTTAGCTATTGCACATTTCTTAACAAAATGGTTACTCCATTTGATTTTTATAGTAAAATAATGTGTGAAGATTAAAATACTCACATTAATTAAAATAATTGAAAATAGTAGTAGTGGATCAAGTAGTTAAATAGACTATTTAATTAAATGAGAGCATAATTTTTAGAAAGAAAAAACAAAAGATAATAAATATTTCTTTGTATTATGAAGTTTGAAAATTTTGAAATAGATAAAATTTCAAACATAACACTTATGATAAAATAGGGGAGTAGATAATAAGATTTCATTGTAATTTTTTTAAATAAATAAACTATTGACTCTGTTTTTTTTAAGAGATAACCACTACGTTCTTTAAATTTTTTCTTTTTTTCATTTACTGAAAAGAGCTGGTTTTAGACCATTTTTTGACCCAGAATCACCGATGTGCTTCGTTTACTCTGTTTAAATTTAAATAAGTGGTTTCCACACAAACTAGGTTTTCTTTTGTGTGTGTTTTTTTTTAATGATTTCATCATCTCAAATCTATGCTATTTAATTTTTTGATTTTGTGTGGTGTTCGTTTAATTTTTTGTCTCGTTGCAATGTTTGTTTGATTCAAATCGACACATCAATTTCGATCAATTACTGATTTAACTAATAACAAGGTTGTCAACGTTCTAGATCTAGAGACAAATGTATCTCGATCACTTTGATTATGTCACATTATTTGTAGACATTGTATCGTTTTATGCTATTAATTTAGATGTTGTAAGTTTGTTCGCATATTCATTTTGTTTTTAGCGTGAATTTGTATATGATGTACTCCACCAAATTGAATAAATGAATATCCTTTTCTTTTGCTAAAAAAATAAGATTCCATTGTACTATTTGATGATTATCATGTATCTTTATTTATTTAGCCACATGTTTACTCCATTCGTCATTATCTTGAAGATAAGCACTTGACAATTTAAAATGTAGATCAAAGATGGGGTATTTTCCAAGCTCATAAACTTTATCTATGTTGATTTCATTCATAAATAATAAAATATGAAAATATAATTTCCGATTTAAGTATTTGTTAAATGCATATAAAAAATTATATAGAGTGCTATAGTAGTAAATGAAGTTGTAGATTTGGCGAAACTATCAAGTCGAAAGTGTCTTATCTTTAAAGTTACCTTTGAGAAGGTTTGTGATTTAGTAAATTGAAGTTTTTATTATCAATTATGTGACGGTAAAGTTTGGCATCAACAAAAGCTGAAGACCTTGAGTTCGTGAGTGTGAACTCACGAAGTTTATTAATCTTGGTTAATGGAAGTCCAACAAACCATGTTGATATAAGTAGAGTTTTGAAGTTCCTAGTTTATCATGTACTATTACAAGAATTGATCTCATTCTCTCATTTACAGTATCTAGATGATACACTTTTTATAGGTGAGACATAGGAAAAATTTATGGATGATGAAGGTGGTACTTAGATGGTTAGTATAGGTGTGTCCAATCACTAAGCCAAAAATGACATTTTATAGCACGTCTTTTACAACACTTATTAAATACAAACGTTGTTGTATAATTTTTTAAAAATAACAGAGGATACAACAACGCTTTTTTGACAAGCGCTGTTGTAGGGGCATATAGGGTCACATAGCGCCTGCACATAATGTTTACAACTCTTTTACAGCGCTTTTTTAAAAAGCGTTGTAAATTGAAGCGCTCTCACATAGATTTTACAGCGCTTTAAACACAAGCGCTGTAAAATGTAGCGCTCCCACCTTATGTTACATAGCTTTTAAAGCGTTTTTTGTAAAAGCGGTGTAAAAGGCTTGCGCTTTCACATAATTAAATGACCTATTGGACCTTGGTTTCCATTTTCCAATATTAGATATGTGTACTATAGATTGATATAATGTTATCAGTAGCTTATTATTTGTGTAACTGCATTTATATAGGTCATATAAAATGGACCGGAAATGGATGTCTGCCAATCGATTGTCAAAAGAGTATGAAAATGGAGTGAAGGAGTTTGTTGAGTTTGTAGTGAAGAATGCAAAAGATCCAAATAGAGTCGTTTGTCCTTGTTTAAAATGTTGTTTTGGAAAACGCGTTAGAGCAGATGAATTGGAAGGATATTTAGTATGGTATGGAATTGATCAAAGCTATACATGTTGGATAAGACATGGTGAGAAAAAAAATGGAAACACCTGCACAGATACATATGCTTCAACTGATTTCGACACAAATACATATGAGCCGAACCGAGTTGAGGAGATTGCAAAAGGAGTTGAAGAAGATCTTCGTGATTGTCTTAAAATGTTTGAGAGCTTGTTGAGTGATGCAGAGAAACCATTATATAATGGTTGTACTAAATTCACAAGACTGTCGGCGATATTAAAGTTGTACAACTTAAAAGCGAGTAATGGATGGTCTGATAAAAGCTTCACAGAATTACTAGCCCTCTTAAAAGATATGTTGCCAGATGATAATGAATTTCCCAGTCAAACCTACGAGACTAAACGAATTTTGTGCTCTATTGGTATGAGTTACGAAAGGTGTAACAGCCCGATTTTTTTTTTAAACAAATTCAAATTCATAATAAAGAGATAAATACCTTTGGATAAAATATTTAAGTCGTATCACAACGAAAAAAGTCAACAATAATTACAAACAGCGGAAACGGTTTTTGAAATGAAAATCCAAAATATTTAAAACAAAAAAATACACCGGGGCTATGAGGCCTATCCAACGTAGCTCATACCCCTGGGGTATTCTCGGCAGACACCTTTACAAAAGCACTGCCCCTAGAATTTTAACTTCCCCACGTCACGTCAAAAAGTGGTACAAGGACCCATCAAAATAAAAGTTAGGCTGACAATATATGGTATAGGTACAGTCTTCCAGAATGAAATAAATACAACCACAACAGATAGACATTTAGCCCCTATACAGCCATCTAATCTGATCATGCTACAAAAAAAACTATAACCCAAGTGATCTCCACGCGCCCCGCAGAAATCCTTCTAACACAACAGTGGCCAGGTAAGTCTAACTCTGTTCCCATCTCCAGAGTACTAACTGATAGGACAATCCTGATTCTCATCTGAGGGCAAAACCCAGATTTCCACAATAATTGTAAAGGTCACCAACCGAAATTAACAAACATCACATAGCATTTAAATTTTAAATGCAAAAAATAACCTTTCAACTTAGCATACATCTAGAAAGGGTTTTCATATGCCACACATGCATAATCAAAGTTGAAAAACGAAGTTTTTAACAAACTGCACTGTCATATTCGAATAAAGCATCCTTGTATCCAAATACAACTGTGAAAATAGCATAATTTTCAATTTTGAAAATGTTTCGATATCATTCAACGCTTACCACATAAGGCCAATCAATAACCCTCATCAAATACAACACAATTACAAACCACAATCAAGTATGTATATACAACCATCACAGTATATCAAACATGACTCGCGTGCCAAACACCCTAATGAAATGCATATATGCCAATGCACATGATTCCGGAATTCCAAACCAACACCCTCCTCGAAAGGGCGTAAATCATAATTGTACAGTCTCTCACAGACCAGTACTAATTATCAAGGTGCAATCTCTCACGGATCAGCAAAATTTACTATCGTACAACCTCTCACAGACCAGTACAAATTTTCTATGCGTGCAATCGCTCACAGATCAACACGACTTACAAGAGTGCAATCTCTCACAGATCAGCACGACGCGAAAATCCACGCAAGGATAAGATGAACCAACTATTCACATGGCATCATCTCGTGGCCCATCACGGTTACCACTATCACTATGGCCCATCGCGGTCACCATGTACTATGAAATGCATGAGCATATTCTAACTCTTTTCACCACAACCATTAAGTAAATGCAGCTATTAAAAGATTCCCCTTTTTTAATACTCATTTAACACTAATGATTTTTCAAAACTTTTCACAGAGCATACTCAGACATATTAATTCATAATCCAACAAATCCACATCAAATTCAATCTACAAACCACATTAAATACAACAATCCAAATTCCACAAATCCACACCAAATCACTACCAATTACTCATTTTCAAAACTCGTCATATTTCAACCACAATACACCCATTAATTTCCATAATTGCTAACATGCATTTGCACCAAATTTATTTTCTCAAATCACTCCTCAAACACATCAAAACAATTTCACATAAAACACCTTAAATTCATTTTCTGCAAACCACACATCAAACACGACAAATTCAATCAATTCAACTTCCAAAATTTCACGCAAAATTTAATCGTGACTCATCCATGTTCACAACTCCACATTTCAAACACATTAAATTCAACTTCCACAATTTCACCCATAAACACAATAAATTCATTTTCCTCCAATCTACACATAAAATACATCTCAAAATTCATAATATTAATTATGAACACATCAATCACACCAAACATGAATCACCACAATAACATTAATATCTCAGAGTTCTCCCCACCGCTAACTCTGTGCCAACAGCCTCGATTCCTTTTCGAGACTCAAGGAGCTAACTACATAAACATAAATATTTGTAACAATTTGTTCACAACTAAAGTTCAAACTCATTTATTTGAAAATAACTTATTTCGTAACTCAAACACGTCAAAATCAGTTTTTTTTTTTGTCAACCATTACTAACAAAATCGACCACATTAATCACATTAATTCAATATAAGCAAATCGCACACAATTCATATCAAACTACGTCTCAACCGCGTCAATTTTAAATTCCGTTAATTCACGCATAAACGAATTAAATTCATTTTTACCATTTTACACATCAAATACACCAAATTTATTTTCCATAAAATCACATATAATGTCCTAAATGCAAACTAAAAGTTTGGAAGGAGCCCTTACCTTAACGATAGCTTAAACAACCGATTACGGTACCGCGATAAATTCCGGTAAAATATTTTATTCGCACGTCGCTTCCAAAGTTAGCTCACTAGCACCGTAGCGTGGCAAGGAGCAACTTTCCCTTCTGTCACTTCTCGAATGGAAGCTTAGATCTAGAAGAAAATAGAGGTTTTGAATTGATGGATTTTGATTTTGTTTTTTGAAAATTTAAGAAAGCTGAAGGAGGAAGAAAGGAAATGAAACACGCGAGGAAGGAAACAGTGCCGCGGTCTTGCTTTCTCTAACATATATATGTATATAAAGCTACCAATTAATATATATATATATTAGGTACTAACTTACCTGCTAACTAATATATTCTATTAATTTAATAATAATAATATATATATATATATATATATATATATATATATATATATTAGAATTAAACCAAATCAATAAATATCTTAATATTCTTACACACATCACTTCATTCACATCTTAAACTATTTTGATAAAAATATCTATTCTTATTGCAACTCAATTGACAAGTAATTTTTTTTTGCAATTAGAGATATTTTTAACAAAATAGTTCAGTAATAAATTTTTCGCAACGTAATTAAATTATTTCTCACCAACTAATTTTAAACGGGTCTCATAAAAATATCATTGGCAATTAACACACAACATACCATTAAAATTGGCTAAAAAGCCTCATAATTCAACACAAAAAATATACTAAAATTGCATAAATTAGAATTTAAAACTAAGGGTCTTACAAAAGGATTCATGCGTGTCCTAACAATTGCATTTTATTTCGAAACGAATATGAATTACTGAAGGCGTGTCCGAAATGCAATGTCTCTCGATATAAGAAGAAAGAATCTACTCCAGCAAAAGTCGTGTGGTATTTTTCTATAATACCAAGATTTAGGCGCATGTATCGCAGTGAAGAAGATTCAAAACACTTGACATGGCATGCAGATGAAATAATTAGAGATGTAAAGTTTCGACACCCTGCAGATTCTCCACAATGGGCAAAAATTGATCATGAGTATCCTGAATTCGAAATAGAGTCAAGAAATCTATGACTTGCACTTTCTACTGATGGAATGAATCCACATGATCTTCAAAGCATCTCACACAGCACGTGGCCTGTGATCTTGTTGATTTATAACCTACCTCCATGGTTATGTATCAAGCGTAAGTTTATGATGTTGTCTCTGTTAATTTCTGGACCCAAACAACGGGGGAATGATATCGACGTATACTTGACTCCTTTAATTGAAGATTTAAAAATTATGTGGGAGACAGGTGTGGAAGTTTATGATGGGTATAAGAAAGAATGTTTCAATTTGAGGGCTATGTTGTTCGGCACAATTAATGATTTTCCAGCATATGGTAATTTATCAGGATATAGCATTAAAGGTCAGTGTGCATGTCCTATATGTGAAGAGAGTACAAATTGGATGCGGTTGAAACATTGTAAGAAGAATGTATTTCTTGGACATCGTAGATTTTTACCTTATAGTCATCAGTATCGTAGGTGGAGAAATGCATTCAATGGAAAATCAGAGGAAGATAGAGCTCCTTTAGCACCGACTGGATATCAAATACTTGAAAAAGTACAAGGTTTGACCAATAAATTTGGCAAACCTTTTGCGGGAGAGCTGGTCAAAACTGGGTGGAAGAAAAAGTCAACTTTCTTTGAATTTCCATATTGGAAGTCATTGTATGTAAGATATTTCCTCGATGTGATGCATATTAAGAAAAATGTATTTGATAGTGTTATTGGTACGTTACTCAATGTTCCAGGAAAGTTTAAGGATGACATCAATGCAAGATTGCACTTGGTCGATATGGGAATAAGAAATGAATTGGGTCTCGTAAAGAAAGGAAATCGCACATATCTACCTCCAGCCGCTCACACTCTATCTAGAAAGGAAAAAATTGTTTTGTGTAAATTTCTACACAAAGTTAAAGTTCCAGAAGGTTACTCTTCAAACATTAAAAATTTAGTTTGTATGAAAGACCTCAAGTTAAAAGGTTTGAAGGCCCATGATTGTCATATTCTAATGGAGCATTTGCTACCAATAGGTATACGTTCAATTTTACCTGAAAAAGTTCGCCGAGCCATAACTAAATTATGTTTCTTCTTCAGGGAAATTTGTAGTAAAGTGATCGATCCTCAGAAATTACCGACATTGTAGAGGGAAATTGTTGTTACATTGTGTGAGCTTGAAATGTATTTCTCACCCTCGTTTTTTGATATAATGGTTCACCTTATTGTTCATCTTGTTAAGGAGACACAACTTTGTGGGCCAGCGTATATGAGATGGATGTACCCGATAGAACGATATATGAAAATATTAAAAGGGTACATAAAAAGTAGAAGTCGACCAAAAGGTTGTATTGCTAAACAGTACATTGTTGAAGAAGCTACTGAATTTTGTATTGAATATCTGTCCAATGTTGAATCCATAAGGCTTCCCATGTCTCGTCGTTCGGGAAGAATATCAGGAGAAGGGATAATTGGAAAGAGACTAATGACTATATCAAGGACAGAATGAGAGCAGGCACAATTGTATGTTTTGCACAATGATGATGAGGTTCAACTGTATGTTACAATACACATGGATCAGTTATCTAGTTTGAACATGAATATGAATCAAAATTGGATAACTCGAGAGCATAATCGAAGTTTTATAACATGGTTAAAAGATCACATAAAGTCAAAGTTTGATGTAGACCCCATATCAATTTCACAAAGATTGAGGTGGCTAGCAAATGGTCCGAGTTTACATGTCTTTTCATACACCGGTTGTGTAATTAATGACTGCACATTTTATACCAAAGAACAAGATGATCAAACCACTATGCAAAATAGCGGAGTCAGTCTCATAGCTGAAGCGATGCATATCTCAAATGCAAAAGACAAAAATCCAATATATGCAAATCTATCATATTTTGGTGTTATCGAGCGCATATGGGAGTTACACTACACAATGTTTCGTGTTCTCATATTTTGTTGCAAGTGGGTCGGTAATAGTAATGGCGTTCGGATTGATGAGTCAGAGTTCTTGCTTGTCGATTTAAATAGGGTGGGATACAAA
The DNA here is from genome assembly GCA_037974735.1 of Cicer chorassanicum. Classification (NCBI taxonomy): domain Eukaryota; kingdom Viridiplantae; phylum Streptophyta; class Magnoliopsida; order Fabales; family Fabaceae; genus Cicer; species Cicer chorassanicum. The sequence continues at coordinate 53,184,432 of JBBPBP010000004.1, forward strand.
TATGAGCCTTTTATTTTAGCGTCGCAAGCTCAACAAGTGTTTTATGTCACCGATCCTGCTGATGATAAATGGTTTGTTGTCCTATCGACCAATAAAATAAGTGATGATAACAATAATGATGAAGATGTTGGTAATGATATTTTCTTTGCAACATCACAACCACATGAAATGGATTCAACTGATGATGGTTTATATCTTAGAGATGATCATGATGAGGGAATTTGGATTAATCCATCGTTTCGTATCGTTAATGGACAATCAAATGCGAATCCCACCAGGAAAAGAAGAAAGACATCTTAATGTGTATAATTGTTTTATAAGCCATGTAATCTAAACTGAGTTCATGTAATTTAATTGTTTGATCTGCCAGAATTGAGCATTTTAGTATTTAGCTTGAACTGTATTTGATTTTCTGCTTATACTTATTTTTTGCTTATATTTAGCTTGATCTTAGTGTTTATACTAAGTTCATGTAATTTAAGTGTTTGACCTGCCAGAACTGATTTTCTGCTTATATTAAACTTGAAAAAGCTTTGTTTGAAAGTACTGGGAATTTTTCTTGAATTGATCACCCCAATATGAGCTAATCATGTAATTTAGCATTGATATATATATGTATATATATGTATATATATATATACATATATATATAGGTATTTAACTAATTATTTGCAAGAAAAAAAATCCAAATATAGAAACTGAACTTATATTGTAATTTAACATATTTAACTTGAACTGAACTGAACATAAACTTTGTAATTTTACAGCACTTTTGTCAATAAGCGCTATAAAAAACCTTTAAAAAAAATAAGGAGGTCACTTAAACATAACAAAACAAAGAGACCTTTTAAAGCGCTTTCTGAAAAAACGCTGTAAAAGGGTCACATAGCACTTGCACATAATAAAACAAAGAAGCCTTTTAAAGTGCTTTTTGGAAAAGCGCTGTAAAAGGATCACATAGCGCATAAAACAAAGAAGCCTTTTAAAGTGCTTTGTGGAAAAACGCTGTAAAAAGGTCACATAGTGCTTGCACATAATAAAACAAAGAAGCCTTTTAAAGCGCTTTGTGGAAAAGCGCTGTAAAAGGGTCACATAGCGCTTGCACATAATAAAACAAAGAAGCCTTTAAAAGCGCTTTGTGGGAAAGTGCTGTAAAAGGCTTTTAAAAAAATAAAATAAGGAGGTCTTTTACAGCGCTTTTGCACAAGCGCTTTAAAAGGCTTTTAAAAAAGCGATGTAATAGGCTTTTAAAAAATAAAATAAGGAGGTCTTTTACAGCGCTTTTTCAAAAAAGTGTTGTAATAGGGTTTTATATATAACAGTAAACCGCTTCAGTTTCCTCTTAATTACGTAAACTTCATACGCTTCAGTTTCTCTTCATTCTCCTTCTCATTGCGAACCCTACGAACCATATTACCAACCATCTTTGTTACTAACCCTCATTACGTAAACTTCATACGCTTGTTTCCTCCTCCTCTTCATTCTCCTTCTCATTGCAAACCATCTTTGTTACTAACCTACGAACCGTATTTCTGCAAACCCTACGAACCGTTCGTATTTCTGCACTATTCTTCTTTGTTACTAACCCTCTTAAACGAAGCCATAACCCTACGAACCCTACGTATTTCTTCGCACTTTTCAGGTATTGTATTTATTAATTTTTTGTTTCACTAAAATGCATGTTGAACTTATACTGCTACGTACTTAGACTACTGCATGTTGAACTTGTTGAAGTTATACTGAACTGCATGTTGAACTTGTTGTAGATAAATGGATACCAACAAGGAGTTAGATTGTCAAAATGAAGTTGTCAACACCAAGACTTATGAAAATGAAGTTAAACGTGGTGCAACCATTATGCAAAATGTCATAAAAGCAAGAAGTAAAGGCATAAAATTTGAGGTATACTATACTTTGTTTGCTGTTTATTTTTTTATCTTTTTTTGAAAGCATGTACTTACTATATGAGTTTATTAGGTGGGATGGAATAAAAGTGGTCAGTCAGTTGACCCCAAATGTTCCATGTTTGTAATTTATATTGGGGCTGTTGTTCGTCAGAATATCCCAATTACAATTGACGATTGGAGAGATAAGGCGTTGAAGGATGCAAAAGATATATTGTGGACTGATATACAAGTAAGTTTTTTACTCCACTTTTTTGTTACTTATAATTTTTTATATTGAAATACTTTACTTAAACTATATCTTTATTTGGTTTGTAGACTGCTTTTGATGTTGACGAGGTGAGAAAGACTTACGTGCTTAGAGTTGCCGGAAAAATACACCAGGGTTTTAGATCTCATCTCTCAAACAGCTATCTAAGATATCGTGATGGAAATACAAATGTTGAAGCTCCAAAAATATATAAACACTATATATCAAATGACGAATGGACCACATTTGTAGCAAAACGTTCAGACCCCGCGTTTGTTGTAAGTGATTAATTTATTAGCATTTGTGTTTTATTATTCATATTCATAGCGTATTTTAATTTTTTACACGATTGTTATTTTTTTATATAGAGTATAAGTACGGAAAATCGCAAGAGGGCAAAAAATCCGACACATCCATACAAGAAATCTCGTATGGGATATGCACATCTAGAGCAAAAACTAGTAAGTAATTAAACCTCACTTTTATATAATGTGGTACATTATAAACTATAGTTTCTAACTAATTTTTTGTTTATGATCTTAACGAATAGCTAAAAGACACCCAATCCAATCAAAGTCCTAACAAAGCAAGTGGCACTCTTGGTGAAGACGAATAAAGACAAGCAACTTCTGGATCAGCTCCAACGTGAAATACAAATGGAGAGTGAAAACGCGAGTTGCAACATTGGTCTCAAAAGTCTTCCCGAGGTAATTAATTACTTAATAAAATAAGAAATTCATTCAACCTAATTGTTTCACATACATACGTATTAACCATTGATTTAGGGTATCTCTCCTTGCGTGCTGTATTTATCCTCCCCTACTCATCGCAAGGTCGGAAAAGGAACATTGTACAATACTTTGGGAGAAGTATTGCACAACACACCGATCCCAGCCGACCATGTCAAACTATCACCGGTGATTGCTTTGGAACCAAATGCATTGTTGCCTATACCGGACAACGATACAGATATGAACTATTTGGGCGAAGCAATAGGTAGTTACGTGGCATGGCCCAAACATCTTGTTGCCCTTGATAAGGTATGTTTAATTGAAATGTATGTTTAATTGATATGTATATTTAATTGCACAATATATGATTATGATTGATTATATTTAATTATTGATTTTTTTCCGTTGTTAACTTTAATTTCACATTTATTTAGATTCAGACAAAGTCTAAAGGGAATGATAAGAAGATTCCCAGAAACGAGTCAGTCACATCACCGGAAAAGGTTTGTCACACTTATTCTGTAAGGTTTTTCATTTTTTCAAATTCAATAAACTAACAAACTGATTAACATCATTTTTTCAGATTCAATCCAATAAACCATTCGCACAGCAAACCAGCTGCCAGAATAAACTAGCTGCCGCACCACAACTGGATGTTCGTGGTAAAAATAAAGCCGGCAAACTTCAAAAATTGGAGGGTAATAAAGCTGGCAAATTCAAAAGCTGGAGGTTGATAAAGCTGCCAAAGTTCAAATACTGGATCGGGGAAAATCAGTTGTTGCTCCTAAAAATAAGTCAGTCATGCCTTGCTCGATATGGGTCGTGTCTTGACATACAAGTAAAAACGAATATGGACAGCAACGATCCACGCATCATAAGCATGTGTAAAGCTATTTTCGGGGATGAGTATGAAGAACTACTTGAAAAAGAGCACATTTACGAACTTCTCAACCATAAGGAGCTGAGTGGTACTTTCATCAGCTTATACATTAGGTAAAAATTACATTTAATTGCATTTATTGGTAATTAATCTAATTTGAAATTTTCATTGAAGGTTTTTGTATGAGAAGTTGGTGTGCACGCATAGATTGTCAAATAGATTTTCATTCTTGTCTCCGCATAAGCTTTCAATGTTTAAACTCGATCCAGTTAATATAAAGAAATACGTTGTAGATATCCTATTAGGAATTAAAGAGAAGGATAAGTTGTTCCTTGCACCATATAATTCAGGGTAATTATATATTCTTTATTTATATCTTTTTTAATTTATGAGATCTTAATTTATTAGTTGTGTAAACAAAATTGCCAACCAAATTTTTGTTGTTGTAGGGCACATTGGGTGCTATTTGCAATCAATGCGACCTCTGAAGTTATATACTATTTAGATTCCTTGCACAACCATTACAACAATTACTCAGATATAAAGACTATCTTCGACACGTAAGTAATATTCATTTATTTTATACATATATATATAAATAATGTGTTTGTTAATGCTATAATAATCACATTTATTTATTCGATAGTGTTTTACAAGTTTTTCGAGCTCAAAGAGGTGCTACAGTGTCGAAGCAAAAGTCAAATAACATCACATGGATTCCAATAAAGGTTTGAAATATATGTCTTTAAAATTTTATTTACAATCAATGCACAAATATTTATTGACTTATATGTTTTTTTTATAGTGCCATCGTCAAACTAACAACATAGACTGTGGGTACTATATATTGCGATTAACGAAGGAGATTGTTGATATCAATCAAACCATAATCCCAGAAACGATACGGTATTTTCGTTATTTGATTTTCATATATAAACTATGTATATATTTGATTCTAACTTATTTATGTTCAATTTTTATATCGCGCGGTACTTTGACAATTCGAGTCCAACATACTCTGAAAGAGATCTAACTGAAATAAAGGAAGACTGGTGTCAGTATGTGATCGAAATGAAGATTATTTGATTTACTGGGAAATGGCATGCTGCAAGGGATAGTTATATGAATATGGTAGTTATGTGCTGTTGTGAATATGTGAATATGTATTAATTCTGTTCTGTGTTGTAGTTTGTTGTGAACTGATTATGTAAAGTTATAAAGTTATATTATAAAGTTATATAGTTCTGTTGTTGTGTACTGATTTGAGTTAAGTGATTGTGAACTGAGTTTGGATGGAAATGATTTTTGGAAAAAAAAATTAAACGACAGCGCTTTCTAAAAAAATGCCATAAAAAACCTCAAACAAGGGCTTTCTAAAAATTCCATTTACAGCATTTTTTAATAAAACTAGAATAAGAATTCACCTATTACAACACTTTTTTGAAAAAGCGCTGTAAAATGTGCATAATAAGGCACCTATTACAGCGTTTTTTTGAAAAAGCGCTGTAAAATGTGCATAATAAGGCACCTATTACAACGTTTTTTTGAAAAAGCGTCGTAAAATGTGCATAATAATGCACCTATTAAAGCATAATAATGCACCTATTACAACGTTTTTTTTGAAAAAGCGCTGTAAAACTAGTACAACAACCAGCGCATTTGTAGAAGGGATTTACAACGCTTTTCAAAAAAGCGCTGTAAAACGTGTATAACAAGCAGCGTGTTTGTAGAAGGGATTTACAGCGGTTTTCAAAAAAGCGTTGTAAAACGAGTATAACAAGCGTGCAATATATCCACATATTTTACAGCGCTTTTTTTTTTATTTTAAAAAGCACTGTTGTATCTTTTTACAGCGCTAGATACTACAATGCTTATTTTTTTGAAAAAACGCTGTAAATGGCTTAAAAGAAAGCGCTGTAAAATGCGCTTTTTCGCGTAGTGAATTAAAAAGCAAAGTTTTCAAAATATAGGCTTGTAGGGGGTGAATGTTAATCCTCCTTCTTTTCCATGACGATAGGCTATATGAACTTTAAGTTGGACTCATTATCCTTTATATATCTTGGGCTTTTGGTGGATCCAAACACAATATATATATTTACTTGAAATCAATGTTGGGTGTCCTTCATCATAGGCTTGAATCGTGGCGAAATAAGTGTGCAATTCTTGGAGGACAAACTATACTTTAAAATTTAGTCTTGTCTCTTTTACCTCTCTTCAAGATGTTAGCTGTAATGGTATAGACTTAAAAGGTCCAACTCAAAGATATTATAGACCAAATACATAAGAAACCCAATACGAAGTAAAGTGAGCAAACCTAGTATCGAGGTATAGCCCATTAAAGTCCTCACGTGATGACTTCAGTGTCCAATCACCGACGTCATCCCTTAGTATGACGCACAAATAGGGAAACATGGAATCTAGAAGCAATGATGTGTTGTCAATATTCCATGTAGTATTCCTTCAATCTTAGGAAACTTCTTATTTTGGTCACTAATTTAGGTTGGGACTAGGGGTGTACATGGGTTGGGTTGGGCCGGTTTTGACAAAACCCGATACCCGACCCAATTGACTATCTTTGGGTTAGGTTAAGTTCTAAACCCGTATTTTTTTCATTTAACCCGAACTGAACCGACCCGATCAAGAACGCATTGGGTTGGGTTGACATGTTATACATAAATAATAACCTATTTTTTATTTTACGGGAAAATATATTGAATAAAAATATATTTAATACTTGAATGTCTGAAAAACTATAAAACTTCAATCACATCATTCAATTCTTTAAAAAATCATCAACCTCTCACAAAAAACAAAAAATCCAACAATCTTGAAATACATAAATAAATTCAACAACAATAAATCAATAAAATATAAAAATTAATCAATTCTAATCAATATCAACTTCAAGTACAAGCACTTAACAAGTTCCTCAAAACACTTAAAGAAGCTGAAAATCTAAAGAACAAGAGTAATGAAACCATATTGGACTGCTGGAACTGCCAAACAAAATTTAAAAAAATATATATATAACTAGTTACCGGGTCAGCTCTACGGGTCGACAGGTTCAAATTGTTAAACCCATTATCCGAACCAAATATAAGCGGGTTTCATCGGGTTGGGTTGGATTGGACCCGAAAGTGACCGGGTACGGATAAAAATCAGGTTGGGTTGGGTTGGGTTGGGTTAGCGGGTCGACCTGCACCCATGTACACCCCTAGTTAGGACCAACTTAGTATTGCATCAACCTTACTAGAGTCAACTGTTACTCATTTAGTAGATATAGTATGTCCTATAAACTTGAACTCCCCAAACCAGAACTCACATTTCTCAGGTTTTACATACATTTCTTATGAGCATCCAAGCTCCTAGAGTAGATTAAAATATCATATATGAACACCGCAACAAATTTATCTAACAAAGGTCTAAAAATTCGGTTCATATAATCCATAAAAATGGCAGGGGCATTGGTAACTCTAAAATGTATCACTACATACTCATCGTGTGCATATCTTGTTGTAAAAGTTGTCTTATGAATATCTTCACTCTTAACCTTAATTTTATGGTACCCATTCCTCAAGTCTATCTTAAAAAATATTGAAGCTCCTATCAACTGATCTAAGAGGTCATCTATCCTAGGTAGGGGGTATTTATTCTTAATGGTAACTTGATTCAACTTTCTATAGTCTACACAAAATCTCATACTTGTATCTTTCTTCTTCACTAAAAGTATTGGCGCTCCCCAATGCGACACAATAGGCCTAATGAATCTTTTTCCCAGTAAATCTTCCAATTAGTTCTTGAGTTCATCCAACTCTATTGCTGACATCCTATAAGGTGCAACTAATACTAGACCACTCCCTGACACTAAATGAATAAAAAAAAAAAACTCTAATTCTCTATATAGGGGTAAACTAGATACATCTTTAGGGAACACATCAAGAAATTCACAAACTGCTGCAATCAAAGTTAAATTATCCTTAGCCTCTACCTTAGAAGAAAATAAGTGCATGTATCTTTGAGCTCCATCAACTAAAAACTTATGACAAGCTAAAGCAGACACAAAACATGCAGACCAAGGTGAATCAATAGTCATAGGTTGATATGCAACATAGATACATTTGTCAAAATAGTTTATAACAACATTCAACCTAGACATAGGGAAACATACCAAATCAATAGTATAACTCAAATTTTGATAAACAAAAGTAGAATTCAAACATGTAGTGGAGGTAATAAGATTATTCAACAGGGTTAGTAACACATAAATCAAAAGGTAGACAAGAAATAGTCAATTGCAAAGTCTTCACAGAAGACAAAGATATAAAGAAATGTGTCATTATGAATCAAATAATATGATAATCTTTTTTTTTTTTGTTAATAAAACTCATACCTTTGATAAGATCATTTGGCCTTTTCACCTCTTCTCCTTGGAGTGTAAAAACTCTCCCTTGGTTTGCTGACCTAGGATGTGATTGTCCTCCACTCTTGCAACACCTAGAAAATGTTTAATATTTCCACATTTAAGACATGTAATTCTTTTCTTTAGATATGAGTGATCTCCACGATTGAATCCATACTTTTTTCATCCCTTACTCTTACTAGATGAAGATTGTCCTTTGAAATTGTGGGTACATCACGTAGAATCTTCTTAAATTTATTCTCCTTGTTGTGGAATTTCTTTCCACCAGAGTTAAACTTCTCTTTCGGTTACTCAGCTTTCAACACTTGCATCTTCTGCTCAGCTACCCTAGACTTGTTTACCAAGGTGGGGCAGTCACGGATATCTAGAATTCCAATAAAACTTTGTAGCTCAGGTTTAATTCCTTGCTAAAATTTTATTGCCATCCATTCGTCTTGTGGATTATCCTTAAGAGAGCGAGAGTATCTTGATAAAGTTTCAAATTTAGCTACATACTATGCAACCGACATATCTCCCTGATGAAGATGAAGAAACTCAGTCTCCTTCTGAATGAAAACACTGTGGGGAAAATACTTTTCTAGAAATACTTCCTTAAACCTATCCCGAGTAATAGAAACTCCTTATATCAGATAACCTCCTCTACAAGTGTTTCATTCGTTCCACGCCTGTTACCCTCCATAAATTTGCACACAACCAATAAAACACTAAGTTAGCCTGGCCAAATATCCAAAATAATAGCAGGCAGAAATAATGACTAAAACAAGCAATCTTATAAGCCTAAGTTTTACTTTTTTTTCTTAAAAAAAAATTGATAAAAAATAATAAAAATAAAGTAAAGTAACTCATACCACATTCCAATATAGGTTCGATGTGGCTCTAATACGAAGAAAGAAAAAAAAAATGTAACGCGTACTTATGTGGGTTTTAACAATTGAAATAATGACGAAAAACTTTCATATTTATATAAGAGAATAAGGTACTAATAATAATTAATTAATTATCTGAAAGAAATAATATTGTAAAATCCTAAAACTAAATTCTTACACTTGAAAATTCTTTAATAATCAAAATATTTAAAACTGGACATTTAATAACTAATCTCGAAATAAAATACGATGTAGACACTATCTCTACTTATTCTTGATCTACTAATTTAATCTAAGTAAATTACTCTTTTCAAATGAGATAAGACTTATCAGCTCTCGACGTTCTCAATGGTCTTAGTATCTGAAAACAACACTATCATGAGATGCTAACTCCTAGTGACTAATACACACAACTTTAAAATAAATATTGTTCTCAGCCGACGCGATAATCGGAAAAATCGACCATGTCACCCGCGTTCTTCTTAAAATATTCTTTAAAAATCTAAATAATATAAATAATTTTTCTATAATAACCAATTACTTTCATTAATTAATATAAACACATCCACTTAAAATCAACAACAATTCACATCTTTAATAATCAAATAAATCAAATACACATATTTATTCTGCAAAAAATAATCAATCAATTCAATGGTGTTCCATTCTTATATATGGAGATGTAATACTTTCATGAATTGAGTATCATCTCATCATGTGGAACACCAACGCATCTAGTGAGGAGTACAAGACTCATCCGTGTAAAGTTTAAAGTTCATCTCATCTGGGGTATAAGACTCACCTATATGGAGCATATAACTCATTCAGGTAAATAATTATGGGGTACAAGACCATCCATATGGAGTTTAAGCTCATTTCAAACACATACAATAAAAATAATCCGTTTTTAACAACCATCTTCAAAAAATCGAATTTAAAGTATATTATTTTATTTAAATATATAATAACAATAATCATTTAAGAACACATAATAAAACAATCTTTCAAAGAATACATATTCAAACAATCATAAAAATAAAAAAAAAAAGGCAATTCAACAAACAAAATAGTAAATAAATCAGTTTCATAATTTTATTTTCACAAACAAAATAGTAAATAAATCAATTTCATAATCTAATATTGTATTTTATAAAATCCCGATTTTAATAGAGTTATTCTTTCGACTTAATATATTTTTATGAAAATTACTATTCAAAATATCTAACTATTTTTCCGTCTCAAATTTTTAAAATAAATATATCATAAAAGGGTTAAAAATTGTGTTTACTCACCTTTTTGAGTTAAGGTAGAATTACAGTCCGATCAATACTTCTTTACTTAACTATCATGTGTTGTCCAAAAAGTACAATTTTTCTTTTTATCTTTTTTTTATATGTGTAACAATATAATTTGAGATCTTGTTTCTATATAATTTGAGTGCCAAATATGTTTTCACTTACTCAAAGGTATCTTTATCCATTTTGTTCGTTATCCTATTAAACTACTACTATTATTTCAAATTAAGATAACTTGTTTGTAACAATTTGTTACATGGATTATTGGTAATTCAAAACAACTTTATCTTCTAAACTAGTCATTCAAGTCATGATCCACTTTTTAGTATTACTATAGTAACAGACTTCTTCTTATTAGTTATGCTATGTCACCAATATTTTATTTTATTCTAATAAATAACTAATAAAGTACTTTAATAAAGTATAAACAAAGATGGTTAAGTTATGGTAAACTATAAGACGTGTCGTATACCAACATAATAATAATAATAATAATAATAATAATAATAATAATAATAATAATAATAATCTATTTAATAAAAAATAACAATAATCTATAAATTTAACATTTTTAAATTATAATTATTCCTAATCTTTGATTTTAAGATGTTAGATCTGACATCATTGTTAACAACATTTAAGTTTGACACCGACGTTATCATTACCTAATCCCAAAATCAACATCGCATGCGCTAAGCCTGACACATACATCAGTAATACTGAAGTCCGGTATCAGCATCGACACCACTTAAGTCTAAATAGTAATATCAACAATCACAAAGAAAAATAACGTGTTTTAACCCAATATTCAACAACGACATTCAACCAACGACATCACAAATTAAAAACATGCATCACTATATCAACATATCAAAATAAAATATCCGTTATTTCATTATTTATAGTACTATTTTGTAGAGAGCAATATTCTACAGTTTACACTTATAAGGGCTATATTTTATAAAGATGTCACATCAAACAAGAATATTAAACTATCCTAGAACAATAATAGGGGCATTCCTCAACTTGGAAGAAAAATCAGGGGATACATTCTAAGGAACGAAGGACACTATTCTAGAAACGAAGGGCACACTACCTAGAATGAGAGACATGCTCTCAAAATTATGATTAATGTAAGGGAGGAGGTAAAAGCTCTTCTCTTGGATTATAGACCTCCCTCATTACTAAGTCGTACATCGACCGATGACTTCATATTAGAAGACAAACGGTAGATGTGTTATTTGGTTAAACATATTATTCTAGAGCATTTTGGTATATAAGTTTCCTTTTTGCCAATATAATGTTCTTATTATCATCACTTGGTAATTCTAAGAACAATATGGTAAACCAACATTGAACAACAAAGGTCAAACAAAACATGATTTGAATATGCTTTAGAAAAAACAACGACATATTTATAAGGAAATTGGCAAGGGAACGGGCATATAGAGAATGCGAGTAAATAGGAAGAATGAGTCATTACTATTGACACGAACACAAATTTGTATTTAAATCACATGCATAAAATGTAACGATGGAGTTAATGAAATTGGTAACAAAGTTACACAACTTTAAAGGAAAATAAAAGTTAAGAGACTAAATGGGTTGGTGGTCAAACGCACCAACCCCAAGTTTGAATTACATTACAAAAGTTACAAGGGCCTACAAGGATGGCACGTGCAGCTTTGGACCTTCTACACCTTGCTCCTCGACACTTGCTGAATGAAGAAGATGATTATGTTAGAATCAAGTTGGTTTTCCACTTATAATTTTGATGTTAACAAAAGTATTTTATGAGAACAATAAATTTGGATTAATGACTTCGTTAAGTATGCAAAAATTGAAAGAAGAAAATCAAAGAAAGGTACCCGAGGAAGTGACCAGAGGTAGTCATCAGAGGAAGTGACTAGAGGATGAGGTTAGAGGAACACAAAGTATACATGTTTGCTTCTGAACATATGTCTCTGAAAGTAACGTGCCTCTGAAAGTTACAAAAATTGCCTCTGATGTCTAGGTCTGATATTTGGATCTATTGTTTGGATCTATAAAATGGATCTAATAATTGAGTCTTAAGACTGCCTCTGAAGAATGACTCTGAAACTGAGTCTGAAGACTGCCTCTAATAACTATTTGAAGACTGCCTCTAAAAACTGTCTAAAGATTGCCTCTAAAGACTGAATTTGAAGCATACCTCTAAAGCCCTTGCATGTCTCTATTGTGCCCAAACTCAGCATGTTTTAAAGAGTTTATATCCAAGTATAATTAACTATGAAGAGATTGTTCAAATCATAAATTCAAAGCTCACAATCTGCTGATCAAAATGGTGCTATACACTCCAAATGTTGCCTCTAATGTTGTACTAACTCTGAAGTTTCGACAAGATTATTTTCCTACTGCCACTAATTCTAAGTCATGCAATTTTGCCTCTCACTATCATTATTTAAGAAACACAACATCTCACTCGAACAAGAAAGTCAATACCTCTGATGGAAAGTCAACAGCTGAAATTGAAAGAATTAAGTATGAAAAGAAGACTTGGCCGAATCAAAAACTTGTGCAGATCCAAGAACAACCTGAATCCATTCTAGTTCAAATCAAGCATCAGTATGAAAGAAGATTCGTGTTTTTTATAACAATCTAAAATAAGATTTGATTCAGATTTATAATTGAAAAAAAATCTTTGACTAAGTTGAAAAAAAGAGATGGTCAAGATTTGAAGAAGATATGATCAAGATTTTATCAACAAGAAGATATGAATTATGTTCAAGAAGATTTGATCAAGATTTATCACAAGAAGATATGAATTATTTACAAGATGATTTAATCAAGATTTATCAACAAGAAGATATGAATTATTTACAAGATGATTTGATCAAGATTTATCTGCAAGAAGATATGAATTATTTATAAGATGATTTGATCAAGAATTATCTGCAAGAAGATATGAATTATTTACAAGAAAATTCGATCAGGATTTATCACAAGAAGAGTTGATCAAGATTTATCTACAAGAAGATATGAGTTATTTACAAGAAGATATGATCAATAGTTGTTTACAAGAAGAAACACTCACAAGAAGATACATTTATTATTTGCAAGGATATGATTCAGATTTTGCAAGGACAAAGAAGAAACCCTTGTTAAGACAAACTCTCAAATTAAGTTTTGACGAAAATAAACAAAGGTTAATTAAGAATGTTAATTATGATTCTAAATGTTATGTTAATTTAATATGTGCTCTTGAGTGTTTTTATTAAAGATAGGAACCAAGCAAATCAAAGAAATCAGATGAAAAACTAAAACATAACATTCTTGATCATAAGCTGTACAAACAGAGAATGTTCTCGAGAATCAAGATTGATTGTCACAGCCACTCCACCAATCTTTCTCCATCTCTTTAACAAAGATTCTACCTTAATTCTTTATACCAATTTCATCAGTACATGGCAAGGAACAAATATGAATCATTATTACTTAAAACGGTTATCGAATCACTAAGATATATCATCATGAATCCAAGCATGTCAAAAAACGGAATGAAACTTTCTCCAGTCTGTAACTGTCAAGAAAGTTGAAACAAGACTGAACTTCAAGATTGATTACAAGTCCTCAGATTGTCCAGAAGACTATCAGACCAAATTGATCATCAATCTCTACTTTTAATCAACGTTCTCTGTTTTTGAGAAGAACTATCTCCGTTTTCTGCAGAAACAAACTTCTCAGTTCTGCAGAAATTATTCACTCCTTTCCAAACAGTTTTGGATCAAATCAAGTGTCCAGATCAAAGCCCAATTATCATCCAGTATTTTCGAAGCTTAATGGGTCATTAAGAGCGCAGGAAATATGTTTGAGCAAAACAGCCCAGTCAAGCAAGGCCCAAATCTGTTCACATGAATGGTTTATTTTTCAACAGAAATGTTGCTTTTGTTAGAAGAAAACAGAGCACTACCAACAACTCTTTCTGACCAGAATTAAATGCTCAAATCATCTATAAAAGGAAGGCAAATTCGCAAGCACCAACCAGAACTTCAAGTGCCAAGTATTCTCATTAAACCATATTCACTTGCATTCTTGAAGCTATCTCATTCACAAAAGAAATCATGCTGAAACCATTACATACTTCCAGCTTATCTTACTGAGTTCTTTTTATTCTGAATTTATTCTCAAACAAGAGTTGAGCATAATCAGATTCAACCAAACCTTTTAAATCATTATTGTGTAAACTCATAACTATAAGAATTGTTTATAGTTTGAGTGAGATTAAAAGAGTTAACTGTAAAATCCTAGCAGATTAGTTAGGTGACTTGATTGAATCCTTTCTGGGTGGAAAGAAAGTGCAGTTACAGATCAAGGTTGATCTTTAACTGTGTAACCAGAAGATTGTTCTCTGTTCTTTGAACTCTTAGTGAAAATCTCACAGTTGTGAGGACTGGATGTAACCCACGTTGGGTGAACCAGGATATATCTTTGCGTGGTATCTCTTCCTTATCTCTATTTACATTCAGTTATTTTTATTGTCAAAGTTAAATAGAGAAACTAAAAACTGTGATTTTAACTAATCAAGAACGTTCTCTGCTTTTTGTTTCAAAACCAAGAACGTTCTCCGTTTCTGTTTTCATAACCAAGATCATTCTTGAGTTGTTTTTCTTAAGTTTTTAACAGGAAATTTTAAATAGGCAAGATTACAATTCAAACCCCATTCCTTGTAACTTGACATTGCTACTTCAATTGGCATCAGAGCAAGGTCTCTACAAAAAACACTTTAACCAAGTGCTAGAGAAAAAGATCTAGAAGAAAAAATGTCAAAAGCAAAATACATTGTTGAAGGAGGATCCTCAAACAGGCCACCATATTTTGATGGAACTGATTACTACTTTTGGAAAAACAAGATGCAGTTGTTTCTAAAGTCTCAAGACATAAGAATGTGGCGCATCATTGAAGATAGAGATTTCATTCCAAGAGCTGATCATCATGATTCAAACTCTGCCAAGAAGGAAGAAATTGACTGGACATCTAAAGACAAAACTAAGGTACTCTTAAACTCTAAAGCTCAATTATTCTTATCGTGTGCTTTAAGCAGGGAGCGAAAAAGTCGATGAATGCACAACTGCTAAAGAAATCTGGGATACACTGCAAATTCATCATGAAGGAACAAATCATGTCAAAGAAACAAGAATAGACATCAGCATAAGAAAATTTGAATTGTTCGAAATGAATGAAGGAGACACCATTGATGAAATGTATTCAAGGTTCACAACTATAGTGAATGAAATGCGATCCTTAGGAAAGGCTTACTCAGTACAAGATAGAGTAAGAAAGATCATGAGATGTCTTCCAGTCATATGAAGTGCTGGCACTAGAAGAACTAATTAGAACCTTAGAGCACATGAGGTATTGCTACAAGAAGATAAACCTGTCTAGAAAGGTAAAGCAATAGCCTTAAAAGCATCTCAAGAAAGCATGCCTATCCAAATAGAAGAAGAACCAGAAGAAAACGGTCAAGAAGATGCTGCTGAAGAAATTGCTCTCATCACTAGAAGAATTCAGAGAATGATGAGAAGGAGAGACCAAATCAAGAAGGGATTCCCAAACAAAAGAGAAAATCCCAAAACAGAAATAGACAAGAGCCAAATCACATGTTTTGGATGTAATAAACTGGGACATTATAAATCTGAGTGTCCTCTAAACAAAAGAACACCAAACAGATTTCCTTTCAAAAAGAAATCAATGATGGCCACAAGGGATAACTCAGATGAATCTGACGAAGAAGATGATGAAAAATCCAACATATGTTTAATGGCAAACACTGAAGAAAATGAGGTAACAAATTCTGAACCCTGTATTTTATGTGAACAAATGGAAAAAAAATTTGACAACTTACTCAATGATTCAAACTTACTCATTCAAAAGTGTAGTTCTTTAAAAGATAAATTTTATAAAGAAAAGGAAGAGAAAGAAAAAACTCAGGCTCTGAATGATAAGCTAAAAGAAATCATTCAAAATCTGAAAGAATCTCAGACCAAAAACTTTCACACTGAAAAACCAGAAAGTCAAGAATATTTTGCACTTCAAAAGGAGAACGTTCTCCTTAAAGCTTAAGCTGAATTTTTTAAAAATGATATGTTAAACTTCATTAAAGCTACTGAAACTTTTCTAAATATCATGGGATCTCAAGTAGGAATATTTGATAAAGCAGGTCTTAGTTTTAATCAAACTCAGAAAACCAAAGTATATGAAAAAAAAAATTATTCCAGAAAGAAGAGAAAATAAATGCAAGATAAAATGTTCATACTACTGTAAAATTGGACATCTTGAATTTGCATGTTATTTTAAGAAAAGAGATGAAAAAATCAAGAACAAACAGAGAGGAGAACGATCTGGAACAAAAGCAGATTTTCCTCAGAAAAAACGAGAGCGTTCTCCAACTAAGACAGAAACGGAGAAAGTTCTGAAAATCTGTCAAAACCAGTTAAAAAATCTGTTCAAAAACAAATGATTAAATGTTCCTCATGTTCTAAGATTGGACACTCTGAATCAACATGTCATATTAATAGAAAAACAAAATCTAGAACTAATCCACAAGGACCTAAGGCAAAATGGGTACCAAAAGTTAATGAAACAAAAATTGCAGGTTGGATCTCAAGGTGTTAAGAAAAAGCCATGGTTCTTGGACAGTGGTTGTTCAAGACATATGACAGGTGATAAAAATTGCTTCATATCCTTCGTCAAGAAAGATGGAGGGTCAGTCACTTTTGGAAATGATAACCAAGCTAGAATAAAAGGTAAAGGGATAATTGGTAAGAAAAACTCTGCTCAAATAATTGATGTTCAATATGTTGAAGGTCTGAAACATAATCTCTTAAGCATAAGTCAATTGTGTGACAATGGATGTGAAGTTATTTTCAAACCCAACCTATGTGAAATCATAAAAACAAAATCTGGTGAAAAACTATTTTCTAGAACCAGAAAGAAAAATCTTTATGTATTATATCTTGAAGAATTGCCTGATGAATCTTTCATCATATCTATTGATAAAGATAAATGGATTTGGCATAAAAGGGCAGGGCATGTCAGCATGAAAACCATTTCTAAAATTTCAAAATTAGAACTCGTCAAAGGATTACCAAAACAGAATTTTGAAAAAGACAAAATATGTGAAGCATGTGTCAAGGGAAAGCAAGTCAAAAGCAGCTTTCACTCAAAATAATTAATTTCCACAAACATAATTCTTGAATTACTTCACATAGATTTGTTTGGTCCTGTTAAAACAACAAGTTTAGGAGGAATGAAATATGGTTTTGTTATTGTTGATGATTTCTCACGATACACTTGGGTACTATTTTTAAAACAAAAAGATGATGTTTTTGAAGTTTTAAAAATCTTTTGTAAAAAGGTACAAAATGAAAAAGAATCCAGCATCATTTCTCTAAGAAGTGATCATGGAGGAGAATTCATAAATGCCCCTTTCAAAAACTTTCTTGAAAAACTTGGCATTTCTCACAATTTGTCTTGTGCAAGGACTCCTCAACAAAATGGAGTTGTTGAAAGAAAAAATATAACTTTACAAGAAATGGCAAGAACAATCTTGGAAGAGTCTAATGTTAAAAAATACTTTTGGGCTGAAGTTGTCAATACATCATGCTATATTTTAAATCGTGTATCCATAAGAAAAATCATAAACAAAACTCCATATGAAATCTGGAAAAACAGAAAACCAAACATTGCATATTTTCACATTTTTTGGTGTTACTGTTATATTCTAAACAACAAAGATGTTCTTGAAAATTTGATGCAAAATCAGGCAAAGCTGTCTTTTTGGGTTATTCAACCGACTCTAAAGGTTATAGGGTTTTTAATCTAAGAACTAAAGTCGTATAAATCAGCATGCATATTCTATTTGATGGGTTTGATGACTTAGTAATGGAAAAGACAAATGAGGAGGAAGAGCTGTCAGACATACAGCAGATCTCTGATATGCAGGAAACGGAGATTGATAAACAATCTTCGTATCATTCTCCACCTAAAAGCTGGAGAACGATAGGAGATCATCCTCAAACTCAAATCATTGGGGATACATCTGATGGAATTAGAACCAGAAAGTCATTCAAGAATGATGAAAACAACATGGCAAGGATTTCTCAAGTTGAACCAAAATCAATTAAAGAAGCCATAGTTGATCAATCTTGGATTGAAGCCATGAAGCAAGAACTGCAGCAGTTTGATAAGAATAAAGTCTGGACCTTGGTACCAAATCCTCAAGATCAAACAATCATTGGTACACGTTGGGTTTTCAGAAACAAATTAGAAGAAAAAGGTAAGGTAGTAAGAAACAAAGCAAGATTGGTTGCTCAAGGTTATAACCAACAAGAATGTATAGACTACGATGAAACTTTTGCTCCTGTTGCAAGGTTATAAGCTATCCGTATACTTCTTGCATATGCATCTCATAAACTTGTTAAATTATTTCAAATGGATGTTAAAAGTGCATTCTTAAACGGCTTCTTAAATGAACAAGTTTATGTAAGACAACCTCCTGGTTTTGAAGATCAATCAAAACCAAATCATGTATTCAAACTTACAAAAGCTCTCTATGGCTTAAAACAAGCACCAAGAGCTTCGTATGATAGGTTAAGTTCCTTCTTAATCAAAAATGGATTTTCTAGAGGAAAAATCAATACTACACTGTTTAAGAAAATTGATAAAAATGATTTACTCATTGTACAAGTGTATGTCGACGATATTATCTTTGGATCAACTAATGAAAAGATGTGTGATGGATTTTCAAAACTCATGCAAAGTGAATTTGAAATGAGCATGATGGGAGAATTAACATATTTTCTTGGATTACAAATTAAACAACATGAAAATGGTATTTTTATTTGTCAAGAAAAATACATTAAAGATTTGTTAACCAAGTACAAAATGAATGAAGCAAAAATCACGTCTACTCCTATGCATTCATCATCTTCATTAGACAAAGATGAACATGGAAAATCTGTTTATGAAAAAGAATATAGAGGTATGATTGGATCCTTGCTGTATTTAACTGCTAGCAGGCCAGATATTGTATTCGCAGTAGGATTATGTGCTAGATTTCAATCAGCACCAAAAGAATCCCATTTGACAGCTGTAAAACGAATTTTTAGATACCTTGTTGGAACTACTGATCTTGGCCTTTGGTATAGAAAAGGTTCTCATTTTGATCTTGTAGCATATTGCGACGCTGATTATGCTGGAGATAAAACTGAAAGAAAAAGCACAAGTGGAGCATGTCAGTTTTTGCAGGAAACAAAATACTATAGCCTTATCAACCACCGAAGCTGAATACGTATCAGCCGCAAATTGCTGCTCACAAGTTCTTTGGATAAAAAATTAATTTGAAAACTTCTCTGTAAGTTACTCAAGTATTCCAATTTACTGTGATAATACTAGTGCAATCAATTTATCAAAAAATCCCATTCAGCATTCTCGTTCAAAACATATTGAAATAAAACATCATTTTATTCGCGATCATGTTAACAAAAAAGATATTGAATTAATCTTTGTTGATACTCAAAATCAGCTTGCTGATATTTTTACAAAGCCCTTGGTTGAGGAAAGTTTTAATTCAATCAAAGAAAAACTAAAAATTATGAAACCTTATGAAAATTCATGTTAAAACTGCTTCTGCAGAAAACGGAGAACGTTTATCAATCTCCGATTTTCAGACATCTTTCTCCGTTTTTCAAATCTTCTTCCCAAGCGTCACCTTCCTCATGCGTAGGAAAGACATGTCCTGGCATTAAATGCGCGTGTCTCTAGGTTGTCAAAGGTCACTGACAAGCCGTCAAATCGGTTCCTGCCCCCAACACATGTCACTTCCCTAGGTTCAAGTCATCATTGCTCTCTCTCTTGAAAAAACTACAAAAACGTGTTGCAGTTAAAACAACTGTTCATTTTCAGAAACAGTTTTCTTCTTCCCCAACCTTCGTCTCCCTCAAACCTTCATCTTCCTTAAACCTTAGTTTTAAACAACAATGGCTCGAACAAAACAATCTGCTTGCAAAAACACATGCACAGAAACACCATCATCATATTTTTCACCATCCTACAGTCGTTCACCTTCTCTTCCACCCAGACCAACTCCTCCAAAACATTCGTCAGATTCTTCCTTTTCAGACTACCTCTCGTCCTCTCCTGAATCCAACCCCAACTCCTCCATCCCTGAACCTTTATCTACTGTTCTTCCCCCTTTCCACTCTTGTCCTCCTACTAACATTGCCCAAGTTCCCCCACACTTGCGCAAATCCTAGAATAATCCTTCACCACCAAAGAAATTTGTCAATCCTCCCGCACCACAAAGACGTTCCATGAGAGTCTTGGCCGGAATTGGGACCTCAAGAACCCCAATCACTAAACCTGCTTATTTTATCATCTCAGACACTGAGTCAGATGAATCATCTGACACTCCTCCTAATCCGCCTCAACAAAACCTGTCACTCCTCCCAAATCTTCGCCTGAAACTCCTCAATCAAAACCCACAATACCTGTTACTCCATCAAAATCTTCTTTTTCATCTGAAGTCTCTAAATCAACTCCTCCAAACCAAAAACAAAGACTGATGATTGAATTTTTTTCATCTCCAGCCACCCACCCCACCACTCGTCCCCTAAAAACAAAAACCATTGTGCCTATCTCTCAACTGCCTATCATCTTCTCAACTGCCAGCGCCTCAATCTCCCTCATCTAATCCTCCATCACATGATTGTTGCTGCAACCAAAGACTACAAGAAGAATAATGTTCCTTACGTAATGATTCTAACAAAAGTCTTTAAACATTTCAACATCCCTTTATCCACTGAAAAATCCTTCCTCAAAATATCCAAATTCTCCATAAAAAACATGGCTCACATGAAGTTAACTGTCACAAGACAGCCTTCCCCCACACCAGAAAAACAGCAAAAACACCCAACCACTAGTCGTCCCACAACCAGACAATCTGCCCCAATCACCTTTTCTTTTCCATCCCCTCTATAAAGAAAACGATCTGCAAGAAGAAGAGCTGTTGTTCCAGACCCAACATCACCTTCCCCATCTCCAAACAGAGCTGCTGAAAATGCTCAAGAACGTTCTTCTGCAAACCAAGAACGTTCTCCTGAACATCCTCAAGAACGTTTCCCTGAAAACCAAGAACGTTCTCTCTGTATTCCTCCAGCAAATCCTACCTTCTCCGTTTTTCCACAAAAATCTACATTATCCTCCACTGATTTTATATCTATCTCCCAACTCCTTCATTCTCCAAATGATCCCATGACCACACTGTTTCCCCATCAAAATGTGTCAGCCATGTCACCTGCCTACATTTCCCCAAAGACAACCACTTCATCCATTTTTGGAATTAGTCAATTTTTGACTTCTCCTCCCACTCCCGAGCCTTCCATTAACCAAACTTCTTCCTCCCAACCAAAACCACAACCTCTACCTATCTCTATCCCTATCGTCTCTGCCCCATCCAGCAGTACTACTCCAATTCCTCCTCTAATTATGACTCCTCCCAAGGAACCCACCAACTCATAGCTGATGGCAACTCTGCAACTTCTTCTGGCTCGACAGACTCAGCACGATGTAGAATTTTCCATGCTACGGTCTTGGCTCGCAGATACGACTGCCCCCAAGCTTGGTATTCCTCCTTCTCCTCATGCTCTTGAACCAATCCCTGTTCCATTCAAGTCTGCATCTTCAGAAGGATCTTCTCCTTCTTTAGCTAAATAGGAATCTTTTTCTCTTTCCTTTTTGTATGAAAAAGGGGGAGAATTAATTTTAGTTTTTATTCTAACAATTAAGATGTAATCAGAATCTTATATTTTGTAATTTGCGATTGCATTATTTTGAAAATCAATGAAATATCCATTATGCTGAAAAACTGATTGCATTATTTATTTCACTGTAATAAAAACATCTATTGCATCAATTGAGGGGGAGCTTTTACGCTCTTCAAAATTAAAATTAGAATCAGAATTAAAATCTAAATCAACATGTCTGTCATCATCAAAAAAGGGGAGATTGCTATGACAAACTCTCAAATTAAGTTTTGATGAAAATAAACAAAGGTTAATTAAGAATGTTAATTATGATTCTAAATGTTATGTTAATTTAATCTGTGTTCTTGAGTGTTTTTATTAAAGATAGGAACCAAGCAAATCAAAGAAATCAAATGAAAAACTAAAACAAAATATTCTTGATCATAAGCTATACAAAACAGAGAATGTTCTGCAGAATCAAGATTGATTGTCACAGCCACTCCACCAATCTTTCTCCATCACTTTAACAAAGATTCTGCCTTAATTCGTTATACCAATTTCATCAGTACATGGCAAGGAACAAATATGAATCATTATTACTTAAAACGGTTCTCGAATCACTAAGATATATCACCATGAAAGCCCAATTATCATCAAGTATTTTCGAAGCTTAATGAGTCATTAAGCGCGCAGGAAATATGTTTGAAATTGAGCAAAACAACCCAGTCAAGCAAGGCCCAAATCACTTCACATGAATGGTTTATTTTTCAACAAAAAGGTTGCTCTTGTCAGAAGAAAATAAAGCACTACCAACAGCTCTTTCTGACCAGAATTAAATGCTCAAATCTTCTATAAAAGGAAGGCAAATTCGCAAGCATCAGCCAGAACTTCAAGTTCCAAGTATTCTCATTAAATCATATTCACTTGCATTCTTGAAGCTATCTCATTCACAAAGGAAATCGGGCTGAAACCATTACATACTTCCAGCTTATCTTACTGAGTTCTTTTTATTCTGAATTTATTCTCAAACAAGAGTTGAGCATAATCAGATTCAACCAAACCTTTTAAATCATTATTGTGTAAACTCATAACTTAAGGATTGTTTATAGTTTGATTGAGATTAAAAGAGTTAACTGTAAAATCCTAGCAGATTAGTTAGGTGACTTGATTGAATCCTTTCTGGGTGGAAAGGAAGTGCAGTTACAGATCAAGGTTGATCTTTAACTGTCTAACCAGAAGATTGTTCTTTGTTCTCCGTTTCTGTTTTCATAACCAAGATCGTTCTTGAGTTGTGTTTCTTAAGTTTTTAACAGGAAATTTTAAATAGGCAAAATTACAATTCAAACCCCCTTCCCTGTAACTTGACATTGCTACTTCAACCCTAACATATTCTATAAATAGATACTCAAGGCTGAAGAAGAATATAAGAGAATTCACAAGCACAAAATTTCATAAGTTATTAGAGTTCATAAGGCTAAGGTCTAGATAAACACTTGCTCAAAAGAAATATTTTCTAAGTGTTTTCTAGTGTGAGATTCATTATTACAATTAGCTTGTTAGAAGTAAACCAATTTGTTCCAAACTCTTGTAACCTAGCTCGATGGTGGCTTTTATGTTCCTTAAGAAACCTGTAGGTTTTCACGTTGTTTGAGAAGACTTGGCTTGTTAAGTCAAGGTGTGTGTGTTCCTCAAAAAAGTTGTAAGTGTCAGGTTGTTTTGAGAAGACTAGCTTGTAGGGTCAGGTGTTGTGTAATTTAAGTTTTGAATTAGTGGATTAAATCCTTCTGAGTGAGGGGACAAAACGTAACTACCAAGTTAGTGGTGAACTAGGACAAATTATTGTGTCACTTTAACTTTAAAATTCTTGTTTTACTTCTATCTCTGATCACGTAACCCGATTGCTACTACTTTTATTTTTAGTAAGACACCAAACCCGAACCAGTTTTAAATAAATTAGCAAAAAGAATCTAACTTAGTCAAACACAATTCAACCCCCTTCTCGTGCTTGCACCTTCATATTAGAGTCATCGAGGTCGGATTTTTCTCATTCCCCTCAATTGGAACCTCAAATCAAACCTCTTGTTGGTGATCATCTGCTTCCTCAAGTAGGACCAGTTGACCATCTTTAATCTCCTTCAAGTACCCAACCTCTGAAATGTCTGCATCTAGAGCTACCAACCTCACTTGATTAATAACTTCATTAAAATCTGAAACGAACTAAAGGTCATAATTCATCTGCAGTTCATGATTGTCTTTCTTCAATTTCTCAACCTCAGTTTCCTTCTTTAAGCTTGACACCTCAATCTTGGACGTTTCTGCGGTAGATTTTCTGCTAGATGCTTTTTTGTCATACTTTTTCAAGGACTCCATGGCATCCATAAGCAAGTTCTCCAAATTTATGATTGTTTCATCAACAATAGTTTTCTTTAACTTCAATCTCTCTATCTTAGAGGTCATGTCTTTCATTCTTTGCTTAGCATCAACCAATTCATCAAATCTCTAATGCAGATCTTCAACATACTTCTTCGTCACCTGCAATTGGTAAGCCATCTCACACATATTCTCTTGAAGTTGTTGTATAATGCATGCACCAAAATGCCTCATCTTCCTTATGATATGACTATATATCGGCTCGGAAACTACATTCGTATCATTCCACACTAATGTCGCCACCGTCGTTACAATAGCGGAAAACTTAGGGATGAAGTGAGACCATTTCTTACGATCAGGAAACTCCACTATCAACGCCTCACGAACTACTCGACATTTCCTTGTAAAGTCATTATCGACAACAATGTTTGGCGACTGTTGAAAAGGCCTCCCTAGTTTACTTGGCAAGAAAGAGTTGTGAGGCTTGATACCAACTGCGGTGGCATAAGCATTTCTCTTTCAGTGAAGATCTACTACATCAGACCTTGATTGCGTGTTTCCAGTTCATTTTTCTCTTCTTTTTTTCTTCAAGACTACACGATTTGGTAGGCTTTTCTTTGATCCATACCTGAACATTCTCAAGTACCTTCCCCGAAGCCTTGAGGTTGACCAAAAGACCATCAAACTTCTTCCTATTCATCTCGAGGCCATTCTATTTGCATAATGGAACAAAAATTAACCTCGATCACTACACATTATCAAAACACTTACTGAAGTATTTCTTCAAAGAAGGAGGATTAGATTCAAGCTTTAGGATGTCACTTGAATCCATGAGACGAATAGAATATAAGAATTCAACAACACAACGGGTGGAAAGGAAATTTTAGTAGAAAGGAAATTTTGGGTCACCTGAGGTATCATAAGCGATATAAGGGTTCCTAGCAATTCATGACACTTTGAAAAAGTATTTTTTGAAAGATATGTGAGACGAATCGAAAAGGACAAAGAACCCTTGAGACGGTTGACCATTTAAAGAATAGATACCAACCTTTAAAGTATACAAACAAAATATTGTTGCACTACAAGGAAATCTCTAATGCGCAAACACCAACTCAAAACATATAACGTTAGCCCAACTATTGGGGTGTAAAAGTGAAGGAGCAACAGCTAACCACCGCATCCCTTCATATTCAAAGTCTCTAAATAGAAGAATAAGTTTAATCCTATTAAAAAGGGATGAATAAATAGTCTAACTCTTCAATATCAACCTTTGTAAAGCAAATAAAACCAGATTCATGACATGGAATAATATGCACGGTAGCAAAATGAACATCCTCTTTTTCAAATGGGACACTAGCAATGAAGAACTTAAGTAGGCCCACGTCCAACAACACAATGTGAGCAACCCTATCACTCTTTTCAACCCATTCACACTCAAACAAGTCTCTACCGCGTAGCTTTCTATTCAGTTTGTATAAAACGACACAACGCCCAAGACCAACATCATATTGATCAATAAGAACAAAAGACAACACTTCTAGATATTTGACATCTAATAGTTCATCAAGAGAATCCTTTTTAACACTCCAGGCTCACTCAAAATCAGATATTTCATCAATGGTTGGCTTCGACATATTTATTACATAGACCAGGATTGAAATGAACAAAAGATGAGAAGGACACAGTAAAAGCAAAAGGGGGAACTTCAATGTACAGCGAGAATGGAAAAACAATGAAAATTGCAAAAAAAAAAAATGGAAATAATAGAAGTTTAAAAGAAACACAAGCTAATATTATAGCTACATATATTTTTAGTTATTTAAGTATATTATATAAACTTCATAACTACTAATATGTATTGTTTGTAGATTTTTGCCTTCGCATCCTGCAGCAAATGGGATTAGAGATATCATCAAGAGTAATTTTAGTAAGCCATAGCCATCATGGAAAAAAAATAGACATTAATACGAGAGACTTATGGTTTGAAGAGTTTAAGGTATATTGTTTCAAGGGCACCTTTAATATGTTTAAAACTAGAACAACAATGTGTTATTTATTCTCTCCTTTATATTTTAACTAATAATGTCTTATGTCTTTAAAAAAATATTACCACATGCTAACCTACTGATTGTTGATATATACACATAATAGATTTAATATTTTTCCACCAGATGATGTGTGGCCTAGAAAGAACTTTGAAATACGAGGTGCAACAGTAATGAAAAATAATCTAAACAAGGTTCGTAGCTCAATGAACAAACCGAGGTGGATTGGTCGGGATGTTTGGAATTCCTTATGTGATCATTAAAGAACTCAAGGATTCAAAAAAAAAAAGAGCATACAAGCACAAACAAACTGAACATCTGACTGTGGAGGTTTTGGAGAGTCTCTTCACACCTGTGGCTCTATCACCACATCCCAGCATAGAGTTAGTTTGGTTAAGTTTCCTATCTTTTTCTATATTTTAACTTTTATATATGATTTAATATGTAATTGTAATCAAATGCATGCACTAATCAAATTGGAAACAATGTGTGTGTAGTTCAATGTTTGTATTGTTGTTTAACTTTTACACAATATAATTATGTTGTGTTAAATTTTGTTATGTAAATTTCAATTTTGTTTTGCAAATTAATTCTTGTAATTTTGTTTTGTAAATTTCATTTCTATTGAGCAAATTAATATTATGTTTACAAGTTTTTATTGTTGAGTTTTTTTATGTTGTTAGACGGGTTTGAATGGCACCCCTCCTAGTCATTCAAATTTTTTTCTCCACACACATAAACGTGGCAAGGATAAAACTTGGATTGATAAAAGATCGGAATATGTTCATGTAAGAGCTTTCCAATTTAAAGTGTATATTATTTATATTATTTATGTTGGTTTATTTATGTTCATGTAAGATTGGAATAAAGTGTTTTAAAATATTAATTAGCTTTATATTTATGTTGACAGGAAAAATTTAAACGTAGGTTGGAAGAATTGACCCAAGAAACAACTTCGCAAGGAACTCCCCTACCAAATGAATTAGATATGTGGTGTGAGGTTGCATGAATAAAAAGAGGACGAGTATATGGTCTCGGAATGGAATCTACTGTATTATTAGGGAGACCATATTATCGTGGGTCATGTTCTTCATCAATAGAGTGGGTTCAAAGACATGAATTTGAAGAAATGAGAAATGAAATAGATCAACAAAGACATGAATTTGAAAAAATGAGAAATGAAAGAGATCAACTTCGAGAGGAATTGGCTAATACAAACAGAGCAGTTGAGCGCAACAACCACTTGATAAAACAACTAATGAATAGTTTGAACTTTAAACTCATGGCATATACTAGAGATTAAATTCATGAAGATGAGATTGGTGATCATGATGCTTGTGATTTTGATGATGAGATTGGTGATAATGATGCTCGCGATCATGATGATGAAGAGTTAGATGGATAGTGATAAGTTAATCCGAAGAACCAATATGTTGCAATTTGTTATGACTAAATATATTATGTTTAAACTAAAATTTTATCTGTATTATTTTGAGTACTTAGAAATATTACTTAAATATATTATATTCTTTAGTTATATACGTTGATATGATTAATGTTTTTAAATGATTTTGGTGTATGAACTTTTTAGATATTGAAATCAAATTAAAAAAATGTTTTTATTGTTCTTTTGGACATTAAAGTAATGTATTTTTTTTAAAAAAAACAGGGTAATATTTAGAGACGGGATTGGTGATCAAATATTTAATAAAAATAACAATTTATGTCACAAATTTCGTCTTTAAATCAGTCGCTAATGACATAGCAAATTAATTCAAAGTGGTTGTTAAATGAGTCTCAAACTTTAGTCACTAATTCAGTCTCAAAAATCGGTCACAAAATCAGTCACAAAGTTCAGTCACAAAATCCGTCACTAAATTTGGTCACTAAATCGGTCACTAAATTCGGTCGCTGATTTGGTCGCAACAGCTAGCGACTAGCAATTTACCTACTGATTTAAATTGGTCACTAAATCGGTTGGTATTGGATTTAGTGACCGATTTTCTTCATTTAGTGACCGAAAAATTAGTCTTTAAAAGCGCTTTTCCTAGTAGTGAATTAGTATTTCCAATATTATGGGGAGAGAATAAACAGCTGAAAATGATTTTTGAACTATGTTATTATGTCATCTTAATCCCCATACAAACTAGTTTGAACAAGAAGTTCAAAAGAATACATTTGCAAAGTTTATGAAACCTATTACTAGTTGTTAATTACTAGTTGTTAATGCTCCAATCAAAATGGGTGTCCCTATTGGAAATCTAATATTGCAAATGAGTCTCAATTGCGCCTATAACGTGGTAAGTAAGTAGGTTCCAAAGACAAAATCCTCAAACAAAGAAAATGAACTAAAACAAAAGATGACTCATGTTCCAGCCAAAAAATACGAGTGATTATTCGTAATCAATGGAGTCACCGTCAATAATTTATTTAATTAAGAGAAATATTGGAGAAAAATATTTTAGATAAAATTAGACTTTTGAACCAAATTTAGATTCGGGAGTCTAATATAAGTAAAGAATATATATTAGCACCATACGACATCCTATTAAAGAAATTGTTACCTCTAATTAATTATACAAAACTATATTAATTTCTAAAATATATATTTATCTCCCCTTTTATTAAAACAATTAAAAATAAAAAAATGATAGTTTGAAAGATTTAGAAAATAGTTTTTAGTTCATTTGACAGAAATGGTCCTCTTCTCCTACATATCTCCAGATGAGATAGAGAAATCAAAGGCTAATTTTTTTATAAATAAAAATAAACAATAAAAAAAATAAAAAGTAGTGATCAAGTGAGAAAATGATTTAACGCAGTTATTACTAACATTTTTGAATTTATGTTTTATTTAAAAATGATGCAATGACCAAAGTAATAGAAGATTTCCCATGGTCATTAACTTTTGAGTTTGGGTAGTGATCGAGCCAGAAGTAGATTGAGCATGCATGCCACTACTTGTAGTTATTAAAAAAAATTTAAAATTGTGATAACCAAATCAAAAGAGGATATGGTGTGCCCATCGATTTTAGTTAAACCAAAAGAGAATTTGGTTTAGTCACTACTAACATTTTTATTTTCTTTTATTTGAATTTTGTGATGACCAAACTAAAAGAAAACTTGATATTGAAAATTACAAACATTTGTGTAGTGTTTAAACCAAAAGAGAATTTGACGTAATTATATTAATATTTTACTATTATTTTTTATGACCAACCCAAAAGAAAATGGGGCGTAGCCAATAATTTTAAGTTTTAAAAATTTGCAAATGTTTCCAGATCAAATCAAAAAGTAGATTTGGCATAATTACTGTTAATATTTTTTTAATTCTTTAGTAACATATTATGATAATCAAATTAAAAGAAAATCTAAAGTAGTGGTCGATTTTAGATTTTTGCACAATTAGGGAAGCGAAAAGGACTTCGGCTCGACCACTGTTTATAGTTTTTAAAACTGATTGAAATTTTTGTCAAACAAAAAGAAATAGATTGAAATTTTTAAATAAAAAAAAAAGTATGATTAATGATTGATCAAAATGAAAGAACAAATTAAAATTGATAAACCAAAAAAGGGACGTTTTGCTTCTTCTTGGCGAAGAACCGATACATTTCTTTTGACACACGGATTATTATTTTATGTTACAAAAGATAAAATAATATAACAGGGGAGGGGTGCCACAACATTGAATAAAAATGAAAAGGAAGTTAAAATGTAATTAATATATCGATATGAAATTGATGCTTCACAGCACAAATAGAACATAAAAAGATCTCAACTCTCACACACACATAATGATTCTAATATAACAAACACACATAACTAGAGAAAAGGAAAAGTGAAATTAAAACTTTGCATACATGCCTTCCATAGAAAACGAAAAATAGGGTATTCATGATTGGAGCAACAACATAAAAATGAATTTAGAATATTTTTACCTCTATGCAGTGAACTAATAATAATAGAGGCTTGTAGTTATTCTCTTTAGCATGCTATGGCTTTATTCGATCTCCTTTTTTAGTGTTTGATTCTTAGTTGAGGTAGAACTCTATTGTAGAGTAATAAATTCTTAGTAGAATAGTATAATTTTCACTCTTTTCTCCTCCCTTAGTTTCTTTCTTTCTCTCTTTTTTTTTACACTTAATTACAGTTTTGGTCCCCTTATTTTAACTAAATCATGAAAATAGTCATCCATTTTATTTCTCCCCAATTTTAGTCCCAAACAAAATTTTGGTCCAAAATTTGGTGAAATATCATTTTTTTTGCGCTTATTTAGACCACACCATGCTTCAAAATCTTGTGGTGCAACAATTGTATCTGAAATCTATGACCATAAATGGTATGGTGTAGCTTAAAAAAATGACATTTTATCAAATTTTTGACTAAAATTCTGTTTTGAGGACCAAAACTGAAGAGAAATAAAATGAAAGGACTACTTTTGTGATTCAGCTAAAATAGGAAATCATAACTGCAATTAAGTCTTTTATTTATAAACATTTGTAAGTGTAGATTATAAAAGAAATAAAAGACAAATTATTGAGTGTGAATTAATCAATATTATATCGATTTTTATTTTCATTAATCCCTTGTTTTTAGTTGATTTGTCTTATTTTATATTCAAATAAGGTCAATTGTACTAAATTGATTTTTTTTTTCTTTTAAATGCCGCAGACATATTCTGCTCCTTTTCCTATTCGGTGTGTTCTTTCCCTTTTTTTTTTTTTTTATTTGTTATCTTTTTGTTCACTTGCTCATTAATAATAATAATAATAATAATAATAATAATAATAATAATAATAATAATAAATGACATGGCCTTATTGCACTTCGGCGCATACCTATTTGATTGCCATCTATTACTTGGGCTTGCATAATAGCTTTTGTTTAGGATTTTTAGACCACAAAACAAAGCTTGATAAAAATAAAAAATGATTGGACAAAATTGGGGTACAACAATTTAAATGAAATGTAAATATTTTAAAAGATAATTTGATATACTTGATTTTCAATTCTAAAAAAATTATGTCATGAATCAAATATGATGGAACCAAAAGAAAGTCAACGTCGACAATATTTTTTGCATTATAATTTAACGCTATATGTGATAAATGATAATGAGTATCATAAATTAAAGTCAATTAAAATTATATACAAAGAAAAGATGAGAAAAACAATAAAAGTGGAATAAACTTGCTTTGCAAAGCGAGAGGTTTTTGAGCTTGAAGTCTGCAGATGTAAAGCTAATTAGATATGAATGATTTCGCTCAAAAAGAAAATGAGAATGATGAAATACATATATTCACGTGTATTGGCAAAAGTCACCATTGGTTTGGAAGAGACATATTAACTTGAAATGAATTCAAGAACTTTTTCGTACTTGATTAAGTTTAGTCGTCATGAAAGGCTCAATTTATATGAAAGATGTGTTTGAATTGGTGTGACTCACTTGATAGTGATGTTTATATAAAATTCCCTAAAGAATTTAATATTCGTGAGACATACAATTCAAACTATTGAAGAGACGACTTACTTAAAATGAATAAGTCTCTATATGTGTTCAAACAACCTAGATGCACATTGTGTAATATTCTTGTGTGAATATATTCTAAATGAGGAATATGAAAATTATATCATTTGAAATAGTAATTTGACATAAAGTATGAAGCAAAGATAAAGATTTACTTGAGATTACAAAATAAGTATTTTAAGAATATTTTTGTGAATTATGAAGCTCATATAGCAAAGGCTCTATAATGGTCTTATATGGACAAGTTAAATCAATTGTGTACTTTGATTGTTGTAAGGTCACCGATGTGAACAATTTCCTTTTTAGAACTCGAGAAAAAAATGATTACTACATGGTTCTGAAGCACCATATATTAGTATAATCAAATGCTAATGTATTTTCCTAACGATTAATTTGTTTTGAAATATCATTTGTTGTTGATTATTAGACATGTGAACTTCTTTAGAACATGATTAAATATATATTTTGCTACCTTAGATATGCAAGTTATTGTTTAATCATCATAATGATATATATCACAAACAAGATATCTGTTTACATGGGGAAGTACAACTATTTCATGCAGATATGTGAAACAAAACACAACAACAATATCATCAAATACTGAGGAAATTTTGCAGGTGATTTGGTTGAGGCATATGATTCAAAACTATGACTACAACAATTTCTTATGAGGATAATATTGTATGCACTACTTAATTGAGACAATGACATATTAAAGAAGATAAAACAAGGCATATTCAAGAAAAATATATAATCGTTCGTGATCTTCAACAAAGTGGTGATACAGACATCAACAAAGTCAATTATGTGATAACATCTAATACATCATTAAAAAGTCACCACCAAGTAAATTTTTCAACAACTACAACAAAATATTGATCTTCATCATTACAAAGTCACTTTTTTTTCATTCACTGGATTTTCTCCCATTGGGTTTTCTTAGAAAAGTTTTTAATGAGACAGTTGTCACAAATGTTATTGTATTATTTTTCTTTCACTATAATTTTTTTCCACCGGATTTTTTCTAGTAAAGTTTTAATGAGCCATATCCTCGTAAACATCTAAGGAGAAGTGTTATAAATAGTGTGTGTTTAAGGATGTTAGTTCTTTGGTCTTCCATATTTCCATAACTCTCATTCCCTTAACTCACATTAGTGAATTGATTAACTGGTAGCTTTTAATCTTGTTCTTTCACTTACCTATTTGTGTTCTATAAATAGGACTTACTATATTTTATAAACACGCAGTTAAGAAGAGAATAATACAAGAAGTTTCAATCTCCTCTATAATTGTTGGCATTGCATCCCTTGAATCAATATTTATCATTCCAATTATCTTCTTCAACTTGTAAAATAACTTATTTTCAAATGATTTGTAAAAATATTTGTATGTTGTTCTTGAGTGGGAAATAAGGATCTCTATGTTTCTCAATGTTTTAAAAATCAAACCGGAGATCGGATCGGCGTAAGCTTCGAATTATGGTTCAAACTATGGTTGAACTGGATAATTAATATATTAATATAAAAATAAATATAATACTATACTTGATATATAATTTAAGCAAGTCATAATTTAGAATGTCATACATAGCAAATACATAAACATATCTCCCACTCCTATATAACGTTGCTTTTACAAAGCACATGTACATGACAAATATTCTAAGTGAGAAATTTCAGTTGCCTTGCCAAGTTTAATGTCCATGAAAGAGACTTGGGTTATATACATGAGTATTATATACATACGAGTATTTATGATTTCATTCCAAAGCACAACATTGACAAGAATACTATCTCTAAAGTCCCACATAGTAATATTTCTGAATAAATACAGTGGAGCAATATATAAAAAACTATGACAATGCCTTGTTATTACTCCGGTCAATGTGAGCGTACAAATGCCACATCTATGCTCCAATCATTTAGTTCTATTTATGGTGTATCATATTCGACAATTTTTCACTCATCTCACCTTACTCAGGTTAAGAGAAATTCAACTGACTCTAAATTTAAATATTTGTCCATTTTTCACTCATCTCATCTTACTCTGGCTAAGGGAAATTCAACCGACTCTAAATTTGAATATTTGCCGATTTTGACTAATAAATTATTTATTTTTAAGAGTATACAAAAATTAAATGAATTTAATCACTACTCTTAATATGTGCCAAATTAGTTAATTTTGCTTATAATTGAGATCGAAAAAAGTACAATAGAATATTTTGAATAACGTATTACAATTAGAGTTTAATGATGATGCACTATTGATGCAAAATTACATCGACAAACAACAATAACTCTTGATTTTATCATGCAAGAATGCAATATAATTGTAATTGAAAAATAATGCAAAATGTTAGGATTTTTATTTAGATATAAAATTAGTTGTAATCATAGTGCATATTCCATGTTCTATTACTCCTGATTCAATTACAACCAAAACGTTGTCTACATTTCTTTGACTGTTGAGTAAAAAAACATTTCTTAGAAACAAATATAAGTAAATATATAAGTACAAAAGTATATATTTTGTTTTAAAAATGAGTCTAGAAAAAATATAAATATATGAGAATTGATCCTCTCAAGTATAACTTTTATATGAAAGAGTAAAATGTGATTTCTATTTTTTTTATAATATAAAATTTAGATAACTTTGGTTAAGGGTCTATCGTCAAAAAGCCATCAATGAGGTCTTTATACTCGACGGTGGAGTCGAATTCACACTTTAATGGGATATGAGTCGATTTTGTTAATTTTTTAACAACTGAATCAATATTAATAGTAGGGATGACAAATAGTAGGATTTAAGTAGAGTAGTATAGTACCCGTCTGACCGTCCTCTTATTGGCAATTTGATAAAATATTTGTACTTAGTTATGTAGTTGAATGAATAACAATTTAAATATCTATATACATATTCTCTAATTATCTAAATACTCGTACTCATTCTTATTATATGCACTTTAAAGTAAAATCTCTTGCAATTTTTTTATTTTTAACAATTTAATCATTTATTTTGTCTCATTCAAATCTTTTATCTTTTAGAATGTACATACAACTTTCCTTTTTTCATTTTCCAATAAAAAATGATAATGTGTCTGTTACAAACCAAAATCTTTTATCTTTTAGAATGTACATACAACTTTCCTTTTTTCATTTTCCAATAAAAAATGATAATGTGTCTGTTACAAACCAAAATATTATATTACTAAAACATTGTTCAATTGGGCACTACTTCAGGTACATGTATGATTTATGTTACCAATATAGTGTTGGTTAACATACTTTACTTTGATAAGTTTTCTTATGTTCAATTTTGTAGATAATTCAAGTGTCTCTATTTATAATGTACGTTTTTATCCTACTCGTTGATTACGAGCAGATCGATGAGGTTTTGCGAGGTGCTGCTGCACAAAGCACCAAAATATTTAACGGTACAAAAATGTTTTTCTTTTACTAAGTATTTATATATACATAAACTTCACATATTCATTTCTTTTTAGCCTAAAATATTTAATAAAAAATTATATTGCATTAAATTTAAATTCTCCACTATTAAATTTCAAATCAAATTTTAGACATTGTTTTAAAGAAAATTAAAATGAAAACAATAGTACCAACTCATTATTATTTATAGACAAAAGAGAAATTTGTTACTTATTTTTTTGGAAAAAATCCATCTAAATAGACAAAATTAAACATTGAGAATGCTAGAGAGTCTTTTAAAATTCATTATTTTTTAAATATTGTAGATCAAAAAATTAATTCACTTAATAGAATATTCGAGCAATATAACACATTAAAAGAATTACGTGTTTCTCTTGTGGAAACTTAAAATTATGTTGCAAAAATCGTAAAATTAATTTGAAACAGTGTAATTTTTATTATCAAAAAGGTTTTAATAATTGAATAAAAATTAAGTTTTTTATATTACACCAAAAAATAGAAGATGATATTCAAAGAGTAATATGTGGATGAATGTTGTTGTTAGCATTGGATGTTACTACTATATGTTCAAGTTGATAGAAATAAAAACTAATTTTTTTATAATTCTATTTTGGTTAACTTTTATGTTGAAGACTATCTATATCTAATAATCAATATATATATGACTTATAAAAAAAACTGAACATCAAATTTATGTCTCTTTTTTTTTATTTTGTTGAAAAAAAGAGGTCAACGCTCAAGGAGAAAAAAAATAAAACAACTTAATTATACGAACTTACATTGGCATACAAGCTCTAGAACTATCATAAAAAAAGGAGTCTTTAAAGTTTATTTGGAGGAGACTCCAAAATATGAAATTAAATGAGGTTTATGAAATACTAAAGTGGCTATCCAATTTGCACTTTTGTTTCCTACCCACCAAGTGTGAGTAATTTCAATTTGTCAATTCGAACTCAAAATGTTTTAGATACGACGACTTAGGATAGAGAACATTTCATTGATTCCGACATTTCATGTTACCATGTCAATAAGAGTCTTTGAATTGCTCTCCACCTAAAGCTGCGACACTGCGCCAAGATATGTACTCCACATCTCCACATGAAGAATATCACAATTATATAATTTTCGATAATATCCCTTGATCCATCCACCATTTGTGTCTCTAAGTAAACCCCGCCACATCTTTTGTAGGTCGATAAACTCCAACATAGTTCAACTTAACTCACCCGACTTTGGATCTATTCCAACCAATAAACTTTGTGTCGCTTTAATGAAAACCCCAAGTTATTGATTACAATTCTCAATGTTGGTTGTCAACCGTTAATCTTTTCAATATCTAAATTTCTCATGCATTTCTTTTTTAATCACTCATTCAATGAGTAAAGTGGTGAACTCATTCTCCAATTTTTGATAAGCATTTTAATAATTTGTAGAATTCTTTACAATTTTAATGAATGACTTTTATCTATCCACTCATCTAAGATCTTTGAAGTCACAAATATAAACTAAAGTTTAAATATAATTGACTTAAATTTGAGACTAATGCACACGTATATCCCCATTTTGCTAAAAAGTCTCCAAAATGCCCCACTCAGAAAAAATAATACCAGAATACCCTACTTTTTAGCCCCAGTTGCAGATCGCAACCTGGGGATGCAACGATCCAAAGAAAATTTTTTTCCATCTTAGTAGGAGGTCGCATCCTGGGGATGCGACCATGTATTGGAGGTTTTTTTTTTTTTGTTATATTTTGTTTATGTGTATAATTATTTTTAATTAATTAAAAATAATAAAAATATTTTAAAAATCAAAATAATAATAATAATAACATTATTAAATAATAATAATAATAATTTTAATTTTAATAATATTATTAATATTAGTGACTTATTTTTAATTTTAATTAATTATAAATAATTAAAATATTTAAAAAACCAAAATAATAATAATAATAATAAAATAAAATACATTATTAAATAATAATAATAATAATTTTAATAATAACAATAATTTTAATAATATTATTAATATTAGTGACTTATTGTTAATTTTAATTAGTTATAAATAATTATAACAATTAAAAAATCAAAATAATAATAATAAATTAAATTACATTATTAAGTAATATTAATAATAATAATTTTAATAATAATCATAATAAAAAGAAAATTATATTAATAAACTAAAATAAAAATTCATTAAATTGAAAGAAAAAAATACATTAATTGAAAATAAAAAAAATACATGAAATTAAAGAAAAAGAGATGAACATAGAGGGATACCGGAATACAATCGATCATATGATGGTTCAAGAAGTAATATATTGATTCACATTTAACTTTTTTAATTATATTTTTTTTATACCTTTTAATATTTATGTTAATCTATTTTTAACATATCAGTTTCGTTGGAGACCGTATCTCGGGTTCCAACACGAGGTATCCGAACAAGAGATTGAACACTTGGACTGCATCTACCTATCTGCACTGTTATCATATCGTCGAAAAACATCAGGCAGATAGAGTCGCACTTCAGTTCGGCTACCATCAACAAATTCCGCAACCACCAGAGGATATGACAATGTACCATGAGGTCGATATGAGGAGTGGCATCGATGATAATTGGTATGTGGTTTGGAAAGATGAGATTCAACATTGGAATGAACGTCAGAATTATGTATTGCAAGGTCAATTCGTAGAAGGTATTTTACGCCACAGTAAAGAATATATGAATTGGTTCAGAAATCACACCAAATTATACATATCTGTGGAAAGATATATGAGAGATCCACGTTTGCAACCTTCAACATATCCTGATGTTCACTCAACCCCTCAATCAATCCCACAACAACATACCATGCACCAAACACCATCTTTATCATCACCACCACATCTACATGAATCTGCAGATATACCGACTCAGTACTACGTTCCTTCGGTGCCACCGATACCAACCCCCGTTCATCAACCAGGGACTGGAATTTTCTATAATTTGTTTGGTACTCAATGCACAACTCCTGAGTCGGTTTATGCTGCTTTTGATTCTATGTATAACGTCGAAACTCAAAATTACATGGAAGCAGGTGGTAGTGGTTCTAATCCACATACAGATTATAACGAGGATAATGATCAAATTGATGAACAACCACAACAACCTCAAGCCGTACAAAGGGTTAGACGAGTTCGACGACCGCGTAGATGTGGAACTGGAGGACATTTAGATGGAAATAATTAATTTTAATTTCATGTATTTTTTTTATTTTCAATTAATGTATTTTTTTCTTTCAATTTAATGAATTTTTATTTTAGTTTATTAATATAATTTTCTTTTTATTATGATTATTATGATTATTATTAAAATTAACAATAAGTCACTAATATTAATAATATTATTAAAATTATTGTTATTATTAAAATTATTATTATTATTTAATAATGTATTTTATTTTATTATTATTATTATTATTTTGGTTTTTTAAATATTTTAATTATTTATAATTAATTAAAATTAAAAATAAGTCACTAATATTAATATTATTATTAAAATTATTATTATTATTTAATAATGTTATTATTATTATTATTTTGATTTTTAAAATATATTTATTATTTTTAATTAATTAAAAATAATTATACACATAAACAAAATATAACAAAAAAAAAAAACCTCCAATACATGGTCGCATCCCCAGGATGCGACCTCCTACTAAGATGGAAAAAAATTTTCTTTGGATCGTCGCATCCCCAGGTTGCGATATGCAACTGGGGCTAAAAAGTAGGGCATTCTAGTATTATTTTTTCTG
Source organism: Cicer chorassanicum (assembly GCA_037974735.1). Classification (NCBI taxonomy): domain Eukaryota; kingdom Viridiplantae; phylum Streptophyta; class Magnoliopsida; order Fabales; family Fabaceae; genus Cicer; species Cicer chorassanicum. The sequence goes on from JBBPBP010000004.1 coordinate 53,223,751, forward strand.
AGTGGGGCATTTTGGAGACTTTTTAGCAAAATAGAGATATACGTGTGCATTAGTCTAAATTTGAAATTAAATATATCTTAATTTTTATTTATATTTATTAATAGAGAATATATTATATATTATTAAAATTAGATCCTCACACCTGTTGCATCATCGCACTTTATTTTTTAGTTATAATCATCACACTCTCTCTAATTCTATCAATCTCTGTCAGCTCTAGAGTATCTATCCCTCCCTCCATTTTCCAATCTCTCTCTTTGGAGCTTCAATCGGGTCGGATCTTATTCACAGTATTGGATTCTGAATTTCATTCGCTAATTGTTAGCAACCATGTTCAGAAGAATCGCTTTCCGTGTTTTCCGTTCACTTACCACCCACAGGTTTTTTATTCCTCGTTAACTAATCACTTGTTTCTTTTATTTTTTATAACTATACATTTTTTTATATTTCTTCTATACTATGTCAATTTCTTTTTCTTTCTATACTGATTTTTCATTTAATATAATCCTTTCGGTGTTAAATATAAATACAAATAAAATGAAAATGTATTTAATCGAAATTTTAAATTAAACTTTTTGATTTTACTTTTATTTATATTTAAGTTTGAAAAATTTATAATAATATATTATCAATCGAATTTTAACCAACGCTAAATTTGTTTCTGTAGTTATTTCATGATAACATTGTAAGTGTAAACAATTTTAAAGAACATCAGATTAATTGTGTAATTATTTTGTAATGATAGTTACAATCCTAAAATAATAAAATCAAATATTTTTATTAATTATCTGAATAAAATTAATTTATATTAAATATATACGATATAATTTCTCTATTTTTTTACAGTGTCATTAAACCTAAATAGTTAGATTGTTATATATATTTAATTTAAAATATACATAAGATATATAAAATTAATTTAGTAACTTGAGTGGATGAGTTAAAAAGCATAGAAATAATGAAGTCAGAATTCTATTCTCACCCTTATGATAATAATTCTAACAATTAGTGATAATTCTTACTCTAATAAATTATTAGCTGCATTTATAATTTTTTTCGAAACACTGATACTATTCAGTTATCTTATAAAACGAAAAGTGGAATTAAATACGTTTATGTCCAACGACCATTTTAATAACAATAAAATTGACACATAAATTTTCTTATTATTCCTTAAAAATACGATGGGTCTTACATAATTAGAGAATATATATAAGTGGGTAGTTGTGATACCTCAATAATGCAAAAACTTTTTACATTCTGCTTTTGAACGGTATATAAAAATGAAAAAAGATGTTAGTAAAGTAGTGGGTTTGATTTTGATGTTCGTTGGTGAGCAAGGTTTGAAATCGTGTTATCGCGATCGTTCATACTTTACGAAGAATTAAAGCACAAATGGATTGTCGGTTATTTTCAGTAGCCCACTGTTTCATTAAACCTTGTTGTCGGTGAGGTGTATTATTATTAGTACTATTTGTCTTTCTTCATTATTACAACTTTCTTTTCTGCATTCATCCTTAAAACTTCATTTTTTCGGCAGCTTTTGTTAGTTTCATGATTATTACTTGCTGATGCATCCTTTTCAACATAATTTTTGTTTTGGGTGAAATTCATTTCAATTAATTATTTTGAAAATGGGTTTCACCAAGTAAGGAAAAGGAACTAAGACCCACATGATTTATGATATAATCATATAGTGTAGCAATATTGTGGCTCTTATTGAATTTCAATGTAAAATTGGTTTACACTAAAATTAAGACTCGGTTTGGTTAGGACAAAACCGTTGGCTTATAGCATAAACTCATATGATCAAAGTAAAGATGTTTAGTATCAGTCTTCTCTCATGAGCTGATAGTTTTTTTCACCAGCTTAGTGTTTTTTAAAATACTACTTCAAGTAGCACCAGTCAGTTCAACGGTTAATTTTACCAAACAATTTAAATTCAATTCGTCAACTTATCTCCTATAAGTTCACATGTCGTGCTAGTTTATCTGGCATAAGGTTCTATAGTGTCCTTTCTGCAGTTAAATTTGTGTAATCATACTCTAAAGTTGGATATAAGAGAAATTTGGAAAATGGTGGGTGGGATTGGGGGTAGACACTTAACTTGGGACCACTCTGCAGAAGAATGATACAAAATCTTGTTGCCATTAATCATATTAATATCTTTCTATATGATCCAGAACCTCATGCCGGAAGTCTCCACTAGCAACCGCGCTATCCAGTTTTCACCTCGCAATGAGCACCTCGGGAGTGAAAGAAAGGTGAGTTCGATTAATGAATTTGTTCTTCTGTGTTGATTTATTCTCCATGTATCTTTATATGTATCACTCTAGTTTTTGTACCTTATGTATATTTATCACTGTAGCACCAACACTTCATATTAAAGGCAAGGAAGTGTGTGCCTTGTGTTGATCGATTAGGTCAAAACATTTGCAATCTCTGCTCTGGAAGAATCTCTCTCTCTCTCTAATCTCCTATTAGAACTTGATATGGTGAAATGTATTCGTTTTCTTTTGTCGTTTACATTGAGATTTTGTTTGTTACAAGATTCATATTTCATCTATTTCTATATATTTGATCTGTGAAGCAGTTTTTTAGTGATTCATATAATAAAAATATGCAGAGCAACCGGACTTCATTTTTGGTTCCTGGTTTGATGAGGAAACTTATGTTTGAAGGTAAGAATCCGACTTTGAATGCGAAGTTGATGCCTTTGTTTGATTGGCTTTTCCATGTGCCGGCGCCTATTGCTTTGAACACTGCTCTTGCTCAACTTGGTGTTATTAGGCCAGTTTTTCGGCTACCACATGTTCCTATCACTCTTGAAAAGAGAAGAGAGTTTGTGAATTTGGTTAAGGATATTGGTAGAGAGAATTTTGTTGGTGAAAAAGATGTTCAAGTTCTTGATGATGATGAGTTTATTGTTGTTGCTCTTTATTAATTGTGTTGAAAAAACTATATGATATTTATAGTGTCACTGGTTTAAATTAGTTTTGATATTTATATGGTTAAGCATTTTGTTTGAAGCATGTATTAACATTTGATAAATTTAGGAAAAAAAATTATCTTTAAATATAAGTATTATTAAATGTATTTATTTTTTTTCAAACATATCTCTGATTAATATTAATAATTTGTTTTGGAATATAAAAACTTAAGTATAGTATATTCAAACAGAAATATTAAATATTATTTTAGAAACATTGATACATAAAACAAACATATTAATCATTTTATTAATTTTTTTAAATAAAAATGAAAAAATAATGAGCGCAGTAAATAGTAGTAAATTTTTTGTGAATTCATAGCATTTTAGTGAGAGGCAACAATAAATTTTGGGATTGGTAAAAGTAAAACATGTAAGTAAAAGAAATTTTGTAAGCAAGATAATAAATTTTATGGATATTCATGACCACGGTCTTTAGAGGCGGTGAGATGCTGGTTATTTTATGGGTATCCATAGATATGTATTTTAAAAATACAAAAATACAAAATAAATTTTTTAAAAATAATTTATTTTGTATTTTTGAAATGATTATCTAGACACGTGATTTGTCATTTTTCAATTTATTGACCTAAATAAAATTATATATATATATATATATATAATTTTTGAATGGGTATCCATTCTGTTTTTTAAAAAAACCAATATATATATATAAAAGGTCATAACTTCATAACT
>JBBPBP010000004.1:53245619-53311674 GCA_037974735.1 Cicer chorassanicum
ATAATTTTATTGTTATACAAAACACACGAGACAAATATTTATAAATGATTAAATAGTTAAAGTAGTCATTCACAAGACAATTAATTAAAAAATAAATGCATATTTGATTTTTTTAGTGCTTCTCTAGAATATTTTATAGATAAAAATGTGAAAAAAATTATAATATGTTACTAAAAATTTATTCTATAAACTATATAATGTACAAATATTTGTCGTCATGTACTAAAATAAGAAATTTTTGTTTGAAATGCGAGCAAGACACAACATAGAATATATATTGATTGCAACATTTAGTAAGCAATAGCTATAACTATACAATGATAAAATAGTCATTCCATTGAGTTTTATATTACTCATTTGATGTTGAATGTTACTATAGTCATTATATTAATCACATTTAATTTTTATCTTGACTATTTACACACGAGTAAATAGTCAATTTAGTTCTCAAACTAACAATTACTCACCAATTTAGTCCATAAACTATTAAATATCAACTAAAAGGTTCTCAAACTATTCTTTCATCTAACTATTTAGTCATTCTGTTAATTATATTTGTCAAATAATCGCTAGTTGTTTCTAAACTATAAAAATACTTCAAAATAATCACTTAACTGTCATAAAAAACCACATTTTAATTCCTCAAGGTTCAATTTTTTTTTTTGTTAAACACTTCATCTCTTCTCTTATCTAAACTCTAACTCATCTTAAAGACAAAACAATATTTGTGTTGAATTTTTACACTTTCTCTAAATCATCATATAGAATATACGACAAATACTTAATGACTTTAATGATATTCGGACAATATAAAAAATGAAGAACTAAGAATTGAAGATTGTTTCAACACTCACTATTCTTGTTGGCGGCATAGAAGGAATAAATTGAATGATTAAAGTGTTTAAGATTTTATTAGAGATTGAAAAGTTATCGGAAGGACTAATTTGATGGATGGAGAAATAGTTTAGAAGTCTTTTAGTTGATCTTAATAGTTTAGAGACTAAATTGATGAGAGAATGTTAATTAAGGACTAATTTGGTTGTTATCTTCATATAATAATCAACTTCGCACAATCCACATGTGTGATCTATAGTCATAATAAAGTATAAATATGTTTTTTATTGGTAATATGTCTCTTGAACATCTTCAAAATTAAAATTTGAAGAAAATTATAATTTTGTAATTATAATTTTCTATATTAACCATACATAGAACAAATATTTTTACCGGTTAATTAATTTTAAATAAAACAAATATTTTTTTAATAGAGTGTATTCAAAGTATTTTTTATGCTAATCTCATAAAAATTTATAATATACTAATAATTTATTTAAAACTACAGTAAATCTTTCGTTCTCACTACGTTAATTTTCTTATAGTGAAAATATTGAAACTACAATATGTAACTTTTTAGTTGGATGGATTTATTAGTTTTCCACAAACAGCCACCAATATAATTTAGGCTTAATTGCACTTTTGGTTCCCTATTTTAAGTGAAAATCGAAAGTAATCCCCCCATTTTGTTTGTCCCTAGTTTTAGTCCCTAAATAGATTTTGAGTCCAAATCATGATGAGTTGTCATTTTTTAATGACGTGTCAAAAAAACGATGACGTGACAGATGTCTATGTGGATTAAAAGTGATTATTATATTATTTCAAATTAAAAAATACAATTCAGCTATTATTATAATTATTGTTCTAAATTTTAAAAGAAAAGCAAAAAATAAAAATAAAAATTCAGCCAGATCAACCAGTGACCCTAAAATCAAAAGTAAAAAATTAGCCACAATTAACGTGTGAACCCTAATTCAACGTGTGAACCCTAATTCAACAAATCAGCCCCAATTATGTTCTTCATCGTGTTCGTCTTCCGTTTTCGTTCTTCCGTTCGTTCGTCATCGTCTTCTGTTCGAGTTCGTCTTCCGTTCGTTTGTCATCGTCTTTCGTTCGTGGTCTTCATCGTCTTCTGTTCGTGTTCGTCATCGTCTTCTTCTTCACCGTTCGTGTTCGTCATTCATGTTCTTCTTCTTCTTCATCCTTTCCTTTTCAGCGGTGTTTCACACGTTGACGAACACGATAAAGAACGTAATTGGGGCTGATTCGTTGAATTAGGGTTCACACGTTAATTGAGGCTGATTTTTTACTTTTGATTTTAGGGTCACTGGTTGATCTGGCTGAATTTTTATTTTTATTTTTTGCTTTTCTTTTAAAATTTAGAACAATAATTATAATAATAGCTGAATTGTATTTTTTAATTTGAAATAATATAATAATCACTTTTAATCCACATAGACATCTATCACGTTATCGTTTTTTGACACGTCATTAAAAAATGACAACTTATCATAATTTGGACTCAAAATCTTTTTGAGGACTAAAATTGGGGACAACCAAAATGGAAGGACTACTTTCAATTTTCACAAAAAATAAGAGACAAAAAGTGCAATTACGCCTATAATTTGTTAAAATATTTGTGGTTGATTAATTAATTAAAATATAATTTTTCATAAATCAATAAACAAAAGGAGAAATATACGATTAATAATTATTTAGTTTTAAAACAAGGTAAAGACAGAAAGGAGATGTAATCACGCGCCTAATAATATTGAACGGTGAAATAGAGTATAACGTAAGCTTGGTGTTTGTTTGTGTGTATGTCACTATGTTTGGTCACGACTGCTACAAAGTTTTGAAACGTAATAAACTGTGTCAGAATTCAGAAACCTCTCACATTTGTCACCTTTCTTTCTCACAATTTCACTTCTCACCTAAGCTTTTTAAGCCTCCTTTTTCTACATTTTCATTTTCATTTTTTCATTCAAAAGTGAGAACAATTTATATAAAAAACATATTTTATTTTTATTTTTATCAGAAACAAACAGAGCCACTAAGAAAAGAAAAAGCTCATGTGACTGTGACAATGGAAGCTAAACCTCTTCAAATTGTTCCCTCTTTACACAACAACACCTATGGTTTGTTTCATTCCACTCTCTTCTCTTTTTACTCATCTTTTCTTCAATTTTTTTTTACCTTTTTCTAAACTTTTTTTTTTTAAATTTCATATTATTATATTTATTTTACAAATTATAAATTTTGTGTCTTTTTAGGAGGTGGGCCCCAGAAGAAGATTGGCATGAAGAATGGTGAAGTTGATGAAGAAGGGAAAAGGGTTGTTGTTGTAGTGAAGGAAGAGGAAGAAAACCCTTTGAAGAGCACAGCATGTCACCACAACAAGTGTTGTTTGTTCACAGAAGCTCAAAGGCGTGAGCTTGATTATCAAGTTTTCATCTTTAACCATTTTGCATATAACCTTCCTATTTCTCATTGCCTTTTGCAATTTCCAACTAATATGTCAGGTTTGTCAAAAAAAAAATTGTCTTCCCCTTTTCAAATTTATACAATTACTATATAGTAGGGAATTGTTAATGCATTTCCACCTTTTTTAGAAAGAGTGTATTTTGGGATTGCATTGTTAAATTTAAATAATTTAAAGTTATATAAGTGAATTATAAGTTGTAATTTGTGGAAATGATGATTAAATACTTTAATTGGTTTTTTAGGAGTGGTGAAATTACCCTTTTGTATGATTAAGATTATTTTATATTGATATTATGCAATTGTGTTTTAGCCTTTTAGGATTAACTCAAAGTATGTTTTCAGCTGATATTATCATCTAGTAGCTCACATGATATGCAATTGTATTGAGCTTGGTTTTTTTAAGCCAATGTTAGTAGTTAGGTATTATTAATTTTGTTGGGGGTGGAGTTGAACATATGACCTCCTTATCACTCCAATTCTTATGTTCCTCCCCAAATCACCTTATGACTTCCTGTGTATTGAGCTTGTTAATTTTGATCAAGTGAGTATACATGTTGAATTGAGATTAAACTTGAGTAAAACCAATCTTGATTAAGGTCAATATCAGTTATTAACTTTTGTTGCACAAACTATGTATATATATGTATATAGATAAGCACATTTTTAACATTAAAGTTTTGTTGTTGTTGATTAGAGGAAGAGTCATTGTCTTGAATCACTAGATTGATTCTGTCTTGGAATGAATTTTATGTTTCTTTTGGAACTAATTATTGGCTAACTTTTGTTTTGATTTGTCTGCGGAAAATGCTTAAAGGATTTACTAGTGAGTTTAATTAGTGTAAGCTGTGTAGCACAAACACTTCAGACCAAAATATGGTTACATTCAATCACTTTCATTCTTGAAATTATTACTAGTATTTACATATCAGTTTCTTGTCTAGTGTATGAGTCAGTGTTTCATAGAGTTTAAGAGTTCGTTTTGTGATTTTTAGATGTTAAAATGTAACCCGAATTTCAAATATTTTTATGCTAAAAATGTCTCTTGATTATGCAATTGTAAGATAATAATGGTTCTTTTTTCCCATTTTTTCGGTTAATTTCTTTCTATTGCAGAGTGCACTCGTCTTGGTTCTGATTACGCGACTATGGTGGATTCAGAACCACAAAGATGTAGAAGAACCGATGGAAAGAAATGGAGGTGCAGTAAGAACGCATTACCTAATCAGAAGTACTGCGAACGCCACATGCATAGAGGTCGAAACCGTTCAAGAAAGCTTGTGGAAACAGCTCAAGGTAACTCTCCTTTGACAACAACAAAGCCTAGTAGCAAGTCACATGAAAAATCTTTGGTCATTCAACATAGTGACACATTCTCATACACTCCATCGAGAAGATTATGTGTTGTAAATACCTCTTCTGATTGTAATCGGTTGAGAAATGTCATAGATTCTGACAACTATTGCACTTCCTTTTCTGCTGTGGTGAATCCTTGTTCCACTTTGGCCCCTGTTGTTAAACCTAAGGTGACTACTTTCGGCAGCACGGAATCTGTTACTTCAGATAATACAAGTCGTGATTATGTGAACAAGCAAGATGAACAGACGAAGGGTTGTATTGGCAACGGCACGAGTATTAAAAGTGGTGGGAAAGGAAGCATTTCTTGTGAAAGTAATGGCGTCTCTACTGGAATAGGCTTCTCCCCAAAGAGTGTTCTTCAAGGTAATATGTTGGTGGTGTTGCAACAAATTTTAGTGTTTTTATTTTTATTTTTCATGGATTAGAGAATTGCATAGGTGTGTTTTACTGTATAGACAAAGTGTGAGTTTGTGCACCATAGACAAACCGGCTGGAAATAGGCTTGAGTTGTGGGACGGCAGAAGTGCCTAAGTGGTCGGCCTTGCATTAAGGCATCGAAGGATCGTGTCATTCGAGGAACAAAGGATGGGGAGGTCGAGATGGATGTGTAGGATACTGCGATGGGAAGGGTTAAGGGGGTGGGTGATGGTGGCTATGAAAATGGGGTGGTTGTGTAGCTGCATCCCATTTTCACGTATATATTAGACGCTCCAGATTGCAAAAAATAAAGAGTTAAGTATGTTTTTAGTCTCAATACCATTCTATCCAGTTTGGTCCGATACAAAAAAATTCGTCCATGTTTATTTCCCTATTTAGTGATTTTGGTGAAAATTTCATCTATGATTAGTTCTTGAAATCACCAAATAGAGAACTAAGCATGAATGATTTTTTTTTCAGTTTGGATCATTTGTTGGGAAAAATATGCAATTTCAAGCAGTGTTATGCAAAAGACACATTGAAGGATTTACTTGTATTGATATTCATTTTAAGACTAATGAGATTGGTGAGTACATTTTGGTATAAGAAACTACTTCCTCTGGTTTCGAAAATAAACAACAATAACAAAATAATTCAAGGTTATTAAGAATAATAGTTTATTCATCTCTTTTATATGTCAATGTCATATCACTAAATTTGAGGGTAAACTTTTCAATTTTAAAAGCTGATAGAATATTGTTGCTCATTTTCTGCTGTCATTTTTCAGTTTCTGGTCGCAATGCTTCATATATCAACGACAGCAACAACAGTACAGTAGAACCTGAACCCGGTAGATGCCGAAGAACAGATGGTAAGAAGTGGCGGTGCAAGAGCGCGGTTCTTCCTGGTCAAAAGTATTGTGCAACACATATGCATAGAGGCGCTAAAAGGCGTTTTACAAATCACGAATCTCCTCTCTCTGCCACTGCCGCTGCTACTACAACTACTGTTACTTCTGAAGTTACGGTTGCTCGGTTGCCTTACCCTTTGGCCGCAACCAACATTCAGAAAGAATATTGTACAATTCCAAACACAAAGCTTTCGATGTCAGTACCAGAAAGTGAACCTTTCATAAAATGTAATGAGAAAAGTGGTAGCTGCAGTGACACTGATACTAGTACTACCATCACTGATACCATCAATGAGTGTAGCTATCTTTCTTTCTAAGTAGTTTTGTTTCATTTCTTGAAACATGTTTTGTTTTGTGTTAATAGGAACAAGTTAACCTATCTGCAAACCTAGATCACTTCTGTGTGTAGTGAACAATGGTTTAAATACATTTTGACTTTTGTTTATATTTAAGAATGAAGATAGTACTTATTACCTCTAAAGTGCTACACTAAAATTTATGTTGTTCCTAATATGTACATGTACGAGTACTCATGGGTAAATACCGAGTACATGGTAAAATTATTTTTTAAAACTAAATTGGGTATTTTTTTTTTTTTTTTGAAGTTCAGAACATTTCATTAAACAACAGAAGAGCAAACCAGCAAAGGAGTTAAAACATCAGGATTAACTGCTATAGTAGCATGTTCCAAAGCAGAGGGATAATGATCCAACCAAGTGCTGTTCCCTCCAACTTTTGCCATAGAGGCTAAGTTATGAGCTTTGGAATTATATTCCATCTTTACAAGTAAAAACCAGACATAAGTTCTATGCAGTCTTGAGTTACTAATTCAACTGCGGCCACTGTGGATTTTCTGTTGATACAATTGACTACATTTGCCGTGTCAGAAAAGATTGATACAATTGACTACATTTGCTGCGTCAGAAAAGATTGACACTGAGGGCATTCCTTGCTCAATTGCCTTTTGGAGGGTCCATCGCACGCCTAGAGCCTCGGCCAAGATAGGTTCAACAATGATGTTTCCTTTCGACAAGCACTGAAGATTGTTGTGCCTTCATGGTTAAGCATTGCGAGACCGCATCCTGTGTGGCCGATGTTGAAACAGCTTGTGTCGACAAAAATGGACAACAAGGGAGCATCCACGTTTGGTTCAGCGTCAGTTGGTAGGGGCTTATTAACTCTTTGCCATCTTGGGTTAGTTTAATTATAATCATGGACGAAACTCGTGGTATCTTCAGCCAATGCCACCGGGTCTAACACCTCAGCCAATGCTCTTCCATGCATAACTTGGTTAGTATCCTTCTTTGGCATTCATAAAGTCACCATTTGGATAATATATACTTTTGAGGACCTTCTCAAGTAGGGATGATTCCTCGTTAACAAGTCTCCAACAGTGTTTTCCCAGCAAAGCTTTATTGAATTCTCACATACCCTTGAGTCCTATTCCACCATCACTTTTACCTTTGAATAGTCGTTCCCAACTTAGCCAATGTATCTTTCTTTTTTCTTGACTAACCTCCACAACCTTAACTCTCATCATGTTGCAAATTGTATTTTTATCTTCATTAGGCAGATTTTGGCTAAAGAAGGCTTCAGACTTGTCAAGGTTAACAACTTGTCTCGAAGCTCGTTGGTAGGTGTCAAGAATGTTAAGAATCTTTCTAGATTCGTACGTACTAGCCTTAGAAAAGAGTAGGCTATCGTCAACAAAAAATAGATGAGACATATGTGGGGAATTTCTTGCCACTTTGATTCCATGAATTTCTTTGGAGTAGGCTGCCTTGTGAAATAATCTGGACAACATTCGCGCAGAGAATGAAGAGGTAAGGTGAGAGGGGATCACCTTGTCTGAGCTCTTTCAGGCTTAAAGGTGGTGCTTAGTTGTTCATTTATGAGGATTTGATAAGAGACAGACGATATGCATCTCACATTAAGTTCCACCATCCTTGTTAGGAAGCCCATAGAGATTAGGACATGTTTCACAAAATCCCATTCAATGCGGTCATAGGGTTTGATCTTGCATCTGTTTCTCAATCTTCATTATGTCCTTCTTTATCAATTCCAAATTATGGTCATCAAACATAGAGTTCATCATCAGTAGGCTCTCTAGTTTCTTCGGACAGGTCCTATGGGCTATGCCAACACCTTCTAATTATACTTTCACAATTTCCCTCTTTGGTCCAACTTTCTTCAAAACGAACTAAATTGGATATTTTATTAGGATACATGTGAGTACTTTTTAAATACACGACAATTCGTATATGTTGTTTGATAATCAAATATATTTTTGTTATATATTATTTTCCTATTGTTTACTATATAAGTATCTTTCCTTGATTGCTATTGTATAAATATGCTACACATAAAAAAGCTATATAAATACTCTATTTGTAGTATTATTAGATAGAGATCAATGTAAATTTTTTTAAGTGTTTATTGAGTGGTAAGATATTTTTTACTTTAAATTGAAGTATCATCTCTCTACTTATTTTAGATGTTAAATTTAATTGTATTTTATATTTTTTAACAATCAAATTATATTTAATTAAAATTAATTTTTTATAACTCGATCCCGTACAAATGTAAATAATTTATTTTGAAGAAAGAATGTAGATTATTACTATGAAAAAACCGAGGAATAGAAATTTCACGTTTATTCTAAATTATTTATTTTTGAAGAATAAATGAAAATTATTATTAATAAAATGTACAGAAAAATTTACCTTGCTAGTAACATCCCTCCACCCCTATTTCCTCGTCTTGAGAAATTATCGGTGACTGTAAGAATTAGACACACTAGATATTTTCAGACAAAAAAAAAATCTTATTACTAACGGATTATGACTCAATGAACGGACCCATCTTTTCTTCTGGATTTACGCTATAAAAAATTAATTATGCAAAGTATGATTAAAATAAAGAATGGCTTCGCCCGGACTCGAACCGGAGACCTTCAGTGTGTTAGACTGACGTGATAACCAACTACACCACGAAACCAGTTGTGTTGTTTTTTCATTTTGGGTTTGATTTATCCTTTCTTCAATGAAATTAGCGCTGTTCATATTTTTCACAAACTTTTTTTTATAACCAATATTTTGTATTTACATTAATACAAACTAATATTTAGTATTTAAACCACTGTATCCCTTCGTTGCACCAAAAATTATACAGGGACATTCATAAAATATTACCTACTACAATTAAAATTTAAAGGAATAAAACTAAATCGAATATTTGGATATTGACTTTGACTTATAAAAGCAATAAGTGACTCAAACTTGATTCATTGATTTAAATGAGTTTAACTTATTGAAGAGTGCAAAGCTTGAGCTTACTTGACTCATTAATATAAAGGGTCTTACCAATTTTGAAAAAAAATTGTATTTCTAAACTTTTATATTCTAATTTTCTTTTTTTGACAATGTGTATATTCTAATTTCTAATAATTTAGTAAATAAAAAATTTATAACTTTTTTTATGAAAAAAATTTAAGATAATAAAATGATGTCTTAGTTCAAGTTCAAGGTAAGGAAAATCTTATGACTCATAAACACTTACATTTATATTTATCACAAACGATTTAGTTTTATGGTAATAAATTTAAAACTTTTTTTTATTACTGCAATAGAGAAACTTCAAATTTAATTTCATTACTCTTAAGTCTTAATCAAGTTCTAAACACTCTTCAAATATTAATGACAGGCTGATAAATCATCATCTTCACTTATTGGTAGAATAGTCTAATTCAAAACATTTTTCACAATATCATCAATTTACTTTGAGCTTAGTGATTTTTCTTTTGGAATTTTAAGTTAAGTACTTATAACTTTTTTTTAACTCAAAGCTATAACTTTAGTAAGTACTTAGTTATATAGTTGTATAACTTGAGCACATAATGGTAACTACTCTATATGCAGGTTGTGATCCTTCATTTCTTGAATCACATTTCTAGACATTTTCCCTTTCTATTTTTTCCTTCCTCGAATTTAAAATTATTCTATATTTTTCTATAGATGAAAATTATTATGCTTCTTATTATTTTAGAAAACCCAGAATTTCTTTTTTTAAAGAATGACATGGAAAATAATAAATGAGGAAGAGGCTGAAAATACTGGCAAGTCAGTCATGAAACAAATGCGTCAACAGTTTTTTAACCAAAAATAAAGAATCGAAACTAGAGTTTATAATGGTTCTCTTTCTATCTTAATTTTTTTCTTTTTTTTTACATTTATTTATAATTCTATTTTTATCTGTGATGTAATAAATTATAAAATATGTTTTTTTTTTCTTTTTTGAATTGTTGAAGTGTTTTTTTTTCTTAACCTCTCAGTTCTCAATAGAAATGCGATTTTGGTAATCCGAAATTTGATTAATAAATAAATAAAATATGATTAAATATCATTTCAACTAATATTCAAATTCAAGTTTTTTTGAGCGATTCGTTTTTAAATGAAATTCACTAACCACTTATTAGTTGTTGATTTGGAGTGGACCTTGATCTACGGTTGGAGTTGTAGAAGTGTGACAGAAGGTAGCTCATAGGATAGGGTTAGGGATATACGAGGGTCGGGTTTGGCCAAAACCGAAACTCATACTGTGTAGGGAACACTAGATTGGGTTTGGTAAAAATATCGTCCGTTATAATATTGAATAGGGTTTGGTCAAACCATTAATTTCTGGGTTGGATTGAGTTGGCACTGGATTATCCACATTTTTTTTTTTAATTTTAATTTTAATTGTTAATGATGAGTTGTCGTATTCTTTCTAATAAAATGACACAACTTTAATTTTCTTCAAAAATATGGTGTAACCTATTTTCACTATTTTTTTAGCATCTAATATATATAAATATACAATTAACGAGAATATCAAAATCATAAAATTCATCATGAAATACTTGCATTGCAAACATCAATATAACCAAAGTTGCAAGGTTTCTAAAATTGTATAAAATATTTTCAACAATCAAAATAACTAAAGTGCAATATCCTAAAGTAACTAAATAACATTTAAGAATCGGGTTGCCTGGTAAAATAGATAAAGTGGGTTGGGTCTGATTTTACCAGACACCTAATTTTTTTGAGCAGTTTGCTAATCTGTGAAACTAGGATTACCTATTCACCTAACCCAAACTATTTTTTGGGTCGATCTGAGTTGGATTGGCCAGGTTGGCCTAACCCATGTACAATCCTAGCTAGAGTGATGTCCGTGCACACTCCAACTATCAAGAAATTTTTTATCTGAGAGTGAGAGATTTTAGAGTTAGAATAATGTATACCTTAATCTGATGTCCCTTTTGTAGAATGTCATTTAGAGTTTCTAGAAAAAGTCTCTTATAGTTGATGAATTGTATCCGTTGTGATTCATAGATCCATGCTTGATTTCATACATGTGTTCCTTGTAATCATGTGGTGACCGTTACCACATGTAGGGGTGAACATGGGCGCGGGTCGACCCGTCAACCCGATCACCCAACCCCACCCAACCCGATTTTTACCTGTACCCGATCACTTTTGGGTCCAACCCAACCCAACCCGTTGAAACCCGCTTATATTTGGGTCGGGTAATGGGTTTAACAATTTGAACCCGTCGACCCGTTGACCCGACCCGGTAACTAGTTTTTTTTTTTTTTAAATTGTTTGGCTAGTTCAATAGGGTTTCATTACTCTTCTTTTTATTTAGACTTTTAGCTGCCTTCATCCACTTTCTACCTATACATTCTTCAAGACTTTTTGAAGTCGCGCTATTGTACACCTTCTTCTTGTGTGTTCATAACTGATTTTATACGAATTAGTTATAATAAGATATTATTAACTAGTGATTTTTATATGAATGTTGATGCAAGGTGTTTATGCGTCTAGGCTAAACATTGAACTTGTTTAATTTGTTTTGACATTGTAATCTCATATATGCCTACTTATAAAATTCATATCTAATTTTTGAATTGTCTCTTTCAAATGAGCAATTTAATTTGAGTTAAATACTATTTATTTAAATGTTATATTTTGTTATAGTTTTACTTAATAAAGGTATGAACAGAAAGCTTATGCTTATAATGAATTTAGTTTAAATTTTTTACATTTGTTAAATACAAATTTTTTTAGTTAAATACTATTTATGAGCAAAATTGATGCTTATGCAAAAGTTTACGATAAATTTAGTTTAAATTTTTTATATTTAAATCTATTAAACATTTTTTTAGTATTTTATTTGAAAATAAAATAAATGGTATTTAGTAAACTAAAATGGTTAGTGAATTATGTGTAACCAGTGGCTAATCTTTCTTGGGAGGGCACGGCCACCCCAAAATTTTGTCTAATCTTTTAAAAATACTTCACATGAATTTTATGTTGTTTTAATGTTAGATTCTATACTTCACATGTTGAGTTATGTTGTCGAGATGTATGTTTCAGTCTAACATGTGAAGATAACATACTATATGTGCATTTTTTTTCTTGTTACATGAATTAATCTAACCAAATGACATGAAGATTGGTATGTGTAGAACTAGTAGGATTGATATGTGTACATGGACTAAATTTATTTTATCAATTTTTTAATTATTAAAATTGCACTTTTTTTTATTAGACCCAGTTTTTATTGATTTACTGTTGTTGAATTTATTTATGTATTTGAAAATTGTTGGATTTATTTTTTTGTGTGAGAGGTTGATGAGTTTTTTAAAGAATTGCATAATTTGTTTGAAATTTTATAGTTTTGAGACATTCAAGTATTAAATATATTTTCATTCAATATGTTTTCTTGTAAAATAAAAAAAGGTATTATTTATGTATGACCCGCCAACCCAACCCAACCCAACCCGTTCTTGATCGGGTCGGGTCGGGTTAAATAAAAAAATTACGGGTTTAGAACTTAACCCAACCCAAAGATAATCGATCGGGTCGGGTCTTGGGTTTTGTCAAAACCCGCCCAACCCAACCCACGTACACCCCTAACCACATGTGGCTTAAATTCAAATAACAAAATCGTGATGACTAACATAGATTATTATTATTATTATTATTATTATTATTATTATTATTATTATTATTATTATTATTTTATAAACAACATTGATTATTACTTACAATGGCGTTTTGTGATCCTTTAAAATCTGCACTTTTATTTCTTAAGATATCACTTGAGAATGTTATATCAGTATGATGAACCTACTTGTGTTTTGAGAAGGTTCAAGAACAAAATTATATTTCAAGTTGACAGTAGTGTGATTAAGCGAAATCACGGAAAAATAAAAGATAAGGATAAAGAAATCTCATAAAAGAAATATCTTGGTTCACCCAATGGTACTAATCCCTCACAACTAATGAGATTTTCGCTAGTAAGTTGAGCAACTTCTCAACTTAATTTTATTCCTTTAGTCACACTTGACTATACACTTGTATTTTCTTAGCCTCAACATGCTTACACAAATCACTCAAGTTTTCTCTCAACTTGACAAACTTGATGGTGTTTACAATAAGATGATAATGATGATTTGTTTTGGATCCGATCACAACACTATTATTGAAATAGATTGAACAAAGAACATACTCAAAAGTTTGATCCTAAAATCTATGACAAAGAGCAGTAGTGTGTTTCTTGATAATTGAAGAAAACTTTTATAGTTTTGCACTTAAGAAATTGAAATGTGTTTGATTGTATTCTCTTAGAGATTGCAACTTGAAGCATCCTCTATTTATAGGCTAGAGAATGCTCATTGTTGTTGTAAATGACACATATAACCGTTGGACACATGTTCCAAGCTGTTAGAATATGTTGCTAAAATGTCCTCTGCAATCTAGATAAACGTCCTCTTCTTTTTGAGTAATTAGCCTCTTTTTTGAGAATGTTTATGATCATCCATTGCTTTGTATGGAGACGTCCTCATCGGTATAAAGACATCCTCTTCTATTATGAACATGATAGAAGAACTTGATCATCCTATTGACAGCTTGAGACAGCCTGTCATAAGTTGTAAAGTAGGATGTATGAGCTTACAATGAATTGTCATTTATACTTGCAGTGTAGAACATTCTCTTCTCAACGTCTTCATGTCTGAATGTCCTCAACTCTGAAGAACATTGGTAAGTATGACTGAAAAATAGAATCAAATCTTCATAAATAGTGAATTTGTCTTTGCACACGTGAACAATGTCAGTTTGTCCATTTCAAAATATTGTTTTTGTTCTGTGTCATATGAGAATGTTATTTTGTACTATGGCTCACATGCTTTTTGATTGAATAATAAAAGCAATATTTTTTTTGTCATTTATGTCTTGATTGTCATCAATGAATATCCTTAGTTCTTCAATTAATGAAACTAATGATTAACATTTCTAGTTTTGAGGATGATGAATGTGCTCAAAGATGAGTATATTTCAAAAACTTGTTTAAACTTTACAAAAACCTATCTTATGATTAATACACTCAATAACACATATTAAATCACTTAATAAAATCAGAATTAATTAGATCTTTGTCTAATTAAAATATGTTATTATTAAAACATCATTATTAAGAGATTTTATCTCAACAATCAACATGGAGGAGTTTAAAAAATGTTTATGGGACGGGCTAAACAAAATAAACAATGTATGAATATAAAAATATATTTATATATGAAATGCAATAAAATTGAAATTGGTTAAGTGATTAACATAATTGTATTTTAGGAAGAAAAATGTAGTTCAATTTTTTATTTTGCATTTGAAATTTTAGTTTATATCTTGTTCAAAAAAATAAAAATAAGTTGCAAAAATATTATTTTCACATGTCAAACTCACAACCTGATTCCATTTCAAAACATTAGTTAGCTACTGCGGCAAAGTGTGAATTTTTCACATATATTACATAATATTACATACTCTATTCGGTCTTGAATATAAGCAACAAAAAAATATCAAATTTTATGATCTTAAATATAAGCAAATTTTAACCAATTCTACTATATTTAATCTTATAATTCCTATAATACCCTTTAATTAATTTAGATTTTATTTTGTAATAATTAATTTTATTCTCTTTCAACAACTTCTCATGTAAGACAACTTAGATAATACAATAATTCTTTTAATTATTTTTTGAAGAAATTAAATAAATCCGACACTTATTACTAACTATAAATATAAAATTAAATGAGGATTATAATTATTTTTAGTTATGTTCGGAGATTTGGGCCCTATCAATGCCTATGTCTTGATCTACTAGAGATTACGTTTTACGTCCCGAACCAACCCATCTTTTAGGGTCAGAGAAGTGATGAAAAGCAAAATTTATTGTTGAAATGGCTTCGCCCGGACTCGAACCAGAGACCTTCAGTGTGTTAGACTGACGTGATAACCAACTACACCACGAAACCAGTTGCCAAAGTTATACTTTGTTTGGTTTAAGATACTACTGATAAAATTACGAGTAAAGATGTCTTCAATACTTAGACTACTACGTCGAGAATTACTTCTATTATAAAGGGAGGACATCCGTAGAATATTGTAGACAGCTAGAATGTAAACAAATCAAACTGAATGAAATACTTGAATCTTGCGTTTGACTTATAAAAAATTAATGGCCCATTTATTTAATGAATCTAATTATAGACTAAGATTAAGTTTGACCTATTGAAAAATGTAAAGTTTGAGTTTAGTTCAATTATCTATTGTATTTTTTATCCCTATATTTTACAATGTTTAAGAAAATAATATTTTTTCTTGTAAATTGAATTTTTCGGTCTTTCAAGAATTACATTTATTGCAATTTTAAGCTTGGAGATTATGTTTATTATTTTCGGTCGAGAGGTGATAACCTTAGTAAGCATATAGTAGTACTATAATCAAATTACTCATGATCATGTTCAAATTTAACTCATTTAATAATTGAGATTAGCGGTTGTCACTGATGCAATTAACCTAATAGTTGTTGCCGCTTAATATCCTTCTTGGTTTACATTTCATATTTTTTCACTCAAGAGGGTGATTTAAGGCCAATATTTGGTCAGGAATCATCCTTCTAAATCATATTTTTCTTCTTTTATATCTAAATAAGTATTTTCTATACATATTTAATTTTTTTTGTCCTTTTCGTGATTTTTCTGTCTTAATTCAGTGTTGTTTCTGTTTGTCGTCTTGGCGGGACGTTGTTTTGACTTCCTGTCTTGTTGTTGTGTTTGTTTGGTTCAGAGAGAGATTAACTTTGATCGATTAAGTGCAAATTCAGCCAATGACTTCGGCGTCTTCAATGTTACAGCTTGTGAGACAGGGATATTCCGAACACTTCAATATTTTTCATATTTGTAAGCTTTGTCTCATTTGTAGACATTTTGATGCTATTAACTTGAATGTTGTGAGTATGTTCATAGTTTCATCTTTTTCATTTTTAGCAATTTTGAATTATACGATTCTATCAATTTCTATCATTTTAAATGAATGAATATTTTTTCATCATAAAAATAAAAATAATTGAGCTCAATTTCAAGTTTGAATTTGTTTATTTGATTAAATATATGAATTTTTTATGTTGTACCAAAAAAATAAAATTTGGGCAAGTAATCAACAAGAAGCAGTTCCAAACTTCAATTCCCATCTTCCATACTCGGATGCTTTCTTCAGTATAATAAGAAGCTAAAACCGATATCTTGTTCTTTGAAAGACATGCTCATTTATACCTTCTTGACATTAACTCGTGAATAATTTGATGATATATTTGATGGCATATTCAACATATTTTACTATTAAGGTTTGCTTGACTTTGAATAACATGTTCATTATCGGCTTGTCGATAATCTGATGATATATGCTACTATATACTTATCAAGGTTATTGCTTCTTAGAGCAGTTGTGTTATTCACGAGTTGTTAATGTCGAAAATGTAAAATTTACATAGTATATATATACTACTTTGAATGACATGTTTATACCTTTTCGACAACAATAGCTCGTGAATAATATACCTTCTTGACATTAACAAACTCACCAAAGCGTAGCTTTACGTACAATGCACAATGCTATGCCAGAAAACTGATTTTGCACCACAGGCTTATTTGCTCAAACTAACAAGGGCATCATAACTGTAGTTTGACATGCTATCTTCATTTTATCTAAAGCACAATAAAAGTGCATTTTGAACACAATTAACTTACAAGCATGTTCCAACTTCAAAATTTCTTCTAAGTTATTTTATCTTTGAAAAGGATTTGTTTAGTCCTGCTTGATGCATTTCTCCAGAAGCAATTAGATGACCAACATAGTCAAAGGTAAAGATTCATACAAAACAGACAAGATCAAATGAATTTGTGAAACAGGCGCATGCATTTGCTCACTCCAAATTGCCTGTCATATTATTTTCCACAATACCAGTGCACATGATTTCATTCCAAAGAACATTTTTTCTCAAATGCTTCCTGCTCTTTGCGACACAAGTCGAATTCATTTGTATGGTAGTACATGCAACCAACGTAATCGTCCATCTCCTTTGTGCACTTTTGGTGTAGATCCTTGAGACTGCAGAACAAAGATTTAATTACTATCATTGAGAAATTCTTGAGAAGAAAATCAGGTGTGTAACGGCAAATGCTTCAAACAATCATAGAAAGCGATAAATACTTTGTAAACTCAACCATAATATCAAACAAATCGTAACAAAAATTATGTGTATTAGAAAACAACTTTAATCATAAAAAAGTGTATGCATCTTTGTGCACACAAGTACAGTTATGTTGAAATTACATTATTTGTAAGAGGCAATGCATCTAGAAGTCATTATCCAGTAATTTGTATGGCAATAAAATTTTCCCTTCCAACAAAACAATCAAGAAATGATGCTTCCTCTCAAAGTCCAAGGAGTCATTATCCAGTAATTTTTTTTATAATGTGTTTGAATCTTTCAATAGCTGAAAAACTAGGGTTTAGTGATACACTATAAAGCAGACTCCAAGATTGACACTTGTCACGACACAGACACCGCCACTTTCAAAAAATACAGGACACCGATACATATATAATTATTTATTTATTTATTATAATTAAATAAAATATGAACATTATCTATAAAAGATCTAAATTGAGCAATATATTGCATTACAAAAAAGTTCTTAAACAAAATATGATAATTTTTCACCTTCATTCATTCATCTATTATACCGAAAAGTTAAAAATTATGTAATCAAATTTAAGTCTTCAACCCTTTATCGATCATCTCTACTTTGACATGTCATTAACCCCCGTTGAAGTGTCTTGAGAAGTGTTCAAGGAGTGTCTAAGGTGTGTCGAAGCAAAGAAAATAAGTTTTTTTTGAAAAACTTGTCTGAGTAGTCTGACACGTGTCATACGGGTGTCATATGGGTGTCGGACACCAATACGTGTCAGACACCGGGACACACCTAATCTTAGAGGTGTCTGTGCTTCATAGTGATACAAGAGTTTAGTGATGACTAATTAGGATCCATGAATTTGGTGATAAGAGGTTGAAATACGCAATAAACAAGGATGAGAATCCACAAGATTATTAAATATAGTGATAAATTGTAAATATTTCATTTGATTTAGTGTTGATTGATTGAAGAAATTTTAGTATTGATTAAAGAAATACAGTAAATTAATACTGACACAATAACCACTAAAAAGGGCATTCATATTTATTTGATTTTGACTTAAATACGAAGAACAAGAAACATGTTACAATATGCAGAAGACACCCGACTTTGTGAGATTAGAGTATGACATGGTTTCTTTAGATTCAAGAATGAGGACTCAAATTTAATATATATAAGAATGGATAAATAAGATAGTGGAAACATCAAGAACAACTTCTAAGTTCGGATATAAACACGGAAACTAAAAGCAAAATGAAGATTCCATTGGTTTCTAATGCAATAATGCTAATATCAACTGAATTATCGCCATTCTACATATCCAATTATCAAGTGGATAAATAGAAGGAAACAAGACAAAAGAGTATATGATACATTGACATATTTTCATGGCTAAAAGGGAGAGGTATACTTATTGTTAAACATTCCTCAGAAACAAGATAAATGGGCACTACAGAAAGAAGAGAAGTTAAATCTTCATCAGTCCACCCTAGGTACCTTAATTTAAAGAAACTTACAAGGTAACTCAATTTTTTATTCCTTCATTTTCAAAACAATGAACATATAATAACAATAAAAAATACTACAGTACTAAATCACTTTTTAATTCAATAAACGCAGTAAGTACCCTTCGAAGCAGCTCAGTTAGTATTAAAATCCAAGGTTCATCCTGAACTGAAAAATTCAAATCAGTACACTGACAAAACTCACTATTGTCAACATATTGAATCTCTGGTTAAAATTCAAATATGCTGACAGATGTATGGAGTAGTATTATAAAACTGTGTTCTCATTTGAAAATTGAAATTTCTTGAAAAGAAAGAAATCACCATCATTTGTGAATACTGAATAAATATTCAAATAATCATTAATTAGGAATTATTACATTGGAACTGTTCCAGCTATTCAGCACTATATTAAATTAGAAGCATGCTAAAACTAATTTGCGTAAGATATGTCATTAGAACTCAAAAAAGAACTGGAAGAAATTTTACCGGCAACAATTGCAAATAAAATATACACTTAAAAAAGATTAAATTAGTCAGCATCCTTAACCAAGGTCTTAGTATCTACTTTGTATCAATAAATAAATCAACAATGGCAATGCCATGCAATGGGGAAAAAAATGCCATAATTTTGACATAATTCAGCTAGATTCAAGGATAAAAAGGTTTCGCCTATTTAACATTTTCTAAATAATACCATGCTTGATGAATGCCTAACTCAGCTAAGGTCCCACACCAAAACGGTCAATTCAATAAATAGTTCAAAATATTAAAATAAAAACAGAATATCAGCCAGTGTTGTCAATTAGCCGGTACTATAGAGCTATCGCTTAACGAATTTTGATGATTCCGCTATGAAAACCGCAACGCTATCCTAGTTTCTCTGTTAGGGCAATAGCGGCCACTATTCCAGTTTCTGCTAGCCGATAGCAGAAAAAAGACAATTTTAGGGGTTTTAAAAAATTAACGAAATTGAAGAATCTGCATTTGTGCCAAACACAACCTATTTTTACGACATAAAAACTGAAGAGCGAAGAGTCAGTGAGTATTGCTCTTATATTCACCATAATACGTAAACCTTTCAATATATAAAAGATATGCTCTGCCTCCATTATAAATATATATAATTGACTTATTTCACACAGCGAATTTTTGGTGTTCTATATTCCACAATCCGCTACTGATAAGACTGAGATCAGCTTTCAAATACAGAAATGGCTCTTAAGTGTCTTATAATAAAATTTCATCTAAAATATCACAATACATACATTGACATATAAAAATAAAACCTACCTCAGCTTATTGATATCATAACATAAATTAAGTACATAAATCTCATTGCCACTCTAGCCACCTCAAATTTGTTCAACCAATGAAACAAATTCAAATCAACAAATCATCCATCATTTAAAAACAATCTAAAAAGTGTTTCATCAAACACCACACGAAATCAAGAAAATTAAGCAAAGATAACATTTTCAAAATTAAAAATAAAAGAGAAGAAGAGGAAACTCACAGTCCAAGGACACATCGAGTAACATCACGGCCTTTATCGAGACACTTTTCAGGATTTGGATCCTTCTTCTTACATTTGAGAAACTCCAAATTCTCAGCATGGCACCTTATCCCAATGTGCTTCGAGGATGCCATCAACACCGCCGATGTTGGGATCGGGTTTCCAGATGCATCCACAGCACTCGCCATTTCCGATTCACTCCTTCACCTGAAAAAAAATGAAAAATCACCATGTGATATTCTGTTTGGTTCCAGAGAAAATGAAAGAAAAATGGCATGAAAAAGGGGAAAATTAGAAATTTGGGAGAACGAGTAATGGAAAGTGAAATTGAAAATGGAGAATCGTTTAACTTGAATTGAATTGCAGTGTATTTTGATCGGTGTGGGAATGAAGAGAGAAGGGATGATGGAGATTAGGGTAGTGTTTGTTTCCAACTGAGCTTTGTTAATTTTTTTTTTGTTCGAAAGGTTAGAACTTGAAGTGCTTGATGTGAAATTGATTTTAATAGAGATAAACAATTTTTTTAAAAAAAAACATTATTTTGTACGAAAACAATTTTTTTACTCAAAGACAATGACAATTGAGAATTAATTAAGGAAGGTTTAGAGAATGGTTTTTCTGTATCATTTTTATAATTTAGAATTATCGGGTGATTTACAATATATATATATATATATATATATATATATATATATTTTCGGTATGATATCTATAATTTAGAATTATTGGGTGATTTATAATATATATATATATTTTTTTTGTCTGAAATGACTCAACGCATTTTAGTATCTTTTTTATTAAAATAAATTCTCACGACCCGAAAAACTATACGCTGTGATCGGCGCACAAGTTATACTCCTAGTATGACAAGCCTATCAACTAACTTAACAATTTAAACAACTAAATCGTTCTTAATAACCATTTCAAAAATATATATCTATATACTTTCTCGAAATTTCGACAGAGTATCCTCTGTAAATTCAATATTTTCAAATTTATAAAATCTCTGTTTAAACTTCAAATTCAGCCAAATTCAAATAGCATAATCTAAATATTTATTAGATTTCCCAAAAGACTTCCTAGACTTCAATAACTGCAAAATACATTATGACTCAACAAACTTTACAAAAAATAGTCCTCAATCAAAGAGGCCTACCAAAACAAAATACGATCGAGACTTGAGCCTACTATCAGCTTGCTACTCAGCTACCTGTGAATCTGAAAAAAAATTACAACATGAAAGAGTAAGTCACAAAGACGTAGTGACAACAATCACCATCAACTAGAAGAGAAACACAAAAATGCACGAATAACTGTTTTACAACCTTGGGACAATTATGTTATTCATATAATGAAATTATTAAATTTATAGTTTAGCCGCTCAGATAGAAATATTAAAAATTCAATTAATAGCAAAGCGAAATCAAAATGAATAGCATTAAAATCATCATAGAAAATCAAACAGGTAAAAATACTAATTATTGAGAATCAAGAGGCGGCTTCATCTCATTGATAGCCATTTCCTCCTAAGGGTGGCCTTTCCCTTAGGGGTGGCTCCATCTAACGGATAGCCCTCTCCTTTCAATCCCGCAACGCATCATCACACATCAGTTAGGGAGCTTACATCTCGTTGATAGCCCTCTCCTCCTATAGATGACATTTCTCATAGGGGCGGCTCCATCTAACGGGTAACTCTCCCTAATCAAAACGAGGTAACTAGGTGCACCTAACGCCATTAAAGATTTAATAATTATAACAACGATTTCCCAAAATACGTATTTAAAATCATCTCTCATTTCATCGTAATTCATGGAAAACATATTCAATCACATAACAATTCAATATTTAAATACTTTTAACTCATACGTAAATCAAACTAATAACATATTATATAACAAAGACCATTAAAATAAATAAATGACGAAATCGAGATAAATTCCAAAGGTTGTGTTCTCCAAATTTTTAAATAAACACTTTAACATAGAAAACGAGTAAAAAATAATAATTATAGCATTATAAAAATAAATGGCGATGACCGTCGTCAACTCACAACTATGGAGAATCGGTTACGTTTGTTCTCCAACAACTCCCAGAGTAGCCGTCCGGACATAAGCTGATAGATCTGAGTATCAAAAATATTCTCAATATTAAAAAAGGGCTTTGACAATCAAAGAAAAACATCACCTAAATTTGACCATTTTTTTATTCTCAATCTCACAAACCTCATAAGAGATAAAATCCTCAGCAAAAATCAAACAAAGTGACCAAAAGGGTATCCGAATTGAGAGAAAGAAAAGAAGTTTACAACAGAAAGAATGAAACTTTTACAACATGATAGTGAGTGAAGTAGGTGGTGTTGAGAGTGGAAGAGTAGAGAAAATGGGAGTTGGGGTGAGGATGGATGTGTGAGAGCATTGAAGAGTTAGAAGAAGAGAAGGTGATATTAGAGATGATGAAGAGGAAAGAAAAGCAAAAAAAAAAAATGGGGTGAGGGTTGTTGTAATTAATTAATAATATTAATATTAAAAATAAAATAAAAAATATAATGAAACGAAGCGTTTCAGTCTCTCCCCCTTAAGAAAAATTCGTCCTCGAATTTAATTGATTTGTTTCTCTCTACTACTGACCTTAAGTTTCAAATAAGTGTGGGTACTTCGCACGTATGACTTCTTCGGGTTCCCAAGTTGTTTCTTTACCGGATGGACCACGCCAAAGAACTTTTATTGAAACGATATCTTTTGAGCGTAATCGCCTCACTTGGCAATCTAATATAGCTACCGGATGCTTAACGTATGATAGACTCTCATCTAACTGCACATCTTCATGATTAATCACACGAGAAGGGTCATGAAGATACTTCTGAAGCATCGAAATATGAAAAAACCGGATGAACTCCCAAGAGATCCGGTGGAAGTGCCAAGCGATAAGCTACAGGTCCGACCCTTTCTAAAATTTCAAATGGTCCAATGAATCGTGGAGTTAGTTTCCCCTTTTTTCCAAACCGCAAAACTCCTTTCATTGGTGAAACTCGTAGGAATACATGCTCTCCCACTGAAAACTCTAAGGGACGACGCCTCTTATCAGAATAAGATTTTTGTCTACTTTGAGCTGTCACTAAGCGATCCCGAATCAATTTAATTTTTTCAATGGAATCTTGAATCAACTTTGGACCGACTAGTTCGGCTTCACCAACTTCAAACCATCCTATTGGAGACCTACACCGTCTTCCGTACAAGGCCTCAAACGGAGCCATCTGAATACTAGATTGATAACTATTATTGTATGCAAATTCCATCAAGGGAAAATGTTGATCCCAACTACCTCCAAGATCGAAAACACAAGCACAAAGCATATCTTCCAATATCTGTATAGTCCTTTCAGACTGGCCATCTGTCTGAGGATGAAAAGCTGTGCTAAGCTTCAAACGAGTTCCTAATGAAGTTTGAAACGACTTCCAAAATTGAGCAGTAAATTGAGCCCCACGGTCAGAAATAATAGACACTGGTACACCATGCAAAGATACAATTTCATCTAAATAAAGTTTAGCATATTGGGATGCAGTATAAGTAGTCTTCACAAGCAAGAAATGTGCAGACTTGGTAAATCGATCTATAATCACCCACACCGAGTCGTAACCCTTTTGGGTTCGTGGTAATTCTGTGACGAAATCCATAACGATGCCTTCCCACTTCCATTCTAGTATTTCAACAGGTTGCAGTAATTCTGTGACGAAATCATGTGACGAAATCCATAGCGATGCCTTTACTTGTTGATACACTAAGCACTTAGAGACAAAATTTGCTACATCTCTCTTCATTCCTTTCCACCAATACAACTCTCTCAAGTCTTGATACATCTAATTAGAACCTGGGTGAATAGTATAAGAATAATGACGAGCCTCCTCTAAAATTTTCCTTCTCAAGTCACCAACATTTGGAACACACAATCGAGACTTCAACCTCAGCACACCATCAGAATCAACCGAAAAGTCTGAAATTTTACCATTCTGGACATTATTTACCATATTCACCAAGTATGGGTTTTGACTTTGAGCTTCTTTGATATCATCAACTATGGTCAAGTTCAAATTGAATTCCACTTTCAGCAATTTCTTGAAATTCTTTAACTAATGGCATCTTTACTTCTGCTATATGAGCGAGACTGTCCATGAATTTCCTACTCAAAGCATCTGCAACAACATTTGCCTTCCCTGGGTGGTATAAGATTGTGCAATCATAATATTTCAAGAGTTCCATCCATCTTCTTTGTCTTAAATTTAAATCTCGTTGTTGAAAAATATACTTAAGACTTTTATGATCGGTATAAATCTCACAAGTTTCACCATATAGATAGTGCCTCCAAATCTTAAGAGCGAAAATTACTGCATCCATTTCTAAATCATGTGTAGGATAGTTTACCTCGTGCCTCTTGAGTTGTCTAGATGCATAGGCAATAACCTTACCTTGTTGCATAAGTACACATCCGAGACCATCTCTCGAAGCATCACAATAAACTGCATAACTTTCACCACCTATGGGTAATGCCAAAATAGGTGCTGACGTCAAGTACTCCTTTAATTTTTGAAAACTTTCCTCACATGCATCAGTCCATCGGAACTCAACTTTCTTCTGGGTCAACCTAGTCAACGAAGATGCAATCTTTGAGAAATCCTTCACAAAACGTCGATAATAACCGGCTAAACCAAGAAAACTCTGAATCTCCTTTACTGCGGTAGGTCTGGCCCAACTCTGCACAACTTCCACCTTACTTGAATCAATACTTATTCCATTCTTAGACACAAAATGACCTAAAAATGCCACACTATCCAGCCAAAACTGAAATTTAGAGAAATTGGCATATAATTGTTTATCTCTTAAAGTTTGCAAAACCAACCTCAAATGTCACTCGTGTTCTTCTTTACTATTGGAATAAACAAGGATATCATCAATAAACACAATTAAGAATTGATCCAAGAATGGTTTAAAAACGCGATTCATCAAATCCATAAAAGCTGCTGGGGCATTAGTAAGCCCAAAGGACATAACCAGAAATTCATAATGTCCATAACGCGTGCAGAAAGTTGTCTTCGTTATATCATCCCTCTTAATCTTCAACTGGTGATACCCAGATTGTAAATCAATCTTAGAAAAACATTGAGCTCCTTGAAGTTGGTCAAACAATTCATCAATACGTGGCAAATGGTATTTATTCTTTATGGTTACTTTATTCAACTGCTTATAGTCCACACATAACCGCATGGATCCATCTTTCTTCTTTACAAATAAGACTGGTGCTCCCCAAGGAGAAGAACTTGGGCAAATAAAACCCTTATCAAGAAGATCTTGAAGTTGCTCCCTTAACTCCTTAAGTTCTGTTGGGGCCATACGGTAAGGAGATATGGATATAGGATGAGTGTTTGGAATCAAGTCTATAGAGAAGTCAATCTCCCTATCAGGTGGCAACCCAAGAAGTTCCTCAGGAAAAACATCTGGAAATTCACATGCTATTGGAATTTTTTTTTCCAATTTCTCCTCGGCCATTTGTGTATCCCTTACCAAGGCTAAGTAAGCTTGACAACCTCTTTTAATTAACTTGCTAGCTCTCAAGGGTGAGATTTGGTTATGTGGTACTCAACAACTTTCTCCTTGAAACGAGAAGATTGATTGTCCCGGTATCTCAAATTTCACCACTTTGTTATGACAATCCAAAGTTGCATGATGAAAAGCCAACCAATCCATACCCAAAATCACATCAAAATCTATCAAGTCAATAACTACTAAATCTACTAGCAACACCTTGCCCTCAATAGTTATATCACAAGAACGATACACCGACTTAGCGAGCAAATTTCCTCCAACAGGTGTAGCTACAACTAAAACCTCTTATAAAGAAGATAAAAATTTACCAAGTCGAGTAGCAAACCACGATGATACAAAAGAATGAGTAGCTCCAAGGTCAAACAAAACATGAGCATTTCTCGAACAAATAGAAAGTATACATGTAACTACTGCATTAGATGTTTGAGCATCCTCACGAGTCAAAGCAAACACTTGAGTTTGACCTCTTCCTGCTGGTATCTGACATCTACCACCAAATCCTCTACCTCCCTGCTGAGATGTTCCTGAACCTCTAACATAAGAATTTCCACTTTGTCGCACAGATGCAGAATGAGCCTGAGAAGATGCCAAAGCTGTTGGGGCCGATGCATAACTAGAGGATGGACGTGTCGTGTCAACTGGACAATCCCTTCTGATGTGAACTACTTGGCCCCATTGATAGCACACCTTACCATCCCTAGAACAATTTCCAAAGTGAAACCTACCACAAACAGAACACCGTGTAGCTGAAACATCGAAATGTCTCTAAGTGAAAGTGGATTGTGATGCTGCCCCAGAATCTGATCTACGGTTCTGCATTGTCCCAGAAGATTGTCCGCTATGACCACCTCTTTGAGCAATGAGTCTTTGTTGCCCCTGATAACCAAACTTAGATCCACCACCGCAATTCAGATAGTTATTGTAGGATCCTTCAACCCTTTGTTTCTTCCTTGAATCTTGTCTATTGCCTCCTTTTTCCTTCTGTCGTTGCTCAATCTGAAGGGCCAAACTCAAAACCTCAGCAAAAGTAGAACAATTCGACCCAACCACAGATCTAAATAAGTAATCCCTCAATCCTCTAATGAACCTCTTGACACGCATTTCCTCAGTGATAGGGTAAGGAGCGTATCTAGAGAGCTGTGTAAAACGAGCACTATACTCTGAAACTGTCATACCCTCTGTTTGCTCCAATCGCTCAAACTCATGAGCTAATCCATCTCTAACACTGTCGAAAGAAAACGAGCCATAAACAACTGAGAGAACTCTTTCCATGCTAACGGAGGTGACCCCACTTGTCCACCACGTGACACTATATCAAACCAATCCCGGGCCACACCTATTAGCTGAAAGGATGTCAATTCCACTACTCTTACCTCAGAACAACCCAATGCTCTCCAAAGCCGCTCTAGACTATCAATGAATTGTTGTGGGTCCTCAGTCGCACTAGACCCAGAAAAAGTAGGGGGTTTAAGCTTCATGAAGTCTGGTAAAGTAACTTCAATACCCCTCGTTGTTGCAGTCGTCTGATGCTTAACTTGTCTAACCCCTTGTTGACCATTGGGATTTTCATGTCTTTGATCACCCTCCTGTTGTTGTTCGAAGACAGCCCCAACAAGTTGTTGCATAACCTGTTATAATCCCTACAGACTAGCAGCAAACTCTTCCATGGCTGGATTTCCGCGCCTCCTCCTAGGTACCTCAACATTGGCATCCAAACCACGTCCGCCAACATTAGCTCTACGCCTATTTCGAGAACGACCTCGTGACGAGCGCCTTGGGCTTGGGCAATTGACTCATCAACAATTTCCCTTATAGTAGGATTCCTAGTCTTGGGTGGCATTCTCACCTAATCAAAGAACATTGATCAAAAATTGAACAAGACAACAAGAAAATATGGAAAGATATTGACGACGAATTTAAACACAGATTTAGACAACATATGAGACTCTCATAGAGTGCTAATAGCCCTTGTAAGTAAGTTGTCCCCGAGTACACAATTTACTGACAAGAATCTATTATCACCCTATGTTTGCAGCTATTAGGACCTACAACTGAGCTCTAATACCAACTTTGTCACGACCCGAAAAACTATACGCCGTGACCGGCGCACAAGCTATACTCCTAGCCAGACAAGCCTATCAACTAACTTAACAATTTAAACAACTAAATCGTTCTCAATAACCATTTCAAAAGTATATATCTATATACTTTTTCTCAAAATTTCGACAGAGTGTCCTCTATAAATTCAACATTTCCAAATTTATAAAATCCCTGTTTAAACTTCAAATTCAGCCAAATTCAAATAACATAATCTAAATATTTAATACATTTCCCAAAAGACTTCCTATACTTCAATAGCTGCAAAATACATTATGACTCAACAAACTTTACAAAAAATAGTCCTCGATCAAATAGGCCTACCTAAACAAAATACGATCGAGACTTGAGCCTACTATCAGCTTGCTACTCATCTGCCTGTGAATCTGGAAAAAAAAAATAAACAACATGAAGGAGTAAGTCACAAAGACTTAGTGAGGAGACAACAATCACCATTAACTAGAAGGGAAACACAAAAAAGCATAAATAACTGTTTTACAACCTTGAGACGATTATGTTATTCACATAATGAAATTATTAAATTTATAGTTTAGCCGCTTAGATAGAAATATAAAAAATTCAATTATAGCGAAGCGAAATCAAAATGAATAACATTAAAATCATCATAGAAAATTAAACATGTAAAAATACTAATTATTGAGAATCAAGAGGCGGCTTCATCTCATTGATAGCCATTTCCTCCTAAGGGTGGCCTTTCCCTTAGCGGTGGCTCCATCTAACGGATAGCCTTCTCCTTTCAATCCCGCAACGCATCAATTAGGGAGCTTACATCTCGTTGATAGCCCTCTCCTCCTATATTTGACATTTCTTATAGGGGCGGCTCCATCTAACGAGTAACTCTCCCTAATCAAAACGAGGTAACTAGGTGCACCTAACGCCATTAAAGATTTAATAATTATAACAACGATTTCTCAAAATACGTATTTAAAATCATCTTTCATTTCATCGTAATTCATGGAAAACATATTCAATCACATAACAATTCAATATTTAAATACTTTTAACTCAAACGTAAATCAAACTAATAACATATTATATAACAAAGACCATTAAAATAAATAAATGACGAAATCGAGATAAATTCCAAAGGTTGTGTTCCCCAAATTTTTAAATAAACACTTTAACATAGAAAACGAGTAAAAAATAATAATTATAGCATTATAAAAATAAATGGCGATGACCGTCGTCAACTCACAACTTCGGAGAATCGGTTACGTTTGTTCTCCAACAACTCCCAGAGTAGCCGTCCGGACCTCAGCTGACATATCTAAGTATCAAAAATATTCTCAATATTAAAAAAGGGCTTTGACAATCAAAGAAATACGTCACCTAAATTGACCTTTTTTTTTTAATTCTCAATCTCACGAACCTCAAAAGAGATAAAATCCTCAGCTGAAAATCAAACAAAGTGACCAAAAGGGTATCCGAATTGAGAGAAAGAAAAGAAGTTTACAATAGAAAGAATGAAACTTTTACAACATGATAGTGAGTGAAGTAGGTGGTGTTGAGAGTGGAAGAGTAGAGAAAATGGGAGTTGGGGTGGGGATGGATGTGTCAGAGCATTGAAGAGTTAGAAGAAGAGAAGGTGAGATTAGAGATGATGAAGAGGAAAGAAAAGCAAAAAAAAAAAAAAATGGGGGTAAGGGTTGTTGTAACTGGGAGGGAGAAAAGAAAGGGGAAAGTGGGGTGGTAGTTGGTTTTAATTAATTAATAATATTAGTATTAAAAATATTAAAAAAATATAATGAAACAGAGTGTTTCATAAGTAATTTTTTATCTCTTGTATTATTTTGTAATTTCATCGTTCGAGTGTAACGTTATGTTATTCATCGTCAAATTCGGTGTTTTGTTTTTCCGTCTCGTTGCGTTGTTTTTAGTTGTTTCAAATTTGCACTTTTTTTGTTGTTGAAATGCCTGAGAATGACTCATTTAGTTGGCACTTTATTTTAAATAAGAGAATTATGAAACTATCATCAAATTCAACGCTCTTTCACCTTTACACGCGACTTGCCATTATATGGTTAAATCGGTCATGTCAGATTCCACATATAGTCAATATGAGCGAATATCAACAAATATTTTTTTACCGAAGATCAATGAGATTAAAGACTATGGATCTTGCATTATTCTTGATCGTTGACCATATGTGAAAGAAATTAATTTGAATTTTAGAATTAAGTTTTTGGTTAGGTAATTTCTCACGGGCTTCTTCAATATTTATTTGTATTGTTATCGTATCTTTTACTTTCTTGTTGATTTCAAAATATGGACGGAGAATATCTCAATTCATAATTAATTTGATTGTATTATTCTCCTATTAGCATTTGAATAAAAGTTATTTTATGTAAAACAAAATTAGAATTAAGAAAAAATTTCTTAAAACAAAAATTAAAAATAGTTATGTTTGCTTGTAATTAAATATTTATATGTTAGTATTGATTAGTAGATAATTAAGTTTTGTTATTTAGTTAAGAGCAGTTTGATTGAACTCAACCCAAAACTATAATGGGCGGTTTTTTTACCAAACCCAACTCAGTGCTTTTTACATGGTTTGAGTTTCATTTTTGGCCAAATCCAACCCAAAATCGACCCACGTACAACCCTAGTTATTACGAAGATAAGGTAGGCAATTGAAGGAAAAAGTCAAAGTATATATATACATGGGTCTAGAAATTGAATTCCAAAACATATACAAAATAGACTTGACAAATAAATTGGGCCTAATAAATTGGACTGAGCTAATAACCAATAAACAAAAAGAATTAAGTATGTAATACACTTCCCCTACAAACTGGAGAGTGTATGTCAATAACTCCTAGTTTGGACAACAAGTACGTGAATGGTTGAGGATCAAGAGGCTTCGTGAATATGTTGACAAGCTAGTTAGATGAGGAAACAAACAAGAGATGAAATGAGTAAGATTGTAATTTCTCGCAGATGACATGACAATCAATGTCGATATGCTTTGTTCGTTCATGGAAGGTTGAATTTGCAGCTATGTGACAGATAGATTTGTTGTCACAAAATAACAGTGGACGATTTTTAAGGGAAACCTTGAGATCATGAAGGAGATAAGTTAACCACGACAGCTCACAGACGGTGACATCAAGTGCTATGTACTCGGCTTCTGAGGAGGGACGTGATACAGTCGCTTGCTTCTTTGAACACCAAGAAACGAGTGTCACTAATAAGTATACAATAACCGGTAACTGACCGTCGAGTTAAGGGGCAAAAGGCCCAAATGAAGTCACTGAAAGCTTTGAGTTGAAGAGAAGATTTTGCATAGAAAAACAGTTCTTGCCCAAGATTCTTCTTCAAGTAGTGTTGAACCCGTATGGCAGCATGACAATGTGAGGTTAAAGGAGAAGACATGTGTTGACTAAGTTCTTGGAAAACATAAGTGATATCTGGATGAGTTGTGGTGAGGTAAAATTAGACAACCAATGAGATGACGATATGCTATAATATCATAAATTGGTTCATCAATTTTGATGATTGAAGGTCTGCTCATGGGTGTCGAAGCAGGTTTGGCAGCCAAGAGGCCAACATTAATGAGCAAATCAAGGGTGTATTTACGTTGGGAAATGGAAATACCAGACTTTGTTCTTGAAATTTCAAGGCCAAGAAAGTATTTACGGGAACCTAGGTCCTTGATTTTAGAAGTGATGTCAAGATTGTGTTTGATTGTAGAGATTTCAGCAAGATTGTTTCCAGTAAGGATAAGATCATCCACATATATGAGGATGACAGTGAAGGACTTGGCAAATTGATTTGTGAAAAAGAAGGATCACTTTAAGATTGTGAGTACTCGTGGTTGACAAGGAAGGTTGAAAGCTTAGAAAACCATTGGTGGCTAGCTTGCTTGAGGCCATAGATAGACTTAGTGAGACAACAAACCTGATTGGGAGCATTGAATTTAAGACTTGGTGAAGGTGTCATGTAGACTTCTTCATCCAATCCCCATAAAGAAAGACGTTGTTGACGTCCAACTGTTGGAATTGTCAATTTTGAGAAGCGGAAATAGCTAAGACAAGACGAACTATAGTTAGCTTCGCCACTAGTCTGATGGTGTCAAGATAGTCAACCTCTTTGAATTTAGGAATACCATTTTACTACGAGGCGCGTCTTGTGACGTTCAATTGAACCATCAGATATGTATTTTGTTTTAAACACATTTACATCCAATGGGAGTTTTTCTAGAAGGTAAAGAAGTGGTGATCCAAGTCTTATTGTCTTAGAGGGCATTTAGTTCAGCATCCATTGCTTCAATCCAACAAGGAATTTTGGAAGCCTAAATATAAGATGTGGGCTCATCATTCGTAGAGAAGGCCAAACTGAAAGAATTATGGTTAAGGGACATGTTTTGATATGAAAGGACAGATGACAAAGGAAACAAAATACTTGAATTTTGTGATGAAGTACGATGCTTAACTGTTGGACAGTCATAATCAATAAGATGGGCAGGTGGTTTACACTATCGTTGAGATTTGTGAGGTAAAATAGGATCAGACGTGTCCTCAAGAACATAATTGGAAGTGAGATGATTACTATCTTCAGTAGCCGTGGTAGACAAAGTGTCAATTGGACTAACATCATTGTTATTGGCACAAGGTATAACATTTGGAATATTGGAAGGAACAAAAGATAAATGCTTTGAAACTAATTTGGTGTTATCACAAGATGTATCATTTGAAACTAATTTTGGAGAAATATTAGAATAAGAAAAAATACTTTTATGAAAAATGACATTCCTAAAAATGAGAATTTGTCTAGAATTAATATCAAGAACAATGTAACCTTTTGTGCCATTTTTATATCCAAGAAACACACACTTAGATGCCCGTGGATCATGCTTACCACAATGATTAGTCAAAGTTAAAGCAAAACAAAGGCTACCAAAGACTTTAAGATTAACTAAAACATGTTGCTTACCATGAATGACCCAAAAGGAGATTTATTACCTAATATAGGTGTGGATAAATTGTTAATAAGATACACAGTGTGACTAATAGCATAAGACCAACGATACTTGGGTAAATTAGAATGAAACAAAAGAGACCTAGCAACATTTAAAATATGTCTATGATTTCGTTCAACAACAAAATTTTATTGCGGCGTTTCGACAAAAGAAGTTTGAGGTAAAAAACCAAGATTATTATAAAATTGTGGCATCATAAATTTAGACCCATTATCTGAACAAATCATTTTTATTTTGCAATCAAATTGTGTTGAGACAAGATCAACAAAATTATGAACAAGTTGTCTAGTTTCTCCTTTATGTTTTATGAGAAAAATCCAAGTATGTTTAGAAAAATCATCAAACAGTGGTAAGAAAAAAAAATGATATAAACAGAGGCAAGAGATAAAGGTCCCTATATATCCAAATGAATTAAATCAAAAGATTTAACAGTTTTAGTGCTACTAAGAGGAAATGGGAGTTTAGACTACTTAGCAATATGACAATAATCACAAACATTAATGCTAGTAAACTTTATAAAAGGAAATAACAAGCCAACATATTTTAAAACACTCTAGGAAGCATGACCCAAACGATAATGCCATAGATCAAAACTAAAAGTGTTAAAAATAAGTAAACATGAATTAGGATTATGATGAGAAACAAAATTATTGTTAGTGACATTTACAGATTGTGAACTACGAACATAATAACATAATTGCTCAAAAATAGTTTGACTAGGTATATAGCTGGCTAGCATGTATAGTCCACCATGAACTTCAGCATATCCTATCATCCTGAATTGTTGAGGTTCCTGAATTGAACAATATGTATCAATAAAAGCAAGAACAATATGTAAAGAGTCAAAAAGTTTTTTAACAGAAATTATGTAGAAATAAAATTCAAGAATAAACAAAATATTGTATAAAGCTAGTTGATTAGATAAATGAATAGTGCCAACATAAGAAGTAATAGTAATAGCACCATTGTTAGTTTCACCTTTGAGGGTGTTATAATATGAAGAAAAATGGAAAAGTTTATTGACAACATGATCAGTTGCTGCATTATCAAGAATCCAATAAGGACAAGAATTAGAGTATGTATCTGAAGTTGAAATGGACAGGTTGAAATAAGAAGAGAAATTTGACTCACCAAGCACAATATTGACATTGGAAGTGTTAAGACAAACTCTCAAATTAAGTTTTGATGAAAATAAACAAAGGTTAATTAAGAATGTTAATTATGATTCTAAATGATATGTTAATTTAACTTGTGCTTTTGAATGGATTAATTCAAAGATAGGAATCAAGAAAAGTAAAGAAATCAGATAAAAATTGAATAGAACATTCTGGACAAAATCTGTAAAAACGGAGAATGATCAGCACAAGGAACAAACTGAGATGATCAGATTCAAAGAAACTAATCTAATCAAGCAAATTGAAACAAGTCTGAACTTTCTCCAACTTGACTGTCAAGGGAGTTAAACAATCTTGAATTATACAAGACATTCAGATTAATCAAGAAGACATCCATAATGATCAAGACTGAACTTTCAGATTGATCATCAATCTCCAGAAATTTCAAACACCAGAACTCTAGGTTGATTATCAATCTCCAGAATTCTGCATCATTCTCCAAGATGTTTTTGACTGAATCAAAACTCCAGTTCGAAGCAAATACATTAACTAATACATCTGAAGTATAAAGGTTCATTAAACACGAGAGAAATCTGATCAAGAGCAAAGAAATCAGCCCAGTCAAATAGATTTAATAAAGTGTTCAAAGGTTGGAATATTTTTATTCACATATATTAGTTTTGGTCAAAACTGACAGAGCACTACCAACAGCTCTTTTGACCATTATTTAATACTCTAAAACTTCTATAAAAGGAAGGCCAATACTCAAGAAGCTTCAGAATTTCAAGTGCTAAGAAAATCCATCAATCACATACACTTACATACTTGAAAGCTTCTCATTTGCCAGAGAATCAGTTCTGAAACTACCTTCATATATCCAGATCGTTTTACTGAGTCCTTTTGAAAAGAATCTATTCTCAAACACGAGTTGAGTATAATCAGATTCAACCAATCTCTTTAAATCATTATTGTGTAAACTCAAAACTATAAGGGTTGTTTATAGTTTGAGTAGTTTTGTAAAAATCCTTTTATGGTTAAAAGGTGAACTGTAAAACCCTCTCAAGATTGTTAGGTGACTTGATTGAATCCTTTCTGGGTGGAAAGGAATTGTTGTTACAGATCAAGGTTGATCTTAACTGTGTAAAACCAAGATCGTTCTCCGTTTTGAACACTTAGTAAAAATCTCGCAGTTGTGAGGACTGGACGTAGCCCGAGTTGGGTGAACTAGGATATATCATTCTGTAGTATCTCTTCCTTATCTCGATTTACATTCAGTCATTTTAATTATCAAGTTAAATAGAGAAACTAAAACTGTGATTTTAACTAACAAAGAACGTTCTCCATTTTCTGTTTTCATAACCAAGACCATTCTTGAGTTATTTTCTTTAGATTTTATCAGGAAATTTTAAATAGGTAAATTTACAATTCAAACCCCCTTATTTGTAAATTGACATTGCTACTTCAGGAAGCATGTAGGTCTTGGGAAAGAGGTTGATTAGCTTTTAAAAAATCAACCAATTATTTATATTGGCTATGAGTGAGTGTCACCTGATCTTAGTGTTCCGACGTAGGATGGTTTGAAATTGAGTCCTCATTATATCGTGAAGAATTTGAGAAGCTTGAGAGTAATTACCTTTGGTAAATTGATCGTTGAGTTAGTTCTAAAGATCCACCGCATTGTTGGTGTAGATAGTACTTTGTGTGATGGAAGGGGAAAAAGAGCTATTAATCCAAGCAACAACCATAATGTTGCATTATTCCTAAGCGTCAAAATTGAATCTGCGGAGTACAGGTTGTGCCGTCAACAAGTTTAAGTTTGTTCTCTAACAATAGAGCTCGCACATAGCCCTACTCCATCGATGATAGTTAGGACCTGTAAGGGAGAAGTAACAAGAATTGCTCCAGGGTTTTCACCTGGTTGAAGATAGTATGGATTTTTATAGGAATCAAAATGTTTAGTATTGGTTGGTGTTGTTCCATGTAATTGCTCATGATTAGGAGTGGTTGTATAACTAATATCAGGAGAAGGCTCTGCCATTGAAGAAGAAAGAAAGCAAAGAAAGAAGAAAATGAATCTTCAGTCTGATACCATGTTACGAAGATAAGGTAGCCAAAACTACTTACTTGCTTATTATTGAAGGAAAAAGTCACAATATATATATATATACATGGGTCTAGAAACAAAATTACAAAACATAAAGAAAATAGACATAGCAAATAAACTAGGCCTAATAATCTCGACTGGGCTAATAACCAACAAACAAAAAGAATTAAGTATGTGATAGGAACCTGAATAATGGGCTTGAAACAGAGGTAGGCCTTGCTGCAAAGAGGCATGTTATATGGAGGGTTTATTCTAGAAGAAAGAAAATGGGCCAAGAGAGAGAGAAGGAGAAGTTGGTAAATGAGGTGGAAGTAGGTCCCATGTGATTCTGTTATGGAGGTATATGTATAGAGGGGGACGTGGGAGAATGGAGGGGAGAGAGTAATCATTAGCTTATTAGTGCCCTAGGAGAATAACTATTCTCTGGTTAGGAGCTAGGCTCTGGAATTGTCCTTTGTATTGGTTCTCTGTTCTTATTTCCATTAATACACATATCCATTTACTCCATTGATATTGTTATATCTTGTTTTCTATTATTGAGCTACTAGTAATTTCTTTCTATTTCTATCATTGGTCCGACTTGCCGAATTCCGAGGAAAAGCTAGCGAGATGTTACATTTTCTATGCCACTGAAGGTGAATGAAAGAGTTGAGGCGTTGGAAGGTAGTATGGGAGCTCTGCGTGTTAGTATGGAGGAATTTCAGAAAATGATGACGGAGTTTGACAAATTACGTGATCAAAGTGGCGTTGGAAGGTAGTATGGGAGCTCTGCGTGTTAGTCTGACTCTTCCTACTCCTCTTAGGAGGAAGTCAGTTCCGAGTACAGGATGGTTGTGAAAAAGTGGAGTTACCACCGTTTGATGGTGTTGACCCAGTGGGATGGCTTACTCGAGCTGAAACTTACTTCGAGGTACAAGGGTCATCGGAGGAAGTAAAGGTCAGATTGGCAAAACTGAGCATGGAAGGGACCACCATTCACTGGTTCAATCTGTTACGTGAAACAGAGGATGAGTTGACACTGGTTCAAAAGTGACAACGCCTTTGAAGAATTGAAGGATCTTCAACAAATAGGAGATGTGGAAGACTATATTTCATATTTTGAATATGTTTCTTCTCAAGTAGATCGCCTCCTTGAAGAACAATACCTTGGGTGGTCTCAAATCAGAGATCCTCTTGAGAGTGAGAACATTTGATCCCAAAACGCGTATGCAAGCCATGAAAATTGCTCAGGATGTAGAAACAGAGTTACGGGGAACATTGATGCACAGAGGCAGTGGTGGGTTGCGTCAATGGAAAGGGGGAAGAGTGACAGAGTCTGGGCTGGGTGTAAGAGGAGGAATCGGGTCAAGTTTCAATACAGGTGGAAGGAATGGATCTGGGTCGTGTTTTAACCCGTGTCCAAGTAGAGGTAATTTTAGGTTGAGTTACCCAAGTGGAGGCCCAACAAAGACAACCCAATCAAGTGTCACTTCGAACCCTAATTCGAATGGAGAGACTGTGCGACAAGGACGAAGCGATGACGGGGGAGGCGCCGCAATCAAGAATAGGGGAATCAAACATCTTCCCTATTCGGAACTCATGGATAGGAAGGCTCGTGGTCTCTGTTTCAGGTGTGCAGAACGATTTCATCGTCTTCACCAATGTTCTGACAAACAACTCCAATTGGTGATTCTCGGGGATGACGAAATGATTAATGAGGAAGGTGAGGTGATTGCTATTGAACTAAAGGAGGAAGATGAAGAAACAAGCCTAGAGTGCGACGCTTTGGGTATTTTCGGAATGACGGAGATGGCAAAGTTGTGGAAACCACCGACCATGATGAGATTGGAGGGCAAGGTAAAGGGTATCGAAGTGCAGGTGTTGGTGGACAGTGGAGCAACCCATTGTTTTTATTAATTCAAAGGTAGCAGCGACGCTAAAGTTTGGTAGTGGAACCGAGTGTGGAGCTAGGAGTCAAATTGGGTGATGGCCATAAGGTTACTATTGTAGGGAGGTGTAGAAATGTAGAGGTTCAATTGGGAAATTTCACTACCAGAGTTACTGCTTATGTGTTGGAACCGGGGGACTTGGATTTGATATTGGGTGCAGCTTGGATGAGGCAATTTGGTAAAGTCACATTCAATTGGGAAAACATGGTGTTGAGTTTTCCATGTGAAGGGAAGATGGTGGAATTACAAGGTTTGAAAACTTCTTTAGTAGCATATTCTTTACATAGTTTGCTGCCAGATGAGGAAGTGGAGAATAAAGTTGGCCATAAAAGTGAGTTGACCCTCAAGCAGCAAGAGGAGTTGGATCAACTGCTAAAACATTTTTCGACGATGTTCATGGAGTTGGAAGGGTTACCACCAACAAGAGATACTGCCCATGGTATAGAGCTGCATAAGGAAGCTGCCCAGTGAGTATCCGACCTTACCGGTATCCATATCATCACAAGGATGAGATAGAACGACAAGTTCAAAATATGCTCCG
Organism: Cicer chorassanicum; assembly: GCA_037974735.1. NCBI lineage: Eukaryota > Viridiplantae > Streptophyta > Magnoliopsida > Fabales > Fabaceae > Cicer > Cicer chorassanicum. The sequence continues at coordinate 53,284,604 of JBBPBP010000004.1, forward strand.
ACAAGGCATCATCAGGCATAGCTCGAGTGCTTTTTCAAGCCCCGTAATATTGGTGAAAAAGAAAGATGACACATGGAGGATGTGTGTGGACTGTAGGGAGCTGAACAAGGCCACAAATCTGGACAAGTACCCTATTCCGGTTGTAGAGGAGTTTTTGGATGAATTACATGGTGCTCAGTATTTCTCCAAGATCGATTTAAAATCGGAGTACCATCAAATAAGGGTGAAAGAGGAGGATGTGCACAAAACAACCTTCCGAACACATGAAGGTCCTTACGAATTCTTGGTGATGGCATTTGGGTTGACCAACGCACCAACCACATTTCAATCGACAATGAATCAAGTATTTAAACCATTTTTAAGAAGGTTTGTCTTGGTATTTTTTTATGACATATTGGTGTATAGAAAGGGATGGAATGATCATGTGAAACACCTAAATCAAGTTCTGGAGGTGTTACAGTGTAGTGGGTTTGTGGCTAATGAAAAAAAAATGTGTTTTTGGCAACAAACAGGTTGAGTATTTAGGCCATATCATTTTCGACAAGGGAGTAGCAGTAGGTCCCGATAAAATAAAGAGCATTGTGAATTGGCCAATTCCCTGTAATGTGAAGGGTGTGCGAGGATTCTTGGGGTTGACGAGATACTATAGAAAGTTTATTAAAGGATACAAGAAGATAGCTAAACTGTTAACGGAGTTGACCAAAAAGAAGGGATTCAAGTGGGGAGAAGAGACATTACAAGCCTTCGAAGAATTAAAATATGTGATGACTACATCTCCATTGTTGATACTTCTGGATTTTACTCAACCGTTTGAGATTGACTGTGATGCGTCTGGAAGAGGCGTAGAGGTTGTTTTGATGCAGAAGAAGAGACTAGTTCCGTATTTCAGCAAAGCCTTGTCGAAAAACAACTTAGACAAATCAGCCTACGAAAAGGAATTGATGGCACTTGTATTGGCGGTGCAACATTGAAGACCCTATCTATTGGGAAGGAATTTTGTGGTTTATTCCGATCAAAAAAGTCTCAGGCATTTGTTGGAGCAAAGGATAACCACAGCTGATCAACAAAATTGGATGGCTTAACTACTTGGCTATCATTTTGATGTTATTTACAAACCGGGTCCGGAGAACAAGGCGGCAAATTCCTTGTCAAGAATGTTTGAGCGAGTTGAGTTGAAGGCCATTTCTTCATTTCCTGTTTGGCTGCAAATACACCGGGTTCAGCAAGAAGTTAAGGAGGACGTCCATCTAAAAAAGGTGTTGGACGAGGTTGTAGCAGATTCCAATGCCCACCCAGGTTTTAGTTGGCAACAGGGAGTGTTACTCTATAAAAACATGTTGGTTTTAGCTTCCAAATTAGCCTGCATACCATTAATTTTGCAAGAACTTCATTCAACCCCAACAGGGGGTCATTCTGGGTTCTTGAGGACGTATAGAAGAGTAGCGGGGAATTTTTGTTGGATAGGGATGAAGAAGGATGTGCAGGAACTTGTGCGGAGATGTGATGTCTGTCAGCGGAAAAAATATTCAGCTTCATCACCGGTGGGGTTGTTGCAGCCCCTGCCTATTTTGGGGCAGATTTGGGAAGATATTTCCTTTGATTTCATAACCGGACTTCCAAAATCTAAAGGATTTGAGGCGATTTTTGTTGTGGTCGATAGGTTGTCCCAGTATGGACATTTCATACCTTTGAAGCATCTATATACTGCAAAGAAAGTGGCAGAAGTGTTCACAAAGGAGATAGTTCGTTTGCACGGGATACCTCAATCCATTGTAAGTGATCGCGACCCTTTGTTTGTTAGTATATTTTGGAAAGAGTTGTTTAGATTGCAAGGAACAGTCTTAAAGATGAGTTCTTCATATCATCCCGAGACGGATGGACAAACAGAGGTGGTTAATAGATGTCTCGAGGCATATTTGCGTTGTTTCACTGCAGAACAACCTCAAAATTGGTCCTACTAGGTATTGTAGGCAGAATTGTGGTATAATTCAACGTATCATGTGTCTATGGGAGTAACACCTTTTAAGGTTGTGTATGGAAGGAAGCCACCACCCTTGATCCGCTTTTCTATAGGCGAGACACGAGTCAAGGTAATAGCCATTGAATTAGTGGACCGAGATGAGGCTTTAAGGCAACTAAAGCACCATTTGTTGAGAGCACAACAACAAATGAAGAAGTATGCAGATAGAAAAATGAGAGATGTATCGTTTGAGGTGGGAGATTGGGTGTTCTTAAAATTGAGACCTCACCGGCAACAAACGGTAGCACGGAGGATCAATAAAAAACTAGCCCAAGGATATTTTGGGCCTTATCCAATACTGGAAAGAGTAGGAGCAGTGTCGTACAAGCTGAAGTTGCCTGATTCCGCCCGGATCCATTTGGTTTTTCATATTTCACAATTGAAGAAAGCAATTAGAAATTACACCGTAGAACCCGAGTTGCCTGAGGGGATGGAAGTTGAAGGGAAGGACTTGGACGAACTTGAATCATTGCTGACCTCTAGAGAGATACGTGATGGAGGATTGTTAAGAAGATAGTGGTTAGTCAAATGGAAGGGACGAGCGATGAAATATACAACTTGGGTGGATGAGTGCTTGCTGAAGAGTCAATTTCCCAATGTTAGCCTTGAGGACAAGGCTGTTGCTGAAGAGGAGGGCAGTGATAGGAATCTGAATAATGGGCCTGAAACAGAGGTAGGCTTTGCTGCCAAGAGGCTTGTTATATGGAGGGTTTATTCTAGAAGAAAGAAAGTGGGCCAAGATGGAGAGAATGAGAAGTTGGTTAATGAGGTGGCAGTAGATCCCATGTGATTCTCTTATGGAGGTATATGTACATAGGGGGGCGTGGGAGAATGGAGGGGAGAGAGTAATCATTAGCTTATTAGTGCCCTAGGAAAATAACTATTCCGTGGTTAAGAGCTAGGCTCTAGAATTGTCCTTTGTATTGGTTCCATGTTTTTATTTCCATTAATACACATATCCATTTACTCAATTGATAGTGTTATATCTTGTTTTCTGTTACTGAGCTACTAATAATGTCCGTAGGCATGGAGGGAGATCATCATGAACCTTTTGAACCCATGACAGTTTTTGCCATAAAGGCAGTCTCGATCAAGGGAGAAAGCGTGCGTTAGGTGCTGGTAGATTGGAAAGGGAAGTCTGCTGATGAGGCAACTTGGGAAGACAAATCACCATCCAAAGCCAGTTTCCCATTTTCAGCCTTGAAGACAAGGCTGATTTGGAAGGAGGGGCCAGTGTTAGGACTCAACCATTAGCCCATCAAGTGTCTCAAGGGCCCAAAGTGTGGAAAGTTTATTCTAGGAGCGCAAAGAAGGGAATTCAAGGACAATAATGGGTTAACTGGCAATAGAGGAGTGTGAGAAAAATATATTAGCATGGGGTACTTATTACAGAAAGGAGAGAAGTTGTGGGGTATCTTTTTACACTTTCTGAATGAAAGTTGGTTAGGAATGGAGAGAAATAGCTCTCAATAGGAGCCTAGAGGAGTACGATCACTCCTTTATAAACATTTCCTTAACATTAATACAAACTCATTCACTAATTATGCATTCTTAACAATGTATGTGACTAATATAAAGTTGCAACCCGTTTACATGTTCTTACTCGCTGATTGATTTCCTAACTTGGTTGTTAATAAGAGTATTTTTAGAATTATAACCTTGTTTCCCGTTAACATAATTTGCAAGCCGAACAAATTTTAATTATTCCTAGGATATTTTAAAAGATGTTTCCAAGAATTAAATTATTAACCAAACCCAAATTCTTATGTTTTCCTGGGAATAAGATTTTAACCTTTATATTCCTGGAAATGTTAATCCCAGGAATGAACTATGCATCCATGAAACAAACACACTCTAATATACTCTAATATGCTATTATACAACAATGCCCCAGAAGTAGAATCCAGCTTAATCCCTCAAAGGTCACATTTATACATGAGTGACTAAAATTGATACTACTCGCAGACACCCATAGGATTTGCATTCTTGATTATCCAAGGGTGCTCCATTATCTTTTGAAGCGAGAGCCTTTTTGAGGAATCTTTTACCAGGAGCTGCACAAATTTACAGATAGAAGTAAGAAAAACAACCTAATCTTCGATATGAAAATGTAGATAGATACAATACAATCATACCCGACTTATCAGATTTTTGGCATCTGAAGAAACAAGAGGAGAAGGAGGGAAGCTCAAATCAACCTTTATTATCCTGCACAAATTTAAATATATTGTATAATAAAGGGAATCAATCTCCTTGGCCTGATATTGGAAGTGATTTAGTTTACTGTATATATGCAAGTTCCATGGCCTTCCATACCTTTTGAAGGTATCAGCTTGACTCTTAGCCTCAAATGGAGGAACACCATAGAGGAACTCATAACAAAGGATACCAAGAGTCCAGTTGTCAACTGCATAATCATGAGCTTTGTTTTCTACCATTTCAGGAGCTAAATAATCCAATGTTCCACACATGGTTTGTCTTTTGCTTGTAGATTGTACAGACCAACCAAAGTCTGCAATTTTAAGACGACCCTGTAACCAAACCATTATCAAACTAGTTGTACAAACTCCCACAAAACTCAAAAATAATTATTCAATCAACTGACTAAAACTAATTCCCAACGGTTTTCGCTATATATCTACAATAACATATATAGTAGTATATTGTTAGCATTGAAAAAAGGGCAACAAAAGTAGGTAAAAGAATTAAAAGATACCTCATGGTCAAGCAACAAATTTTCAGGCTTGATATCCCTGTGAATAACATGATTCTCATGACAATATGCCAATGCCTCTGTGAGGCTTAAAATGTACTGAAATTTCAAATTTGAAATAAAAAAAGTTAAGAGTCAATATAAAGATTTTCTTCAAAAAGAAGGCGTACAATTACAAGCATAGAATATAACATAATCCCTACTTAGTAAACGTTCTTTGTTAAAACTTGTTAGCTTCAAATCCAAATTTCACTTTATCTGTAGTCCATTTCTCACCGCATGTCATTACAATTACCTTAACTGCTTGTTAGAATATTAGAAAATATCTTATAATATCTTTTATATTATATTAGAGTATCTTGAGTTATTTCCTATGATCAATTTATAATCATAGAGATATTTTAGAATATCTCATTATTATTACGATTTGTTCCTGATTTAAGATTAAGTTTATCTTTCTCTGTAAATAGAGATTAGTATTGAATCTTTTGTAATCAAGTCAGCATTAAACTATTATCAATAATATTCAAATCTTTATTATTTTCTCTCCCCCTTTTCTCTAAAATCTCACAACTTCAACATGGTATCTAGAGCCTATTTCGATCCTCCTTGAACGATCTCGCCTCTATTCCGCTGTCGAGTTCCCAACAGTTAGGGAATATAATCATAGTTTCACTTTTCCAACATTCCAACACGTTTCACTCGTTTTCCCTTCAGTTCGCTACTGCCACTATTTCCGACGAATTTTCCTGCAAACAGCGTCGTATCTCTAGATCAAGTAATGCCCGAAAGTGTGTCGCTAAAAGCCGTCACATGCGCTCTCACGCGCTGCTAATCTCTCCTGCGAGTAGATCTCACGCGCTGCCGTCTCCACAGCGTGTGACGACGCATTTTGACGCCTCTCGGTTGTTGCTTGGTCGGTCAATCGCGCCTCAACCTCGCGGTTTCGAATCTGCTCTCATATTCTAGTTTCAGGCTACGGTTACACCTACTACCTTCAAGATCCGCCGTCTACTGCTGCCTTCCATCTGCTGTCGCTGCTAGAAAAGTTTTCCAGCAAGTTTTCCGACACAACCACTTCCATTGTGTGCAGAATCTCCCAATCTACACAACCCAAATTTTTTTATGCCAAAAGTTGCTCCACGCACGCTCATGTTCCTTCAAGATCCTCTGTGTTCATTCCACGCACCGCCACCAACATCCTCGAGCTTAGGCGCCTCTGTCCGCCTTCTGGCACAATGTTTCAGTCGTCTAGATTGGGTTTTCCTTCCTGTTTCCATATCTGCCCTTACTTTCCAATTTTGATCAACGGAAAATATGCGTCCTTGTTCAAACAACCATTGTCTCTCCTGTTTTGGATGCATTTTCTCACTCCGTTGATCAATCATGGCTTCGTTTCATTAGTCGCGTTGCTTATTCTTTGGTGTTTGTCATGCAATTTAGTTGTTACTAATAGATTATAACAATGGCTTCTTCCCACATATGAATCATATTAGTGATGACTTCTTCTTCCGTTGATGGTTATTCTGATGATGTCTTTTATTTTCATGACTCACTTTATCTTGGCAATTTGTCCCAGATGCACTGGCCCCATCTTTGTCCTAGATGTACTGGTCTTGCCTTTCTCTCCCTGAAGCATGCCGCTCTCTCCTTGAAGTATTTTCAAGTTTAAATATCGAGTCTCCGATATTATTGGTTTGAAGCTTCCAAATGCAGTTTTTTAGAAGAACGAACCTTACTTTGTTCAATTGCTTGCCATGAATTTCTCTCATGCTGATGATCATTCCGACTATCTGGCTAGACTATATTTATAACAATTCTCTCCGACTTCACCTGTATCCCTGAGTTGCCTTTCCATCCACTATTATTCTTTTGCAGAGCAATACATTGTTTTCTTGTAACAAGCTAAAGCTTAGTAAACTTTAGCTTGAGGGGAAGTGTTAGAAATATTAAAAAATATCTTATAATATCTTTTATATTATATTAGAGTATCTTGAGTTATTTCCTATAATCAATTTATAATCATAGAGATATCTTAGAATATCTCTCATTATTATTACGATTTGTTCCTAATTTAGGATTAAGTCTATGTTTCTCTATAAATAGAGATTAGTATTGAGTTTTTTGTAATCAAGTCAGCATTAAGTTATTATCAATAATATTCAAACCCTTATTATTTTCTCTCCTCCTTTTCTCTAAAATCCCACAACTTCAACACTGCTCTAATTATAAAAATTATTATAGACATGTCATAGTTCGTACGAGGTCAGGATACGCAGTACGCTACAGATACTATACGACGCGGATACGGGAATATGAGAAACTTTTAAAAATCATGATATGACATGGGCAAGATACATTAACAAAAAAAATCTCTCTAAAGTATCGGTATAGGATATGTGTAAGATACCAATCCTTTTCATTTCTAAAGTATCTGAGCTTCATATACAATATCTAATATTTTTTTTAAAGTTCTGCTAAATTTCCCAATCAATCTCTTCAGTTGGTTAACCAATTTTCTCTCAGAACAAACTATGACTTTTTTTTCTTTCTCTCAGGTTTTCTTTAAATAACTCAGACACAGTTAGCCATCCTCCAAAACAAGGCCAGGTCAAAGCAATGATATTTTTAGAATGGCATCCAATAGCAATGAAAAGCTTAATCAGGAAAGACAAACTTCATATTCTCATGTCATGAGTATTGATACTAGTTATAACCAAGTTCAAAACCAGACTCATGATGGTAATTCTTCAAAATAGGCATATACTCATCAAATTAATAAAGGATTACCGTTGCAGCTTGCTTCTCTGAGAAATGACCTCTTTTGCTAAGCTCCTTGTACAGCTCACCATTATGAGCATATTCAAGAATCAAGTAAACACGCTCAGAATCATGGAACCAACCATAGAGGCGCAAGATGTTTGGATGTTTAAGACTTATCTGTATCTCCATTTCCCTCCTCAGTTGATGGTGAATTCTATACTTTTCAAGTTGTTCCTTAAAGATAACCTTCAATGCAACCACAAATTTACTCTGGAAAAAATGTTTAAAATTAGTAACAAAATCTACTAAATCCCACTGAACATTTGAATTTTAGAAAATCAACTTAAACATTTGAAAATGAAAATGATATAAGGGGCATTCAGAAGAGCTTATTTTGACTTATTTTAAAACATATATACTTAAATAAGTGATTAAAAAAATTCTATAAAAATAGCTTCTAATATATATCTTGTATCCAGATTATTTTCACAAGTTTTATATATATCTTATGAATATGGAATCAACTTATTCAGAACATATACGTAATTTAACCTCATTCTCTTTGTGAGGATGTAAATAGCATATATATATATATAGACTCCTATTCTTGTATAATAGCTTGATTAAGAAATTTACCAAACACTCCCTTAATATACATTACCATTCCAAAATATTGCCAGTATTAGCTCTAGTCCTTGAAAATTCATTGCCTACATATACATACATTAGTTGCAATAGTTACGACTTGTGAGTTGACTTCAAAATGTTCTCTTCATGACCAATTTATACAAATAATGATAAAAACTTTCAAAGATTAAATCAACACAATAACCTAGAACAAAAAAAAGGGTTAAAAATGCAGATTCAATTCTACTTTGCAAATCAGCAATGAACTGTAAACGGAGCAGAAAACAGTTCCCTATTACACTTAAAATATTTCGAAAAATTGAAAGAAAAAAAAAAGCATGAAAAGAAATTAGGTTGTTAGGTGAATTTTATGCGGAAGAGTGAATTGCGTACCTTGACTTCTCTGGCGACATAGACTCTACCAAATTTCCCTTTCCCGAGTGGTTTTCCGATCTCAAAGTCTTTGATGGACCATTCCTCTTTTGGATTTGGATCCATTTTTCAGCTGCAATGTGCAGATTGTTTTCAGAATCGCAAATACCAATTCGAGTCTAACAAAAATACAAAAACAAGTTACTTTCGAAAGAGATTTGCGAGCGAAGCAGAAGTAATCTCGAAGGTGACGTGGCGGCGTGGCGGAGGGACGACGTGCAGAAACAGAACCGGAGAAATAGAGCGGCGAAGTGCTGGGGTGAACGGCGGCACGGCGAAGGGGCTTAGGGTTTGGGAACGGCGTGACTGAGAGTGAGAGGAAACGTTGAAAGTGAAACTGGAAACGGGGAAGAAGGAAGGGAAAAAAACGTATTTGAATTTGAATTTGAATTTATGTTTGTGTTACGAGACGGAGGGGTGAAATTGTGAAAGGGAGTAACTATTGTCTGTAGATACAAAATTTTCCCTCCCAAATCGTGGCAGATTTGTTAAATTTTGTATTTAAATCATTTTAAATATTGTGTGTATATTATCAACATTTTTTTTATTTAGCAAAAGTGAAAACAAAATCAAATATTAAAAACTAAACATTCTTTTTAGAAACTTCTTAAAATTATATAAATATCAATTCATAGAACAATGTGTATTAAGAATTGTTGAAGCAAAAGTTAACTACACAACATAAATATAGAATCACTGCATCAAATTCGATCCTATAGAACACCACTCAAATTACACAGAAGAAATTTCCATGCAACTCATAGGGTGTAGACATCAAAAATTAAAATTATAACTAAAATCTGACATTAAAATTAAAATTATAACGCAGACACAAGTTATCCAAATTAAAATTCTAATCTAACTAAAATTAAAATTAAAATTTCCAACAAAAGTGATGTATTGAATTCGTCTCAATTGAAAATAATTGTATTACGCGTTTTTCAAATAGCGTAAACACAACCTATCCAAATAGCTCAAAATAATATACGTGTCATTTTCTATATCATTAGACAAGAGACAACACAATCCCTCAAAATTGGTGAGCGTGAGCGTCTATATCATTAAACATAGGACAATTGATCCCCAACCACTTTAAAATTGTCTTCCACAATGAACCAAAGCACGAACATCGCATAAATAAATGTTGAGCAGTTTCTTCTATCCTACACTACGCGACGCACATATTAGAGCCTCAAAAGCCACACCCCGAGCAATTAAATTATCATCAGTCGAAAGTTGATTCAAGAAAAGTATACTCATAAAAACAAAGACCTTCAAAGGAGACATTTTGTTCCACACTCAAGGATAATATGAAGAAATATCCTCCACAAAAGAATCATGTGATTGCACAATATACACATCTTTCATCGTTTATAATTCATCCTAACCAAATTTGAATACCTATCTATCAGAGCAGTTATCCTACAAACAATATTATCTAACAACAAAGTACAATTAATTACCAAGATTTTCTCTCATTCAAACAAACTTCGTCTCCATTCCTAGTTCAAAACTACCTCATCCTCACTTCTCCTCACCATATCTGCCACAATAATGTTCTTAACTGTAGACAAATTTTAAAGTCTCTTAAACCTATCACACAACAAAACACCCTCAACCCATTGATCCAACACGAACAACGCGTCCCTCCCATTACCCTTTGCCACACCCAACCAAGAGATGTTCACATTAATGTCCATGAGAAGACTTTTATGGAAGTTCACCTTTAAACCCGAAGCTAACTCAAGCAATAACAAAATGGATTTAATGGCTATGATATTTCTCACCCATAATAAGCGTGTCATTCGCAACCTGCAAATGAGAAACATAACACTCCCCTATTGCTCTACACTATACCAAGAGAACAAATCATTCGACATTGCAACATTCAAGAAGGCGTTTAAACCTTTTGCCGCTATTAGGAACAAGAATGGGGACAAAAGATATCTCTGTCTCAAACCCCGATACATAAAGAATTCACCTGTTGGGGATCCATTCACAAGAACAGATGCTTTTGCAGTTCACTAACATTTCATGATCCACCGTCTCCACTATTCCGGGAAATTCATCATGTTCATAATTACCTCCAAATACTGTTTATACCAAACGTTGTTTTCTTATTTCAATAAGTACTATTCGATTTATCAATGAAGTATTGGATCTAGTGGAAGAGCTTGTCTCCCACAATATGGTGAACTCGGATTGGAATTTTTGTTGAGAAGAGGTACTAATATTTAGTGTCCTATGTGCCTGAAATAAGATTATCTCTAATATAGGGATTTATGGGAAAAAATACTACTCGATTTAAAATAAAATATAAGAAAGATTGCCAACTCCATATCGTTGCTTAGCAAATTTAGAGTCGGCTTGAATTCTCTTTTGTTCCATAGTGTGTTTGTCAAAACGAAAAAGAGCCACATAAGCATCATACTTAGGAATACCAGACCATTCACACAAGTTAGTTGGACTAGTTTTCTGTCCTTCACAGGGAATTTTCAAAATCTCACCAATAATTTTTGAGTCGAGTTCAATAGTTTTTCCCATAACGCGAGACTTCAACATTTTTCCATCTCTAGTCAAATTGCAGTAAAAGACCCTAACTAAATCGGGATAGATAGGACCCTTGTATCTGATAAATTCTTCAACATGTTGAGCTTTAAGTAAAGCAGGAAATTTAAATGCAGAAAAAGAGTCTAAAGTACCGATTTTGGGAATGATTAGCCGCTTGTCGGAGTAGATTGTGCGAAACCGAGCAATTTCGTCCGGTGTGTGTAAGAGGCGAGACAGATCCGTGATATTGGTACTCTTTGTTCTTTTCTTTGAGGGAACCACTGATGCATGCTTAGCTCTTGGCCCTCATTTGCGTGCGTCCATGATGTTTGAAGAGGATTTTGACATATGTGAGAGAAAATGGGGTTTTAGGGTTTTGGTTCGTGAAATCTGAATGAAGGAGATGAGGAGAAGTTGATTTTGTTTGAAAGAAGTAAGGAGTTCGTAACCAATCGAAGTAAAGGAGGTTGAAAATTTTTGGAACGGGAGAGGGATGCTTGTATTCGAATACCTAATTTTGGAGGATACCGCAAGATAATTGAAGCAGCTTTACATATGACAGAAAAACCCGAAGATGTATTCGACTACACCTGTGATGTATTCGAATACAATGTGTCTGGGAAATTTGTATTCGACTACACTGATATTGTATTCGAATACAAATCTGGAAAAATGTGTATTCGAATGCCTAGACTTTGTATTCGGCTACAACTTCAAATTTTTTTGAAAACAAGAATGAATTTTTCATACAGAGCATACTAAATAATGCATAAAATCACAAATGAAGAACAAGTAATCATATTAGGGAATAATCAACCATTAAGAACTCAATTCTATCATCCTATCAAGAGAAAAAATTTCAAATCTTGAAAATTAATGACAAAGTACCTTATTTTAAAGATCATCTTCACTTAAGATACCAAGTTCTCTTCGAATTTTGTAAAAGGAGTCTTTAGGAAGAGGTTTTGTGAAGATGTCCGCTAATTGGTTGTGAGTGTCCACAAAGGTGACTTCAACATTTCCTTTAAGCACATGATCGCGCAAAAAATTATGACGTATATCAATATGTTTAGTCCGAGAGTGCATGATTGGATTCTTTGAAATATTGATTGCACTAGTGTTGTCGCAACGTAACGGAATGCATCCGAGATCAAGTCCATAATCATATAGTTGTTGCTTGAGCCATAGAATTTGTGCACAACAACTTCCTGCTACTATGTATGCGGCTTCAATAGTACTAAGTGCAACACATGCTTGCTTCTTACATGACCATGATACGAGTGCATTTCCCAAGACATGACAAGTGTCGTTTGTGCTTTTACGATCTGTTTTACATCCTGCATAATCTGAATCAGAATATCCAACGAGACTACAGATGCTACCTTTCGGATACCATAGTCCTACATTGATTGTTCCTTTCAAATATTTCATGATTCTTTTGACTGCTACAAGTTGCGATTCTTTAGGATCCTCCTGAAATCTTGCACACAAACAAACACTAAACATAATATCTGGCCGACTGGCCGTTAGATATAATAGAGATCCAATCATACCTCGATATTTTAAAACGTCTATAGAAATACCGGATTCATCTTTATCAACATATGTCCCGGAACCCATGGGAGTCGCACTTTCCTTGCAATTTTCCATTTCAAATATTTTTAGAAGTTCTTTGCAATATTTTGCTTGATTAATGAAGATGCCATGCTTGAGTTGTATGATGTGAAGGCCAAGAAAGTAGTTTAATTTTCCAATCATGGACATTTCAAATTCTCCTTGCATCATCAACGATAATTCTTCATATATGTCATTGTTTGTTGATCCGAATATGATATCGTCAACATAGATTTGGACCAACAAGGTGTGACCATTATTTCTTTTAATAAATAATGTCTTATCGACTTTGCCTTTTTCAAATCCTCTTTCACATAGGAAAGCACTCAATCTGTCGTACCAAGCTCTTGGAGCTTGTTTTAGACCATAAAGAGCTTTTCTTAATTTGAAGACATGTGAAGGATTCTTGAAATCCTCAAAGTCGGGTGGCTGTTTGACATATACTTCTTCATTGATGTATCCATTGAGAAAAGCACTTTCCACATCCATCTGAAATAATTCAAGGTTCATAGAGCAAACATAAGCAAGTAGTAAACGTATTGCTTCTAACCTTGCGACCGGAGCAAATGTTTCGTCAAAATCAATCCCTTCTTCTTGATTATATCCTTGGGAGGCCAATCTTGCCTTGTTGTGAACAACTATACTGTTTTCGTCAAGTTTATTCTTAAACACCCATTTTGTACCAATGATGTGTTTATTTCCCGGATTAGGAACAAGTTCCCATACTTTGGTTCTTTCGAATCGGTTAAGTTCTTCTTGCATGGCAAGTATCCATTGATCATCTTTTAGTGCTTCACCAATTTTGGAGGGTTCGATTTGAGAAACGAATGCCATGTTCAAGCACGCATCTTTTAGTTTAAGTCTTGTTGTAACTCCTTTATTGATATCACCAATGATGTTATCAATTGGGTGATCTCTATGGGTCCTTCATTCCTTAGGAAGATTATCATTTTCCTTTTCAATGTTGACTTCACTTTTTTGACTTGGTTGATCAATTTGATGTTCTTTACTTGTATCACTACTTTCAATGTCATCATCATCATAAGAAATAACTTTGTCCTCTTTCAAGGGTTAGTTTCATCAAAAGTTACATGTATTGATTCTTCAACGATTAAAGTTCTTTTATTGAAAATTGTAAATGATTTGCTAGATAATGCGTAGCCAATAAAAATACCTTCATCTGTTTTTTCATCGAATTTTCCAAGTTTGTCTTTGCCGTTGTTTAGCACAAAACACTTGCATCCAAAGATGTGGAAGTGAGAGATATTGGGCTTTCTTCCTTTATAGAGTTCATAAGGAGTTTTCTTAAGAATCGGTTGAATGTTTACTCTATTTGAGACATAGCATGTTGTGTTTACGGCATCTGCCCAAAAACACTTTGGTAGACTTGAATCGCTTAACATAGTCCTTGCGAGTTCTACCAAGGATCTGTTCTTTCTCTCTACAACCCCATTTTGTTGAGGTGTTCTAGGTGCAGAAAAATTGTGGAAAATTCCATTTTCTTCACAAAATTCTTCAAACGAGGTATTTTGAAATTCTCCTCCATGATCACTTCTAATTGATACAATTTTGGATGATTGTTCATTTTGGACTAGCTTTGCATAGTTTTTAAATGCTTTAAAAGCTTCGTTTTTACTTGCCAATAATAAGGTACATGTGAACCTTAAGTAATCATCAACAATTACTAGTCCATATGAATTTCCACCAAGACTTTTGGTTCTTGATGGACCAAACAAATCCATATGTATTAATTGAAGTGGTCTTGTAGTTGATATAATATTTATAGGTTTGAAAGAAGTTTTTGTTTGTTTACCTTTTTGACAAGCGTAACATAATTTATCCTTTACAAATTTCATTTTTGGTAATCCAACAACAAGATCATGCTTGACCAATTTGTTTAAATGATCCATGTGGATATGTGCAATTCTTTTATGCCATAGCCATGCATCATTGTTGTCGCTTACCAAAAGACATTTCATTTTTAAGGATAAATCGCCAAAATTAAGTATAAAAATATTTTTGAAACGCTTACCGATAAATTGAATTTCATTTGTTGCTGCATTTTGAATTATGCACTCATCTTTGTTGAAGGCTATCTTGTATCCTTTGTCACATAGTTGGCTAATGCTTATGAGATTGTGCTTTAGACCTTCAACGTATAAGACATCTTCAATTGAGGGAGAAGGGGTTGTTCCAAATTTTCCAATACCTAAGATTTTTCCTTTGTTATTATCTCCATAGACTACATATCCCTTTGATTCAAGAGTCAAGGCTGAAAATTTTGTTATATCACCCGTCATGCGTTTGGAGCACCCACTATCTAAGTACCACATATTTGAGGTACTTTGCGTGCGTACCTACAGAAATTGAAATCAAGTTTTATTAGGTACCCAATGTGCTTTGGGTCCTTGATGGTTAGTACCTTTCTTTACCCACACATAATGCCCGTTAGGAACACTAATGTTTCTCACATGACAAGCATTAAGTGTGAGACCATGAAGACCACAATAAGAACAAGTAGGAGTAAATTTATTTTTAATAGCATATGTATGAGATTTATTTTGATTAATTTTCTCCTTATAAGAATGACCTTTTTGTAAAATTGTAATTTTTCCTTGATTGGATTGAGTACTTGCTTTGACAAAAATGGTCTTATTCAAGCTTGGTTTGTCAAATTTAGAGAGTCCAAGACCACTTTTATCATTTGAGTATCTTTGCATGTTTAGAACATTCTCCAATCCCATTTGTCCTTTTTCATATCGTTCAATTACTCTATTTAATTGAACAATCTTGAATGAAAGGGAATCACATTTATTGCATGTAAAATTCTGTTTTCATTTTTCATAATCCTTTTCCATAATGTCAACTTTTTCTTGAAGACTTGAGATTTGTCTCTTTTGTGTTGACACTAGTTTGAGCAGGTTTTTACATTCAATAAGAAGTTCCTTAATGGCGTTTTGAGCATCATTGTATTCTATAATTAATTCACTATTAGTTTTATTATGATGAAAAGAGTCTATGTTACTAACCTCTTCGTCATCATCTGATTGATGCGATGCCATTAGTGCAACATTGGCGCATTCTTCACTTTCTGTTTCTAAAGATGAACTTACTTCGTTATCTTCCCAAGCTATGTATGCCTTCTTGAAGTCTTTCCTTTTACCAGCATTTTTCTTGATAAGGTTTGGACATTTTGCTTTGATATGTCCTTGTTTCCCGCATTCAAAACAAGTGAAGTTTTGGTTTGAAGTAGAACTATCTTTCTTTCTGAAATTCTTCGTTTTGAAATTTCTGTCATTTTTAACAAACTTACCGAATTTCTTAACGAGGAAGGTAATGTTTTTGTCTTCATCAGAAATTTCGTTTCTGACTTGTTCCTTTGATTCGATCTTTAGAGCAATGTTTTTGTTCTTCTTTTCTTGACTTTCATTTTGCTCCAACCTTCCAAGTTCAATTTCGTGTTCTTGAAGTTTTCTAAATAATGCAGAAAGTGACATTTTGGATAAGCTTTTCTTTTCTGATATTGCTGTTACCTTTGGTTGCCAAGCCCTTGTTAGTGATCTTAATACTTTTAGATTTAGTTCATCGTTGGTGAAAATCTTTCCAAGAACCGTCAAGTGATTTGTTAAGTGAGAAAATATTTTCTGCAAGTCTAAGATAGACTCTCCGGGTTGCATACGGAATAACTCATATTCTTGAGAAAGTGTATTAAGTTTAAATCTCTTTATCTCAACGGTGCCTTCATGGGTTACTTCCAATGTGTCCCATATTTCTTTGGTTGTTTTACAGTGAGATACGCGGAAAAATTCATCCATTCCTAGTGCTGATTGTAGCATGTTTTTAGCCTTTTTATCGAACAACACTTTTCTTTTATCATCATCGGTCCAAGAATTCTTTATCTTAATTTCTTCTTTGTTGTTGATGACTGTTGTTGGAATGTAAGGACCATTTTCAACCGCATCCCATATGTCGTCTCCTTGTGCTTCAAGATACGCTTGCATATGTATCATCCAAAAATCATAGTGATCGCCAACGAAGCATGGTGGTTTGTTACTGCTGCCACCATCTCTAAAAACAGGTTGTGCGGAAGCAATGAGTTATTGATCGAGGAGTAAGTTACCTTGAACCTGCTCTGATGCCAATTGTAAGTACAGATGTGCACCTAAGAGGGGGAGGGGGGTGAATTAGGTGTTTAGGAGTTTTCTTTGTTTTCAGCGATTAAGTTATCGATTTTTGCCTTTAAGGATAGTAAGTGATGAAAGTAAATGGCAGTAAAGAAATGAACACAACAGAATTATCTTAGTTCCCCTTATGACTAAGGGTACATCCAGTCCTCTTGCACACCACAAGAGATTTCTCCACACCACATCCAGTCCTTTATAGCGCTTGTGCAAAAGCGCTGTAAAAGACCTCTTTATTTTATTTTTTTTAAAAGCCTTTTACAGCGTTTTTCCACCAAGCGCTTTAAAAGGCTTCTTTGTTTTATTATGTGCAAGCACTATGCAATCCTTTTACAGCGCTTTTCCACAAAGCGCTTTAAAAGGCTTCTTTGTTTTATTATGTGCAAGCGCTATGTGACCCTTTTACAGCGCTTTTCCACAAAGCGCTTTAAAAGGCTTCTTTGTTTTATGCGTTATGTGACCCTTTTACAGCGCTTTTTTAGAAAGCGCTTTAAAAGGCCTATTTGTTTTACAAAGTTTCTGTTCAATTCAGTTCAAGTTAAATATGTTAAAATACAATATAAGTTCAGTTTCTATATTTGGATTTTTTTTCTTCCAAATAATTAGTTAAATACCTATATATATATATATCAATGCTAAATTACATGATCAGCTCATATTGGGATGATTGGTTCAAGTTCAAGAAAAATTCCCAGTACTTTCAAACAAAGCTTTTTCAAGTTCAATATAAGCAGAAAATCAATTATGGTAGGTCAACCACTTAAATTACATGAACTTAGTATAAAACACTAAGATCAAGCTAAATATAAGCAGAAAATATGTATACGCAGTAAATCAAATACAATTCAAGCTAAATACTAAAATGCTCAATTCTGGCAGATCAAACAATTAAATTACATGAACTCAGTTCAGATTACATGGCTTATAAAACAATTAAACACATTAAGATGCCCTTCTTCTTTTCTTGGTGGGATTCACATTTGATTGTCAATTAACGATACGAGACGATGCATTAATCCAAATTCCCTCATCAGGATCATCTCTAAGATATAAACCATCATTAGTTGAATCAATTTCATGTGGTTGTGATGTTGCTAAGAAAAGATCATTACCAACATCTTCATCATTATTGTTATCATCACTTATTTTATTGGTCGATAGGACAACAGACCATTTATCACCAGCATGATCAGTGACATAAAACACTTGTTGAGCTTGCGACGCTAAAATAAAAGGCTCATCTTGTATCCCACCCTATTAAAATCGACAAGCAAGAACCCTGACTTATCAATCCGAACGCCATTATTATTATCGGCTCAATTGCAACCAAATATGGGAACACGAAACATCGTGTTGTCTAACTCCCATATGCGCTCGATAACCCCAAAATATGATAGATTTGCATATATTAGGTTTTTGTCTTTTGCACTTGAGATATGCATCGCTTCAACTACGAGAGTGACTCCGATATTTTGCATAATGGTTTGATCATCTTGTTTTTTGGTATAAAATGTGTAGCCGTTAATTACATAACCGGTGTAAGAAAAGACATGTAAACTCGGACCATTTGCTAGCCACCTCAATCTCTGTGAAATTGATCTGGGGTCTACATCCAACTTTGACTTTATGTGGTTTTGTAACCATGTTATAAAACTTCGATTGTGCTCTCGAATTATCCAATTTTGATTCCTATTCATGTTCAAACTAGATAACTGATCCATGTGTATTGTAACATACGGTTGAACCTCATCATCATTGTGTAGAACATACAATTGTGCCTACTCCCATTCGGTCCTTGATATATATAGTCATTAGTCTCTTTCCAATTATCCCTTCTCCTAATATTCTTCTCGAATGACAAGACATGGGAAGCCATATCAATTCAACATTGGACAGATATTCAGTACAAAATTTAGCAGCTTCTTCGACAATGTACCGTTCAACAATACAACCTTCTAGTCGACTTCTACTTTTTACGTACCCTTTTAATATTTTCATATATAGTTCTATCGGGTACATCCATCTCATATAAGCTGGCCCACAAAGTTGTGTCTCTTTAACAAGATGAACAATAAGGTGAACCATTATATCAAAAAACGAGGGTGAGAAATACATTTCAAGCTCACACAAAGTAACAACAATTTCCCTCTACAATGTCGATAATTTCTGAGGATCGATCACTTTACTACAAATTTCCCTGAAGAAGAAACATAATTTAGTTATGGCTCGGCGAACTTTTTCAGGTAAAATTGAACGTATATCTATTGGTAGCAAATGCTCCATTAGAATATGACAATCATGGGTCTTCAAACCTTTTAACTTGAGGTCTTTCATACAAACTAAATTTTTAATGTTTGAAGAGTATCCTTCTGGAACTTTAAATTCGTGTAGAAATTTACACAAAACAATTTTTTCCTTTCTAGATAGAGTATGAGCGGCTGGAGGTAGATATGTGCGATTACCTTTCTTTACGGGACCTAATTCATTTCTTATTCTCATATCAACCAAGTCCAATATTGCATTGATGCAATCCTTAGACTTTCTTGGAACATTGAGTAACGTACCAATAACACTAGCAAATACATTTTTCTCAATATGCATCGCATCGAGGAAATGTCTTACATACAATGACTTCCAATATGGCAATTCAAAGAAAATTGACTTTTTCTTCCACCCAGTTTTGACCAGCTCTCCCGCAAAAGGTTTGCCAAATTTATTGGTCAAACCTTGTACTTTTTCAAGTATTTGATATTCAGTCGGTCCTAAAGGAGCTTTATCTTCCTCTGATTTTCCATTGAATGCATTTCTCCACCCACGATACTGATGACTATAAGGTAAAAATCTACGATGTCCAAGAAGTACATTCTTCTTACAATGTTTGAACCGCATCCAATTTGTACTCTCTTCACATATAGGACATGCACACTGACCTTTAATGTTATATCCTGATAAATTACCATATGCTGGAAAATCATTAATTGTGCCGAACAACATAGCCCTCAAATTGAAACATTATTTCTTATACCCATCATAAACTTCCACACCTATCTCCCACATAATTTTTAAATCTTCAATTAAAGGAGCCAAGTATACGTCGATATCATTCTCCGGTTGTTTGGGTCCAGAAATTAACAGAGACAACATCATAAACTTACGCTTCACAGGCCACGTGCTGTGTGAGATGCTTTGAAGACCGTGTGGATTCATTCCATCAGTAGAAAGTGCAAGTCGTAGATTTCTTGACTCTATCTCGAATTCAGGATACTCGTGATCAATTTTTGTCAATTGTGGAGAATCTGCAGGGTGTCGAAACTTTCTATCTCTAATTCTTTCATTTGCATGCCATGTCAAGTGTTTTGAATCTTCTTCATTGCAATACCTGCACCTAAATCTTGGTATTATAGGAAAATACCAGACGACTTTTGCTGGAGTAGATTCTTTGTTCTTATATTGAGAGATATTGCATTTCGGACACGCCTTTAGTAATTCATATTCGTTTCGAAATAAAATGCAATCGTTAGGACACGCATGAATCCTTTCGTAACTTATACCAATAGAGCACAAAATTTGTTTAGCCTCGTAGGTTCGACTGGGAAGTTCATTATCATCTGGCAACATATCTTTTAAGAGTGTTAGTAATTTTGTGAAGCTTTTATCAGACCATCCATTACTCGCTTTTAAGGTGTACAACTTTAATATCACCGACAATCATGAAGATCTTCTTCAACTACTTTTGCGATCTCCTCAACTTGGACCCGACTCATATGTATCTGTGTCGAAATCAGTTGAAGCATATGTATCTGTACGGGTGTTTCCATTTTTTTTCTCACCATGTCTTATCCAACATGTATAGCTCTGATCAATTCCATACCATACTAAATGTCCTTCCAATTCATATGCTCTAACGCGTTTTCCAAAACAACATTTTAAACAAGGACAAACGACTCTATTTGGACCTTTTGCATTCTTCACTACAAATTCAACAAACTCTATAAGTTCAGATGTGCACCTAAGAGGGGGGGGGTGAATTAGGTGTTTAGGAGTATTTCTTGTTTTAAGCGAATTAGCAATCGATTTTTGCGCTTACGGATAGTAAAAGATAAAGTAAATGGCAATAATGTAAAGAACACAACAATATTATCCTGGTTCCCCTTATACCCAAGGGTACATCCAGTCCTCCTGCACACCACAAGAGATTTCTCCACTATTGTTAGAAAATGTACAAGTCCCACCCTAGGATCTCTGCTACAAACTTCTAACAAAACCTCTAAGATAGCACCCCACTATCTTAGATAAGACTACTTAAAGAAAGTACTACTTTCTTTTTACAAACACTGTAATTTGGTAATAATATAAGAGTATGAAAAAGAGGTATAATGATAACAATCCAATATTGCTCCAAGTACTTTGAGAACCTTTGTCAAGGATATGAAAATGAAATGCAAGTACTTGAATTATGAAAAATGACTTTGAGAAGAATAGAAAAGTTGTTCAAAGTCGTTCAAGGTTTGTTCGTGGGATTGTCTGTCAATGAATATGAAGTTATGGTGTATTTATAGTCCATAAACATCTCTTCAGATTCGTGGCCATTGATCCAAGAGGTTTGAGGAACAATTGCAATGATTAAGAACCATTTCAGATCTGAAAGATTGCATTGCTTCCAATTGTATTCGAATACAGGATGTATGTATTCGAATACACCTATTTGTAACGTTCAAATTTATTCAAATTTAACACTGTGTAGTCGAATACACATGTATGTAGTCGAATACAGATTGATCAATTTTGCCACTGACTTGTTGGTTGTATTCGAATACATCAGGATGTAGTCGAATACAGATGAGAGGCTTTTGCTACTGACTTAGCAATTTTCATCTGTATTCGAATACATGTATGTTGTATTCGAATACACCTCTGTATTTTGTCAAAAATATTAATTTTAACACTTTGTAAATGTAATTTTGACTTTTGAAAATACTTTTTATGCATATGTAAAGATGAAAAGTTCTCATGTACTTGATCTTGTGATTGTATCATTTACCTTTACATTTAAATATCTAGTATGTTTTTATCAATAAGATATTTTGGACTTCTTCTTTTTGAGCTTGTTGTCATCATCATCGTTGGTCTTTTGTCTTCATCAAAAACATGGTTTTTTGTCTTCATCAAAAATATGTATTTTACAAACTCCTTCATTCAATTTTCATACTCTTTTGACAACTGATTGGCATACATTCATTTCCAGTCCATTTTATATGACCTAAATAAATGCAGTTACACAAATAATAAGCTACTGATAACATTATACCAATCTATAGTACACATATATAATATTAGAAAATGGAAACCAAGGTCCAAGTTTGATTTCAAAACAGAATAGATCAACAAATTTCAAAAAAGAATAGATTTTATATGATTTGTTATGTAACAATTTATCAGTTTTAGTGACAACAAAAAATTAATAAATATAGTACCTAAGACAACGTATCCAATTTGTTTTAAAGGACGAGTAGTAGATGGGCGCACAGTAGAGGAAAGGAGGGTTCGAAGAGTAGAGGAGACGATGGTTCGTAGGGTTAGGACAACGTATTAAATTTGTTTTTATTTATTTAAAGTGAATGATTTTACAACGCTTGTATAAAAAGCGCTCTAATAGGTCATTTAATTATGTGATAGCGCAAGCCTTTTACAGCGCTTTTACAAAAAGCGCTTTAAAAGCTATGTACCATAAGGTGGGAGTGCTACATTTTTTAGCGCTTGTGTTTAAAGCGCTCAAAAAGCGCTGTAAAAGCTATGTGAGAGCGCTTCAATTTATAGCGCTTTTTAAAAAAGCATTGTAAAAAAGTTGTAAACATTATGTGCAAGCGCTATGTGACCCTATATGACCCTACAACAACGTTTTTTTCACAACGCTTGTCAAAAAAGCGCTGTTGTATCCTCCGTTATTTTTAAAAAGTTATACAACAGCGCTTGTATTTAATAAGCGCTGTAAAAGACGCGCTATAAAATGTCATTTTTGGCGTAGTAGCTTGCTTCATTTATTTGCTTAATTGCTTATAACTTCTGCAATATGTATCTATTTCTCTCTAAAGTTGTTAATGTTTCCTATGTTTTTTAAGAGTAATATTTTTACGTTGAATTGTAATATTTATTTTTTATTTGTTCTTTTTATTGCTTTTTGGGAAAGATTAGAAGCTAATTTGTTTTTTAATATAGAAACTTGAAAATTAAGTATTGTTTGCTTTGAAAAAACATTTTGTATTTTCATTTAAAAATATTTGTGTTCATTTTACCTTGATGAAAGACTATTGATGTGAATTATTATTATTATTATTATTATTATTATTATTATTATATAGAGAAGATGAAACACTAATTAAAAAATATGTATTTTTTAAAAATA
Organism: Cicer chorassanicum; assembly: GCA_037974735.1. NCBI lineage: Eukaryota > Viridiplantae > Streptophyta > Magnoliopsida > Fabales > Fabaceae > Cicer > Cicer chorassanicum. The sequence continues at coordinate 53,307,907 of JBBPBP010000004.1, forward strand.
ATTAAAATGTATATTTTAAAAAACATGACATTTTTTTTAAAAAAATATGTATTTTTTTGACATTTTTAAGAAATTGATGTACTATAGTTGCCAGACATTTTTTCTTGAATTGTGAATAGAATATTTTTGAACAGGATCATGTTTTGATGTTCATATGTCTAACCTTTTAGCATTTTTACCACTCATAATGTGTTTTTCACACACCATGTCAATCTTCCAAACACTAGTGCTAAAAAACATACCCGCAATCTAAATGCACATTTACATTTTAAGGGCCATATATCTTTGTGTTTCAACTGATTCTTGTATTCTCTATATTTTTCACCTCAATACAAGTGTTATATTTCTTCTACCACTCCTCTAATATGACCCTGTAATAATAATAACAAACTTTAATTTGACTTTTCATCTCAAACCATCTCAAAATTAAACAATCAACAAAATTGACTTATATATACACAAATTTGACGAGTATAATAAAGTGATGACTAAGATCGGGGAGGGGGAAGAGATAAAGTATGAATTTTGAAAATTCTTATATTGATGCGTCTGATTGTGTAAGATCAATTTCATCCAAAAATACACTATCAATGAAAGACAATTTTAAAAAATAATATAGAAATGAAAGTTTTCAAGAACATTGAAGGGAGAAAACAAAGCTCTCAAATGGTAATGACGAAAACAAATGCAGATGAATAGGCCTCAAGTCATGTGAAAAAAAAAATGCAAATAAACTTATTTGGATTTTTCTCCAACTCTCATATGTTCTCAAAAATCCTAAATTAATACGTTTAAATTGATCTGCATCAAAATTGTATTTTGTAAAAAAAAAAAATTAAATTAGCCAATCCACAAAACATTGAAAGTGTAATAGAAAAAGCGACCTAAATTTTAATATATTTATCAAATGATTAAAATAGATAGTTTTGGACTTAGACCATCTTTATAAAAAAGTAGTCCATACAAATCTGCCGGCATTGTTGCAGAATTTTGCGCAGAAAATAGCCAATCAATGATCCCTACAATTTTTTTCAAATTAGCCAATCATTGATCACTAGAAATGTACGATGAAAATCGTACATTTGTTCCTGTTGTGTGTATTGTTTTGCAAATTTTATATTGCATTGATTAAGAAATATAAAATTATATACGGACAAAAAAACATGTTATTAATTAGTATATAGTGAAATAACTTATAAAAAATATATAGTATAAGGTTAGACTAGTTGGTTTGCACTGGATTGACTGGTAGTTGTATGTTGATAGCATTCATAGGACACCATATCTCTTTCAATCTTTCTCATGATTCCATTCACTATACCAAACATTTCAATCTAATGAATTATTCTTTGAGAAGTAGCCAATGCACTTCAACCACGCTGTTCCTTTTTATAGATTATTTTTTAGTGTGGATAACAATAATTAATGAATTTAAATTCAAACATGTCTAGCTTAACCCACATGGGTGATGGAAACATCTAAGATGTGAGAGCCTAATTCATGCATTAGTTAGTTATCTAATATCCTCAAGTAATAAATAGTATGTTGATTCTTGTACCCTAGATAACATAATTAGTTATGGCTTGGATTCACTCCCTTGAACTTTTACAACTTTAGATTGCAAGTTTAGAATGTGATTTTCTTAAGCACCTAGACCAATAGATGTGTGAGAAAATGAAAAATAAAAAACATATGACAGTGTTGTGTTACGTAGTAAATGTGAATTAAAAATCTCTATTGTTTAAAAAAGTGAATGCTAAACAACTTATTACCGAGAGGATTCATCAATCTAATGTTTTAATATTTAAACACTTTTTAATATTTAAATATTTATCACCATCTATGTGCAAGATAAATATTATAAAGTTATATTTTCTTTATTTTGATATCCTCGTTGCTTAAATTTGTTAGCTCATGAAATTAGTTTAAAATACTAGGGAGATCTTTATAATATGACTTAAAATCTTAACAGGTTAGACATATAATTAGTGATGATAACTCTTTTGCTTATATTTGGTCAAAATGCACAATTTTATTCAATGTAATTTTATTCTTTTGGATGCTGGTTTTCGGCATGACATTTTCAAAGAACTTATTTACAACTTAATTATTAAGATTTATCTCGTAACACATAAACATTTAATTATGCAATTGTTTGTATGAACATAATATTACTAAAAGTTGTTTCAATAAGCTACTTAAAAATATCATATGTTTATATTGATTTATTTGAATTTATTAACTAGCATGAGTACTTATAATTAAGATGATTTGAGAGAATTTATAAAAACAATATATGACATGTTTGTAAATTATTTTTAGATTATTTTCATATATTCTTCTATATAGTTTATGGAAACAACTTATATATTATAAAAGTATTTTTATTTTATTTTATTTTATTTTTTGTTATAGAAATAGCTTATGTAGAAACACTTTGTGATAAATGTGTATGACATAAGTGTTTGATTAAGTTGTTTATCCAAACATAATTTAATTCATGTAGTGCTATAACTCCTAACTTCTATTTTCTTGTCCACCCCTAAATTCGATTTCACGATGAAAGCAAATTTTCAAAATGCAATTAGCTTTTCAAGTTTAATTACATATACTTTATTTTCTTCGTCTCAGATGTTCAAATTTTTTTTTTCATTTTTTTATTATTTTTCATTTAGATTATCAATCAAATATTAATTATATTTTTCATTAATTACTTTTATTAACTGTATTTTAATCCATCTACCTACTATTTATTAATTAAAAAGGGTATTTAATCAATTAAACTCATTTTATTAATTATGTAAATTAATACATTTAATAATTTTCTTAAGAAATATGTATAACTTTAAACCATAATTAATATGGAAAGAAACTCTAACATGACGAGCTCATTCACTAAGACAAAAATATCTTACTTTCCCTCATTTCTTAAGAATTTAAATGGGAATAAAACCAACCAAAGTAGTTTGTTTTTTGTTTTATATTGCATTTTTGGATTCATGAGAATAAATATTAAGGTCAGGCTAAGTGCTTTGTATTGCATTGACTGGTAGTTGATTATGGTCTATGGATAATGATATTTGTAGGTTACACCTACAATGTTATTTTTTATAGCTTGTTTTTTCAGTGTGGATCATAACAAGAATTAATGAGCTTAAAGTTCAAACTTGTCTACCTAATCAACCTACACGCGTGATGGAAAACATCAAGACTTATCCATGCATTAGTTACCTAATCCGCAAGTAAGAGATAATATATTGACAAGTATTCTAAAACTAAAGGTTATGTTATTAAAGAATTTTAAAATAGATTATCCGTGTTTTAAAATATTTGATTCTTTAACCTATGTTACCTTTAAAACATTGTTAATATTTTTTTTCGTCAGAATCACATTAATTATTAGATATGGCTTTGGATTAACTTTCTTGTGTGATTTTTTTGTTAAACGACGAAACCGATAAGATGTGAGAAAATTAAGGAAAACATACGATAGTTATCACATATCATTCTTAATATTTTCATTGTTTAAATGATTTTATGGAGCCCATGGCTCTTTTCTCTTTAAGTTAGACAAAAACAGTGCTCTATTGATTAAAAAGTGTTATTTATTTCAATAAAAATGTGTTACCTATACCCTAATAACATAACTAAAAATAATTTTGGTTGAACATTTTTCTGTATAAATTTTTCTTTCAAATTTACCTATACTCTAAATTACAATTTTTTTTTTTCAAATTTAATTTTAAAACATACAATATACATATTAAA
>JBBPBP010000004.1:53317061-53348341 GCA_037974735.1 Cicer chorassanicum
ATATTTTAAGGTGGACCATATTTAGGTAGTAATTATTTAAAAATTACTTTGTGAAAGTAGACAATAAATCTTAGAAATAGAAGCTATCAATTCTTTTTATCCATACAATTGAGAGGTTGTTTGTTTTTGTTGATCTGATATCAGTGAAGTTAATATTGTTCCAACAATAAAGGTAACTATTAAATTTTAGCGACATCAAGTATTGGTTGTGTTAAAAGTAAAATATGCCATCACATTGTCCTAACTTTCATCGGCGAGCTTCTTATAGACATAAAGTGGTCATGGCCACCTCTAAGTCCCCAACAACTATTTTTTTTCTTTTTAAAAAATAACATATAGGAAAAATTACAACAAAAAAGGCTTTACTAAGATTAAGAAAATAAACTAAATCTTTTAACCTGAATTCCATGTGTGTGGATTGTGTGAACTTCATCTAGGGATATAGAAATCAAACCGAATGATTCAATGAGCTCAAAAATTGTTTGATTTTTTCTTTTTTTGAGTCCAAACCAAATAAACCTGATCTCTATTGATGTGGGTATGTTGTATAACAAGGTGGGTTAGAAGTCTTACATTAGTTAAAAAAGTGATGGGTTAGCAACATATAAGTGAGATGGCCTATAAACTCATTGCCTTAAGGTTTTTGGTTAAGATGTGGTGTCTAACTCACTTGTGTGGTTGCACATGACCCAATATGAATGCCCCCAGGCTCCCTTCATGACCCAACAATGGTATCAGAGCTGATGGTTACTAAAGGGACCGACTCCTTGTATCAAAAGTCTTTCTGACCAAGAGTGTACAGGCGACATATTCCATTGGTGTGCGATAGTCAATGACGATGCAATTGTATATGGATGAAAAAAGCTTTTGCTTGAGTAGGAGAATAATCGGATGAATGAAATGGACTCACACTTGAGGGGGAGATTGTTGTGTAGTAAGTGTGAGTTAAAAGTCTCACATTGCTTAGAAAAGTGATAGATGAGCAACATATAAGCGAAGAGACCCATAAACCTGTTGCCCTAAAGTTTTGGGTTAAGATGCGGTGTCCAATTCTCTTGTGTGGTTGCTCTTAATCCAATATAGATGATCCTCCAAACTCCCGTATAACCCAATAGGGTAGGGTTTCACATAATTTAAAAATTACCATGTGAGATTGAACCCCCAACCATTATATTTTAGGTTTAAATATGTATTTGGTCCCTATAAATATACCACTATATGATTTTAGTCCTTGTAAATTTTGTTGTTGTTGTTGTTGAAAAGGGAGTAGTTGATAAAAAAATTCAAAATTAAGTTATTGGAAAAAAAACCCTGATTATGTATATATTTTTTAGCTATTGTCGCATGTAATCACATGTAATTTTATACTATTTGAATTTATCAAAATTACAAATTCATTCTCAAATGTCTTTTTTGTTAGTAATTTATAGACCATAGTGACTAACGAAAAATGAGGACTAAATTGATTTTCTTATAACACATTTAAAGACAAAAATAATTATTGAAAGATATATTTAGATTTATTTTTGTAATTTTAATACATCAATTAAAGACTATTATAACAATACTCAACATTAATTTTACGAAATTTAAAACATAATGAAGACACAATCTATAATAGAGATCTTTCTCTTTATCATATAATTTATTTTTTTAGTGTATTACATACTAAAAATATTAATTTTTCAAAACTAAGTGTTGGTGGATGTCCACACTAGGCACTGTGTAGGTCCGTCCCTCAGTTACTTTAACAATTTTTTTCATTTAAGTTATTAACATTATATCATATAATCTTATAACTTAAAACATGATGTATATAATTTTTTTTTCTTAGGACTTTACTAATGAGAAGTACTTTGGACTCCATGTTCAAAGTTTTGGGTTTGGAACATAATTGAATTGCTTAGAGGGATCAAGCAAAGAGGGAAATGAATTCATGAAGGCCTTTGATGAATCAAATGCTATAATATATTGGCGCTATGTTGATCCAATTAGCCTCAAGAGGTTTCTTACATTGGTGGTGAGGCTACCCTTAAACGCAATGTGAAATTGATTGATGATTTTGTCAATGGAGTAATAAAAAACCAAAAAGGACCAATTGGAAGTTCAAAAAGATTACATGAGTTGATGAATTCCTTATTTGGAAGTTCAAAAAAACTCTGTTCAACAAAAAAATTTCTTTATGACATTGGGTATGATGCATATGAACCATCTAAGAATTGTTTGGAATCTATTATGTGGGGCATATTTGTGTTTATCATATGGCACAAGGGCTTACAGAACTTTTTTGAGAGAGAATGTAATAAGAGCCCATGAAATAACTCTCATCTGATAAGCTCTTATACCTTTAGCGTTTAAATAAATTGTTTATTCAAACAAGGCTCAGTCTTTTAATTATTCTTTAACATTATTCATTAATTTAGGATAAGAGTGGTTACTTAGTTTGTGAGAATGTTAAAGAAGACATATTGTCAAGGTTTTTGATGGAGAGCAAGAAGGGATAAACAACTATAAGTGACAAATATTTGAGGGATATAATTCTTAACTTTATGATAGCTGGAAAAGACACCACTGCATACACTCTTTCATGGTTCTTCTACATTTTATGCAAGAATCCTCTTGTAGAGGACAAGATTCTGCGAGAAATAAAAGATGTCACTTCTTACAGCCATGAAAGTGCATACAACATAGATGGATTTGTTGACAGATTAACAAATGTCATCCTTGATAAAATGCATTATCTTCATGCAGCACTGACAGAGACATTGAGATTGTATCCTGCTGTTCCTATGGTACTTTTTATGAATTTTCTCAAAATCATCTTGAATTATGTTTTCCCTGTTTAATAGAATTTTTATATTAAGGTGCTATTATTGGTCCCATGCTGCTTATCTAGTTTGTGCTTATGATTGGATTTTCACTTGGGGAAGTTGATAAATCAAGGGGTTGTCCAACCTAATAGGTTAATTTTTAAGGATGAACTATATCTCTATGAAATTATGCTACTAACATTATGTTGCTTTCATTGAGAGAATTGATTGATGGAGGGTTCTAACCAAATAAAGCTAAGTGAAATGTCTCTATGAGAAGATTCATGGAGTGAAAGATGTCGAGGACATTTGTTCTAAAAAGTTAGGCTTATAAATCAATAAATTATCCCACTTAATATTCTTGTTCTCTCCATTTGAGCTTGGGCTCCTAATATAATAACCCCTAATTTGGCCACTTGTTGAAATATAAGGAGTACTAAGTAAAAGTGTGAGAGAAATTTATGGTAACTATTAGGATTGGTTATTTATACTTGAATCTTAACTGTTAAGGTAATATTAAATCCTCATCGATATATCATTTCACATATATAATCTTCTTTTTCTTTTTTTTGTGAATCCACGAGTCTTCTTTTATTGGAAGCAATCTTATTTGAGAAGGTATTAGATATTGAATGCATGAACATTTCTCAATATATAGGGATCATTCACAACACGAATCATGAGGAAATAGCCGATTTTACTAGACCCACCAAATGTTGATACATTGATGTATTGGGTAAACTTTTATTTTAGTAAAAACAATGCTAGAATCATACCCTCTAATATATGCACTCTTCTATTAGTTAAAATTCATATCAATTTCATCAAATTTATGTGAGGCTCAAATTATTTAGTGACTCTCACTTTTAAAATGGTGAGATACATTTGAATTATAACCATAAAAATGAGTACATTAGAGAAAATATTGTTAGAACTCTTCTTTTATAATCAACTTGTGCAAATCTATCATATATTCATGCATATTTAGTTCTCTAAGAAATTTTTTTCTAAGGATCTCCTTTCATGTGACTATAATCTTAATCTTCCCATGTTAAGATATACCTACACAAACAACATTACCTATTAAATTTTGATGACATTCTTGTGTCTTTGATATGATACTACTATTGCAAGGATGGAAGAATGCAGTAGCCCCTGATATTCTTCCCGATGGCCACAAACTAGATAAGGGTGACGGAGTGTACTACTTGACGTATGCTATGGGTAGAATGTCTTGCATTTGGGTAAAAGATGCAGATGAATTTCGTCCTGAAAGATGGTTTAACAATGAAATTTTCAAACCCAAAGCGCCATTCAAATTTGTAGCATTCCATGTAATTTGTATCTTTGTTTCCATTTGAATTTATTTGCTTCATAAGAATTTACTTTTTTAAGATTATTATGATGTGTATGTTTTATATGTAATTGTAGGTTGGTCCCCGTATGTGTTTAGGGAAGGACTTTGCATACAAACAAATGAAAATAACACCAATGGCTCTTCTTCATTTCGTTAGATTTAAATTTGCAAATGGAACACAAAATGTGACCTATAAAGTCATGTTTACTCTTCACTTGGACAAGAGTCTCTCTCTTAGTGCAATTACAAGGTCATAAATCATAAGTGAGGTGACATGTGAAGCAAAGCAAATCACTATATATGCGAAACATTTGTAGCGTTTTGGGGATTGGTGCTCATTACATATTATAGGTTTTTCATTTTGTAACCCAAAAAAAAGGATAATGATATATATTCTTTTTCTATATAGATAAGTGGTTTTGCCATGTTAACATCTTACTAGGTAATTATGTTGTCTAGTATCATTAATTAGACTTTCCTATAAGCATTTTATGAAACTTTTAGTTTGAAATACATACATACAACTTGTTAGCTCTAATGAGTTAGATCCTACTATGTCTAAAAAAAGTAGCTAGTTCCTATATTCTAGCATATTTTCCCTGCTATATCCATCTCCATCATTCATGCTTGTTGCATTCTCCTTTGTACAACCGTTCTCCATTCACCCTCTTTGTCATGTTGCATTTCCTTCCGAGTCTCTCTACTATCTCCATTGTCCATACCTTTTGCAATTTCTGATGAACTAAATATATGATATGTTTGATGTTATAAGTTCATGTATAATATCTCAAAAATTATTTTTGATTATGTTAAATTTGTTGGGAAAAACTAAAAATGATTATCTCAATAATGCGGAATATTTTTCCTCCACCTGTGCAGATAAATGGTCAAACATAAAATAAAATTCCACAAAGTAACAACAATTGACAAAAAATTAAATATGAGACAAACACAATTTTTAACGTCGAAAACTTCCCTCAAATTGAGAGAATAAAAACCACGGGACCTAGTCTAGTAAAACCTTCCACTATAATAATTAATGAGTACACCCGAGTCTTGCTCATAACACTAGAGAACATCAATCAACAATAGTCATCACCAAAAAAGGTGGAAATCAAACAAATAACAAACAACATTCTACTAAAGTGGGTATTCCAAAGTAACTCTCAGAGAAGATAAAACTACTAGTACTTTATATTAAAAGAACAAACTCAGTTGTAGAAATAACATACTAAAATTTTAGACCAAACGAAACAAGTTTGCTTCAAACTCATTATCACTTGAACCAAGCTTTTTCTTCCTTGTATTTAAGCTACCTCCCTATTTCTATGTTTTCTTTTCCTTCCTGCAGTGCTGCCTTTTTCTTTCTCTAACATAGGGATTTAAAATCTCGTCTTTTTTTTTTCTCTACATCGTCCAAGCCTAATAAAACACATATTCCTTTTTTCTTCTTCTTCTTTTCTTTAATAATAATAACAATAATAATACTAATAATAATAATACTAGTAAAATTGGTGGGATCCACTAGGGGAGTGAGCCCACCCAACAAATCTTCTCCTTATGACTCAAGTTGTAAGGTACTACTCAACCATGTTGGTCTTCTTTCTACAACATATCATCTTTGATACAGGAAAGACCTTCGTCATCATATCTGAATCATTCTCATATCGTATCCAATTATACTGCACCTCAATATATTTCAACTTTGCATGAAAAGTCGGAGTCTTGCTGAGATGGATCGCACTGTCGCAGAATAACATGTACTTCTCTGACTGCCGCACTCTAACTCGTATAGGAATTTCTTCATCCACAAGAGTTCTTTGGAAGCTTCAATTGCTGCAATGTACTCAACTTTAGTAGTGGATAAAACAACACATTTTTGTAACCTTGATTGCAAAGACACAGCTCCCCCTACAAACGTCATCATATAACTAGGAGTAGATTTTCTAGAATTAAGATCACTAGCCATATTTGCATCTGTGTAGCTATCCGATAGAAGTTCACCACCTCCATAGCAAGTATTTGAGAATTGACTTCACTACTTTCCAATGATCTTTACCAGAATTAGGGAGAAACCGACTGACAACTCCAACTGCATGAGCAATATCTGACCTTGTGCATACCATAACATTTATCAAACTACCAACTGTGGATGCATAAGGAACCTTCTTCATCTTTTCTTTGTTTTTCTCACTTGTAAGACATTGATCAGAATTCAATTTGAAATGAGTAGCGAGTGGAGTACTTACAGGTTTGCAATTGCTCATGTTAAACCTCTCTAACACCTTTTCAATGTAACGGTGTTGAGACAACCAAAATTTATCATTCTTCTTGTCACGAGTAATTCTCATGCCCAGAATTTGCTTTGCTGGACCCAAGTCTTTCATTGCAAAAGACTTGTTCAAATCTTTCTTTAGAGATTGAATCTTTTTAGTGTCATGACCAACAAATAACATGTCATCCACATATAACAAGATAATAAAATAATCACCATCAAAGAATTTCTTAACAAATACACAATGATCAAAAGTAGTTTTATCGTATCCATGTTTCTCCATGAAAGAATCAAATTTCTTGTACCATTGTCGAGGTGCTTGTTTGAGCCCATACAAGTTTTTCTTCGATTTACACACAAGTTTCTTTTTACTTTGACTTCAAAACTCTCTTGTTGCTCCATATAGATATCTTCCTCCAAATTGCCATGAAGGAATGCATTTTTCACATAAAGTTGTTCAACTTCTAGGTTTACACTAGTTGTTAACCCATGCACAACTTGGATAGAAGACATCTTCACCACATGTGATGAAATTTGTTTAAAGTCAATACATTTTCTCTGATTAAAACCTTTCCTAACCAATATTGATTTGTATCTTGGTTAAGAACTATTCTCTTCTTCCTTTATCTTGTATACCCATTTGTTATTGAGTGTTTTTTTGTCCTTAGACAACTTTACCAACTCAAATGTGTGATTCTCATGCAAGGAATTTGTAACACCCCGGCCATTACCGTTACCGGCGATGCTACCTCACGGTCTTCTCGCTCCCCCCTTTCCCACCAACTGAAATCTAGCGAGTTTTTGCCTTCCGTGGGATTCGAGCCCGGTACCTAGGGGATAAGTACCGCCTCCACACAGTCCCACTACCAATCGCCGGTGCCTGCGCTGCATTGCTTGCAAATTATGATACCACATCTCCGGCAAATGTTACATTTGGAAATGGCCAATACAACGTACTGCCTTTGTCTATCAGTATTCTCCCTGACTGCAAAATTGCTGCTTTCAACACTGCAAAGGTAATATGAGACTGCTGAATATGTTAACATATGTTTTGCCTTTTAATTTTTGTTTAATAAAGATGACCGAATTCTATAAACTACGCTCTGATCTTTTCAGAGTTTCAGATTGTGGATTTGGTACTACATTGCTTGAGCATTTATATACTTGGTGATTGCTTAAGATGGTATTTAACATTGCTTCTTTGAGCATGGAAGAAGATTGTATATACCGTTATCAGTGATCAAGATTTTGTTAACTGTTTTTGGATTCAGTGAAAAGCTCTTCTTAGTCACCGTTTTTGGTGTTTTTCTCCTTTTTTGTTTTCTACTTTTTACCCTGGGTGGATATATGCAATTATACTTACTTATAAGGTAGCTTGAAACATTTCTCAGGTGGTATGTTATTCTCTTGATCCTTAGAATTGGCAAATTCTGCAAAATCCTTGAGGCATTCTAAAAACAATGTCAATGCTTTCTCATAGCGAGTACTCCAGAACAAGTTGACTGGACCAAACCTGCAAAACATAGCCATTAATAATGGAAAGGTAGACAAGTATAAGTACAATTCTAAAGGCAACAAGTTTGTTGTATCGTTTTGTCTGCAACGTTTTATATTAGTTTGACTCAGATGACCAACCACATCACCACAGGCATACAGAACCCAAGCAAGGGGCAAAGGCACGGCCCAAAATATTATCAAAACTACAACAATGCCCGCTCCAAAGTTTGTTCTGGCATTTAACTAAAAGAATTCAGTAAAAACTAAAATGCAGATAAATTGAAATTGCTGCCAACCGATCAGCTGGTACATATTTTTTTTTTCATGCATTATATTTAAGATTTTATCTCAACCAGAACCATATATTTCAAATAAAGCAAGACATCACAAAGACAACTACAAAAGTAGAATCAGAAGGCATACTTACAGCTCATAAGTATTGTTGTTGTTGTCTGTGATACGAGGGTAGCTACCCATGGAAATTATTTTTATTCGATATCTAAAAAGTAATGAGTTAAGGAAATGTAACAATTCATTCGTAATAAATTATATCTAAAATTTAGTGTACAATAAAAAGAAAATGTTGAGGCAAAAGCAAATACAATCTTCAAAGTTTCATTTGATGTAATCAGTATAGGTTTATGAGCACTATGGGGTTAGGATCGATGATTGTTGATACTGAGAAGGTGAGCTCTGCGGTTGCTCTTCGAAAATTCATTTTGTATATTGTTCTATCCCTTTTCATAAGCTTTTTCATGTTTTAGCACGGAATCCAAAATTAGAATAATCATCATCTCACTTGGAAAATAAAAGTTATTTTAGTTTCTATTATGTGAACTTTTTGAATTCAGACAAAAGCTGAAAGTTATTCTTAAAGTATTTTTAACTCCCTTATGATTACTCCATGATTTGTAGCTTTTTTGGAATATGAAATAGACCTCATTTGAATATGTTGTTGAATCATTTTTCGCAATTACTTTTGTTTGATTAGTTAGTGCTATGTGCATAGGAAATGTGTTAATAAGGTATGCTGCTTTGTGATCATATTCATTGTCTTTCATTTGTCTTTCATATGCAGAGGAAATGTGTTACTCCATGATTTGGAGCCGGTCGTTCTACTGCTATCAGAACAGTAGGTCTCGGAAGAGTTCAAATGATGATAAGACATTTTGCATCTGTTGGAGAAACCTATGCATAGACCAGCTTCGATGAAGGTGCTCACCCCAAAAGATGTATGTCATTTATTTTTAAAAAAGCCGTCTAATTATTGTTGATTTCATTCTTGAGTTATATTTATATTATATATGCTATATATGATATGGTTCAATCTTGATCTTTTAGAAAGTGAATGTTGCATTCAAAATTAGAGTGAGCAATATCCCTTATTTTGTTTTGCATTTATTTTGTTTGAATAAGAATATTTGAAAATAAGGGACAATTAATGCAAATATCGTCAAACAATCAAACAAAATAAGGGATAATTAATAATGACTTCATCAAACAATCAAACAAAATAAGGATTAATTAATAATGACTTCATCAAACAATCAAACAAAATAAGGGACAATTAATAATGACTCCAACTTAATTTAAAAGGGTGTTGTCAACCCTCCAATTAAACACTTGAATATCTGAATTTTTTAGAACGTTCTGCGATGAGAAACAAAATAAGTTTTGCCTTTAATCCCGATGCCCATAATAAACTTATGAAAAAAAATAGCTAGGTTAAAGCGACGAATGAAAATGGTGGTAAGCAGAGGAGGAGCGCAAATTAAGTGTCTTCAAGACCTGCTTGACAAACTTCGTATGATTTTAACTAATAGCTTTCGAAACTTACATTCTCATTTTCACTATGCTAAATATTTTTCTGACCTTATACACAATTTTTTTTTAATTCAGAAGCTCAACAACGGCGTCTGCGAACATTGTGTCAGTTCCGACAAGCTAGGTTTCGAAGGAAACAATTACTTCATTTAAGAAGACTCTCCACCTTCCCTCACAATAGTAGAAATAGCAGTATTTATTTATTGTTATTCTATTTTGTTCTTATGATTTAAATTTAAATATAACTTGATTTAAATATACCTTAAATTTAAATATAGCGGTATTTATTTACTGTTATTCTATTTTGTTTTTATGATTTAAATTTAAATATACCTTGATTTTCTGACCTACTACATGAAGTTTTGTTCGTTACAATGATGAAATGTAATATATGTTTGTAGAGGTTGATCAAGACCGCTTGGAAAAGGAATTCTACATTTTAAAAGGAATTCTCCCTGTGTTGAAAATAAAGGTGCGCATAATATATTTTGTAAATATGATTCCTACATTTTATTTAGCGTATTTGACATTATTGTAGCTGAACATTTCATCGACTTATTTCTTACAAATAACTGTTGAAATTTGCTATGTTTTACAATTATTATGATCGATGGCACAATCTTAGATGGCCCACCATCTCCCTGAAACACACAACATTGTGTCTATTTTTTCATATTTAATTGAGTTTTTTACTAAGCTAAGTGTTTGTATCAGTTTAAACTTGTATGCCTCAAGTTGCCTTGCTCTATGCGTCATCCTTTATTGTTTGTGAGTTTGCAAGTTCTGGTTCGTTAATTAAAATTGATAAGTGTATTGTTCTTCGGCAACATGGTGACAAAGTACCTGCCTGCCGCTTTTGCTTAAAACATCTATCTTTAATTTTATTGACTTTCTGGGATCATATATTCATCTTTGTATATCTATGCATATGAGTTTGGTGACATTTGCTTACAAACAAATCAAATCATTTGTTAGCTGATTTATACTGACATCTTCGTGTTATATTGGTGCCTATGGAGTGGTCTCCAGTTTTCCTGATTCTAATTGTTGACTGTATTTTACAATATCCCTATTCTAAATCACGTGATATTGTTGACTACATTTGCATAGGAATGTAATTTCAAAATCCAATTAAGGTATTTACTTAAAAAATGTGACAAGAATTTTATTGTATATGAATGAAATTATTTGCCTCCAAAATATCCTGTAATTTGTTCCATTTATGTCCTTTTACAGCCCCCGTTACACAAACTTCCCAACTAAATCCGTCAACATCTACAATTTCCAATGCCACCCGTAGACAAATAGGTAACTTCTAAAATATTTTAATCATTATTTTAAACAAAAGGATTAGTGATATTTATTGATGTTCGGTCTCTTTATATCGTTTGCATTCTAAAAAAATTTATTTTCTTTATTAGCTTCCATTATTGAAACTTGGAATTTTGGAAGGTCGACATGTGTTTGTGAATTTTGTGGAGCTCTTCACTGGTACGAAGAAAGAATGGAAAAGAGTAAACACCCTCAACATCCAAAGTTTTCTACATGTTGCATGGAAGGTCGGGTGCAACTTTCATTACTAAAATTTCCACCAACTTTGCTCTATGACTTGCCTGATTATCATGGAGATAGTGCAGCAAAAAATTTCCGTCGCAACATTAGAATTTATAATGCGGCTTTTGCTTTTACATCTATGGGTGGAAAAATTGACTATGAAATCAACAAACAGGGCGGCCCTTATGTCTTTCGAATCAATGGCCAGACCTACCACCTACTTGGGTCTTTATGCCTTGAGAATGGAGAAAAGCCAAAATTTGCCCAGCTTTATATACATGACACCGAAAATGAGATCTCAAATAGATTATGTTTTATCCAAGATGATAACGAAAATAATCTTCTTCAAGAGAAACTTGTAACAGACATTTTGCATATGTTGGACAATCACAAATGTCTTGGTAAAATCATTTAGGATGGTCAGAGATAAATATGATCACCATGATGTTGGAGAACTGAAACTAAGATTGCTTAGCAATAAGTTGACTGATGGGAGACAAAATAACCTTCCCTCTTGCTCAGAAGTTGCAGCGCTTTTAGTTGATCAAAGCTCAAATGAAGAAAGTCATCGGGATATAATTGTTGAACACAAAACAACTGGTCTTCAGAGAATTACAGAATTGCACCCAAGTTTCATGGCACTACAATACCCATTACTATTTCCATATGGAGAAGATGGTTATAGGATTGGGATAAGTCATCGAAATCCAGAAATAGGGACCTGTTACAGGCGAAAAACAGTTACTATGAGACAATATTATTATTTTCGCTTGCAACAACGAGCTGGAGAGGCACAAACATTGTTACGGAGTGGGCGTTTGTTCCAACAATACATGGTGGATGCTTATGCTTCCATCGAAGAAGTTAGAATCAATTGGATTAGAAAGAATCAAAAGCAATTGCGTGCATAACTATATAGTGGATTGAGAGATGCTATTAATGAAGGCGACGTCATGACAAATTCCGTTGGTAGAATGACAATGCTTCCATTGTCTTATACTGGTGGACCGCGATATCGTGTTCAAAATTACCAAGTAGATAATTATTTCACTATATATATTTAGTCATGCATTATATACATACCCAACAAATCTTTGTGACTTCCAATATTTTTTGCTTTGAAATAAATCCCCTTTCATGCTATTCTTCGACAATACTTAGGATGCCTATATTTGAAAGGACTCATAGTTCTTCCTACACATGCACTCAATAGGTTTAATAATTGAAGCACGTGGTTGATAAGAGATGCATCTATATTTTGTCATGAATGATGATTTAATTGTCGCACTATCTATTACTTATGTAGTCCTTTTAGTTATGTTAAAGGCACTAAAGATGCTCTATAGTTCTGGGGCTTCAAGTGTCGTGTTTTTCAACACATCGCAATTTTCTTTTATATATATATATATATATATATATATATATATATATATATATATATATATATATATATATATATATATATATGTATATCAACTTTGTTTTCACATTTTATGTTATTGAAAACCAAATGTTTTTAAATTTTTTTACAATTATCACTAAATTTTTTTACTTTAACTCACAGGACACACCTTTGCATGCAACAATCAAGAAAAAACTTCTCTTTAATGTCAAAAACAGTATACAAGAAGGTGATATATACAATATAAAAAATCTAAAAATATCACCGGCAAATGATTCTTACAGACCTATCATAGGAACAAAGAAGGCATTGTTTTTGACAACAACTATTATAACCAAAATCCAAGACCCACAAATTACCATTCAAAACCATTACTTCAACTTTACTCCCTTCAAATCACTACCACAAAGATTGGGAGATAAAGTCAATCTAACGGGTAATAATTCTTTCAGTACAAAATTCAATATCTAAACTATCAAACAAATATTATTTCATACTAACTATTTTTTGGATTGCAGACATCAATGGAACACTGCATGCTGTTGGACATGAAGAGCAAGTTTATGTTTTTGACAAGTCTACAAAAATACTCAGACTAGAAATCAAAATGCATGGGTAATAATTTTTAATATAAAATAAAAAACAATTTAAATTCAAAACCTAATAACATTATTATAATTGCATTGCTTAATAACATTTAACACATTCTTTATTTATTTTTTGCTTTCATTTTTAGGGGTGAAATTATCAAAGTCACTTTTATGGAAAAATATAGTTGCTGATTTTCAAAACTTATTTCTCCATCACAAGCTACATGATGGTCCTAAGATTGTTGCAGTAACATCAACAACAGTTAAAAATTTAGAGGTCTCAACATTAATTTTAATTTCATTTTTTACAACAAAATTCTAATATTTTTTTTATACCATAACTGTTAGTGCACATTCACTTCTTTATTGTAATTACAGATGATTACTCAATCAACTCAACTTCAACAACAAGGGTTTATATTAACCAAGACATACCGGAATTCAATATGTTTTCACAAAGGAATACCATTTAAATTTTTTTGTCTTATTTCTTTTCACTTATTCTCTATTTTCCATATCATTCTATAAGACCGCATTAACATCATTTAAAAAAAATTACAAATACCATTTTAAAGACATATTTTGTTTACAGTTAATCCAGTCAAAGTAAAGAAGATGAAGTTAGAGAAATACCACCTCAAGATTTTTCCCACAATACACTAGAGAAAAGAATGGTCAGAAATCGAACAACATTAAAACATATAATGGCCATGAAATGAGAATCTAATGTTCAGGTGCAATTACTTAACTACCACCACATATATACATGCAATCACATTATTTTAATCAATTTTACTTTTTAGACCAAATTCAGAGATTATATACATCATAATTTACATTCCGATAGGATTTTCATATTGAGTTTTTCTACATCTTCAAATTCCAAATATTTTACATAGCCCAAATGTTTACATCTATATAAATTCAACATTTTACATATAATTTAACAAAAATATATAATTTATATAATATCAATAGTTTATATATAATTTATCAAAAATACAGGAAAGGGTATTCACAATCTGTGCAACTATCAATGAAATTGATTACAAATTTGGATGGAATTACATTGGATGTGAAAACTGTCTCACAAAATTAACTCAACAAGGCCAAGAATATAATTGTCCTTCATGTGAAATGACATCAAAGTACCCTGCACCAAGGTATCACATAAAATTTTACTTTCCCCACCTTCATTTTCTTTAACTCATAGCTATTACATTATTTTTTATAGATTCAAGATTCAATTGAGAGTGTTAGATGAAACAGCAACAACAACATTTACTATGTTTGATAAAGAAGCTCAAAAACTCCTCAACACTACAACAACTCAACTTTTGGAGAAATTTGACAATATAGACAGACTATCCATTCTACAAAATTTGTGTAACCGCAAGCTCATTTTTGAAATACAGTTGTCAAACAAGAACTTGAAAGAAGGATCGCAAACATACACGATCACAAGAACTTTTGTTCCGACCAATATTTTCTCCGATCCAACAAATAGTACCCACATCAAACACGTATAACATTTACACAATTTAAAAAAAAAACACATTTTTTATGGACAATTATTGACATTTTATTTCTTCCAATAAATATGGAAAAAAAACAATTTTTTATGGACACTTAATGCCATTGTATTCTCTTTCAATAACTAGGAACCCAACTCACCGCAACCGACAAAGTTCAACGCAAATGACAAAGAGGATATAAAACAAAAATGTAAAATACATGAAGAAGTGAAGTATGGAGATGAGGATAATGATCAGGACAAGGTTGACAACCCATTATCACAAGGAAAAATCAAGGTACAACAAAGCAATAAAACCTTTCAGATATCAACTTCAGATGAAGACACAATCAAGACAACGGTTACAAAAAGAAGAAGATTATGATCGAGAATATTACATCATCTGACGAAGAGTTCATCCTTTTACATACCTTAAGGAGAACAAAAAAGAAGAAACCAAAAGAAAAACACTTGGAAGGTGTAATGAAATTGATCAACCCAAAAAATCCAAAAAATATTGAAAAAATCAAAATTCATTTTAATAATTTTTAGTTTCAACAATAAATTAATACTTTTTGTAACTCAATTGTAAATCAATTGAGTCTATCTCTTAATTTCAATTATCGAATAAATTACTTCTTTTCTACAAATCATATTTATTCACTACTAGAAAATACGGAAATAGAGACGGATACAATTTGTCTCTAAATTTAACAAATTCCGTCGCTAAACATTATCGAGACGGATTAGGAGACGGACATGTTTCCGTAGTTGGTTTTCGCGTCTCTAAGATGTTAGAGACGGATTTTAGCATCGGTCTCTAATCAAAGACGGAGTATGTCCGTCTCTATCAGCGAGAGATATATCACTCCCGTCTCCAATAGGATTTAAATTTGTGCGTCTCTAGCTTATCACATTCCGTCTTTGTTGAGACAAATGTGTATTCCGTCTCTAATATAAAATACAATTTTTTTATTTATATCTCACAAATCCATCTATAATTATTTTCTACCTAAATATTTAAGTATCAATTTTCAAATATTGAATTCCATACTATGTATATGACACTAGATTCCCACAAAAATTATATTTAAATCAACACCAATTTAACAACAATGTCATAAAAGTTCATATAACTCTTTCACACAAAAAACATTAACATAACACTACATGCAATCAATCTTTAAATTTGTTAAAAACATAACAAATAATATTTGATTTAACAAAATGGAAGTAATCAGCACATAAGGTTATCATCCATATCATCACTCATCTCTTCATTTCCATTATCACCTTCTCCTTTTGGTTGAAGTCTAGAATTTTGATTACAATGAGGCACAATACTCTCAAACATTCGCTCCCAATGCGCCATCTTTTTTTAATCATTTCTTGTTCAAGATTATTTTGTTGAAGTTCAAGCGTTAAAGCTTCAATCTTAGCTTCCATAGCAGCAACTTTTTCTGATGATACATCAGAAACTGTAGACGATGATTTTATGAATGCTTTGATAGTTGCAGCTTGAAATCCTAATCCAAATATGCATCCTTTCTTGTTAATGCCTCCAACAACTTCCATGTATATACTATTATTAGAGAGTTGGCTACTATCCTCGCCATTATGAGATTGTTTCTCAAACATTAGAGTTTGATACATTTCCTAAAAAAAGAGTTATCATTAGTATATATATATATATATTTATATTTGGTAAAGACATTACTTTAAGGATGGTGTAAACATACAACTATCTTGGCCTATGAAGTCGCTCATAAACCTCAAAATTGGTTGGTTCTATATTCAATTCCACCCTCTAAAAAAGTAACCAACAATCATTATGTTAGTATAAATATGATTAAATTTTCATTCCAACAATTAGATTATGTTAGTATAAATATGATTACTTACCATTTTTTTTGACATGTTCTCTCGCAGTTATGGATCCTCCACTATGCACATTGTGTCCAACTTGAGATTGCCTATTTTGCTTATTAATCATAGAAATTTGTTGCCATGTCTCAGCTTGCCATTGAGCTTTCAATTGGCATTTTGGAGTTTTGGGTGAAAGGGTGTATGGAATAAGAAGAGAGCCTAGACAGGAAAGGGTTTTTGTTTTACCTATTGTTATGTTGGTTCCTTTCTTATTTTGATTTTATTAAAATTTGTTTCCTTTATTTTAACTATAATAATAATAATAATAATAATTACTGAATCTGGAGGGTTGGAGAAAATTTTAAAGGGAGAGAAACTTCTCTATAGATGGAATATTTTGTGAAAAACTTTGGGATTTAGAGACGAACAATATTTGAGATGCCATTGTTCCGTCTTTATGTTTTGTCTCTATAAATTTTTTGGTTTTTAGAGCACAGGTGAGACTTATTAGAAACGGATCTTGAGACGGAATTAGAGACAGATTAACTTTGTGACGGGTTATTCCGTCTCTAATTTCCGTTTCAAATATAAAACTTTTTACATCCGTCTCCACGAATTGTTTTCCGTCTCCATTCGTGATGGACAACATTCCGTCTCTAAAATCCGTCGGTAAATTAGATTTTTCTAGTAGTGATTTGCTAGCAATTGTATTTCTTCAACTTCTTAATTGAGAGTACATATGTCTCTCTTACTTACCCCAACATTCGTATTGATAAAATTTAATATATATTATTGATATAACTACTATATCAATAATCATTTCACAGTTGAGACATGAAACTTCATATTGATTTTTTTTAAAGTTCCATTTAAATTAAATTAATTAAAATATATCCGCGCAACGCACGAGTTAGTATCTAGTTATAATAATTAATGGGTACACCGGAGTCTTTCTAGTAACACTAGAGAACATCAATCAACAATAGTCATCACCAAAAAAGGTGGAAATCAAACAAATAACAAACAACCTTCCACTAAAGTGGGTATTCCAGAGTAACTCTCAGAGAAGGTAAAACTACTAACATTGTCTATTAAAAGAACAAACTCAGTGGTAGAAATAACATACTAAAATTGTAGACTAAACGAAATAAGTTTGCTATGAATCTATTACCACTGGAACCAATATTTTTCTCCCTTGTATTTGAGCTACCTCCCTATTTCTATGATTTCTTTTCCTTCTTGCGGCGCTGCCTTTTTCTTTATCTGACATAAGGATTTAAAATCCCTTTTTTTTCCTTCTCTACATGGGCCAAGCCCAATAAAACACATTTTTCTTTTTTTTTTTCTTTCTTGAATAATAATAATAATAATAATAATAATAATAATAATAATAATAATAATAATAATAATAATAATAATAATAATAATAATAATAATAAAATTGGTGGGTTCCACTAATTGGAGAGTGAGTTCTCCCGACAAAATTTAACATGTGGCATTAGATCAATGTTTGCATGACTTAGAAACAATTCAAGTATTAGAATTTTGATGAGTATGAATATGTTGGTTTATGCATGCATGTATACTTTTTAATTTAATATAAAAATAGTGTAAATGAAATCTCACATATATCAAGTTCATATTTTAATGAGATTGTTGCTTCACATATGAAGTTATTGCATTTAGAATTATTGATCTCACATTATATATGTATGATAGCGTCAAAATAATGATATCTTTCTTGGTTATCTTGATATTAAAAATAATTGGAATATATTTGAAATTATTGTGAGTTGACAAATATTCATGAAAGAAAGTTATGGAAAATTAAAATGATTTTTATTATGCTACTTATTTGAATTTACCATAGTACAAATTTAAACATGGATCCATAATTTATCAAATAGATTTTAGGATGCGTTTCTTAGTTATACAATAACTAAGATAAAAAATATTTCTTTAATAGAATTGAAAGAAATTCTAAAGTGTTATATTTAATTTGTTATGGATCATGTGATTTATGTATAAAATCCACCTTATGTAACAAAAGTTGGTTATGAAAATCTTTTGTAATCATGTTTGTTATTGCAATATATATTTAATATGTTCAATAAAGTATATCTTAGATATATCAAAAAAAGTAGAAATTCAAATTGAATGCTTATTAAACATGGTAAAAAGTTGATTAAAATAAAATTTTATATATGTGATACAATGTAATGAAATGACAAAAGTGTCATAGTTTGGTGGAGAGAATTTCACTCTTGGTTACATGACATTTAGTTCCACTTGAACTTTAGTTTTTAAATATGTATTATATCCCTATTCAATATTAGTAATCATAGTATTCCTAATATATGTATATGTTGTGCATCTAATTTAACTTTTAGCTGATTTATTTCTTCTTAGTTACTTCATTTGGTTTGTATCAGTTGTTTTCCTTTCAATTGGTATCAATTTCTTCATGTCGTAGTACTTGTAAATTTTAGGCTTTTTAACTAATAAATGGCCATTAGTGTTTATTCTTGTCAGTTGTAGGATTGTAATTGATGAGGTATCTATAGTGCATCTGTTGGAAAATCAAACAAGCAAAGAAATTTAAATTACAATTAAAACACAAGAAAATAACGTGGAGACTCCAAAATCGTAGAAAAACCACGACTGTTGTCTAATGACACCAAAGAATAACACTGTAAATATTGTTACATCACATAGACTTCTCTCAAAACTCTCCATGACCCCTAGTACACCCACGCTCTCCAAAATAAATATTTAAACTACATCTCACAACACTCTAAGACAAGTGTATAGGAGAAAAAGGAAAGAATCAGAAACAAGCTTAAAGTGTTTTTGACTAGTGTGATTTGTAATGAAAAACTAGAGCCATATATATAGCCCTGAGCTCCCTCTTCCTTTGCAATTCCAAACAATGTGGGACTATTTCGACATATATAATATCAATCAACTCTAACAATTTCCACCTTCATTAAAAATTATATATGTCCAGGTTCGATTGTCTACACTGACAATCGTAGTTCAAAAACACTATCATACTCCACCATAAAAAGTATACTCTATGTAAAGTTAAACCACTTTCATAATTTCCACTTAAAGTTAAACCACTTCCACAATTTCCAGTTGAAGCTAAACCACTCCAAGAATTTCTTCTACATGTCGAAAATTGTTACAACATATAGGTTTCTCCCAAAACTACCCGTGGCCATTAGTACACCCACACTTTCCAAGAAAATATTTAAACTACATCTCACAACACTTTAAGACAAGAGTATAAGAGAAAAGGAAAGAATCACATACAAGCTTAAGTGTTTATGACTGGTGCAGTTTGTAATTAAGAACTAGAGCCATATATATAGCCTTGAGCTCCCTATTCCTTTGCAATTCCAAGCAACGTGGGACTCTTTCAACATATATAATATTAATCAACTCTAACAATCTCCACCATAATTAAAAAGTATATATGTCCAGCTTCCATTGACTATATTGACAATCATAGTTCAAAAACAATATCATACTCCACCATAAAAAATACACTCAACTTAAAGTTAAATCACTCAAAGAATTTTCACTTGAAGTTAAACCACTTTCACAATTTCCACTAGAAGCCAAACTACTCCAAGAATTTCTTCTACATGTCAAAAACTCAGTTGAACGTTTATGGTGCAACTTTCATGTTGGCTTTATCAAGAAGTTCTTCAATAATCGATATAATCTCACAACACACATTACATCAATGTCAACCAATGCCCATGTGATAATCAACACCTTACATAATCATGATTGTATTATCACATCTATGACTTGAATTTTACTCAAGTCAAAATTATTTCTTCCATCAAATTTCTCTAAGCCAAACTACATAGCAGAACTTGACATACTGCAATTGTACATCAGGTAGGTTCTTAGGAAAGAGAGGTGAGTCTTAAATGACCACTTAATAACAAATTTTTTCCTTAGCCAGAACCTTTCCTAAACAACACTTCTACAATATCAATATTCTTTTATGATGTAGAAGATTAGACAATACTGCAACCATAGAGCATACCATGAAGTCTCTTTCCCTTGGCCGAACCAAAAGCTCTGATACCAAATGTTGGGAAAATAAAAAAATAGAGAAATTTAAATAACAAATAAAACATAAGAAAATAACTTGGAAACTCCAAAACCAGAGAAAAAACCACGATCGTTGTCTAATGACAAATAAAAAATAACACTGAAAATGGTTACAACACATAGACTTCTCTCAAAACTCCTCGTGGCCCCTAGTACATCACACTCTCTAAGACAAATATTTAAATTATATCTTACAACACTCTAAGCCAAGAGTATAAGTGACAATGAAAGAATCAAATACAAGTTAAAATGTTTTTGACTGGTGCGATTTGTAATGAAAAACTAGAATTATATATATAGCCTTGAGTTCATTCTTCATTTTAGTTCAAAGCAATGTGCGACTATATCAACATATATAATATCAATAAACTATAACAATATTGTCTTTTTAGTCCTTCTATAAGAGTCTTTAGGATTAGATTCACCTTTTTTTTTATGACAAAGTGGGAGAGAAATTTAGGACAAATGAACAAATATAGTATTCATTTGTGTATAGGAATATGACTTAGTATGTACGAGAAAAAGATAGGTCAAATGTATAGTTCATGGTAGTTAAAAGTAAAGTAGGATTTATTCTAGAGTATGTATATAACCGGATCGAACATTGAACCGATATATGCAGCGGTTCAAGGTTTAAAGGTCTGAGTGGGGTCGAACTAGTAATAATATAATATCTTAAATTATATTTTTAATATAATATATATATATATATATATATATATATATATAT
Organism: Cicer chorassanicum; assembly: GCA_037974735.1. NCBI lineage: Eukaryota > Viridiplantae > Streptophyta > Magnoliopsida > Fabales > Fabaceae > Cicer > Cicer chorassanicum. The sequence continues at coordinate 53,338,611 of JBBPBP010000004.1, forward strand.
ATATATATATATATATACACTAAATAAATAAAAAATAACATAATATTCATAACCTCATACATTAAAAATTAACTTTTTTATTTTTTTTTAGTATTTGAGTAGTAAAAAAGAAAAAAGTGTTTTTAAAATAAGCTGAGGGATTGGCATCAATCTACTTCTCATGTTGTATACATGGTTCGAACAAAGCAGAGGTATTGGCATCAATAGTCTACTTTAATGAGGATATGTTTTATTTGATGGAGATGTTCATGATATATTGCAAATCAGTTCTACATTGTTTTGAGAAGTAGGGGTGGCATTCACAATGTCTCCTCTTCATCTAGTCTCTCTGTCAGAGTCTAGCAAAACATATTAATATTGTTACCAAGTGTATCATTATTCTTATTCGCGTACGTACTTGCAATTCTTCTTTGTTTTCAATGATCACTTAATATCTTAAAAAAAAAAACATGAGTCATGCAGTTTAATATTCAAGGGAAATGTAAATTGGAAACCACTAGATATATGAGACTAATTACTTTCATTGCATGAATTCTAAAGGAACTAATCATCCCAATAAATTTTATAACATCCTGAATTTTAAAGACGTTAACTTAATAGATTATATAGAACTCTGAGCTTTTTTTTTAACAGAATTATTGCTAACAACATTGAAAAAAATTAATAGTAAATGTATATTGATTTCGTCTCTAAATTAATTAAATAAAAAATCTTAAGAGTCCTATTCTAAAACAATTTCAAACTTACCCTAAATCCCTAATCAATTTCAAACTTAGGAACTTAATAAAAATTCTAAAACAATCATTTAACAAAAATAATAAAATTACGTCGCCTCGTCCTCCCATTCTCAAGAGTCCCATTTAACAAATTAAATAACAAAGAAAAAACTTCAAACCCAATAAATGAACCCATGGCCCTAATTTAATTTATGCACCACAACCACTAAACCAACTATCATGTTATGTTTCCATATTTTTGTTATACCAATTTAACATATGCCATGAATTTTCCAAATTTATTTTGGAAATAACATATTCTTTGATTTTTATTTGAAGCAGAGGATTAGTCCTTTCTCTTTTTACTTGTCAACACAAGTAAGCATCTGCCAGGAGGAGAATATTAGAATGTACTAATTAAATAAAATATCTAATGAAATATTTCAACAACACTGAGAAACATGTATTGAGAAACATGTCCCCAACGATCCGAATCAAGTTTTTATGGATATATTTTTTTATTTGGTACAAGATGGTAAGTGCCATATTATATATATATATATATACACATTATTATAAAAGTATATAATAAATGATGTATAGTTAGATTGAACTACATTTAATGTTCGAATTCAAGATCTCACAATTAGATATTATATCTTAAATTTAAACTGAAATTTCGTAATTGTATAAATTAATTATGATTTCGTAATTATATAAATTAATTACAATTGTATTTAACTTTTTTTTGAATTAAAAAAAAAAAACCAAATATGTAAACAATTACACCATTACATGATAGAGAAAAAGGTGACAGATGTATGTTAAATCGTGCACATGCCTAAAAAAATATCAATTTGTGCGTAGTAGTGGTCGGGCCCAGTATTTTAATTTATACAAAAACTGATTCTAGGTTTTATTCAAGATTCTAAAAGACTGATTCTAGGTTTGTTTCAAGATTCTAAATATATTTGAGTATCCAAATATTGGAATTAAAATTCCCATGTTTGTTACAAGGGAATGAAAAATTGTTCCTAAGAAAATATTTATGCCTAGGAAAAAATTATTCCCACGTTGCCAGGCTGTTAGAACAATATTAATCAAGAGAATTATTTGTTCCTAATTTAACATATTTCTAATAATTTAACATTATATAAATCAAAATAAACATCAACGAGAAACATGTTTTCAAATTTAAAATTGTTAGTTTAATTATAGTTGTGATCCGTCTAAACTCAACTGATACTATGAAATAAAGAGACAAATTGAACATGAAGCAAAGCGGTCGTGCACTCCATACGATAATCTCTTGCCCCACGTAGCATTACTTATAAAATATTTAAATGACATGATAGCATTATTAATTATCTCTTTTTTAGAAAATAAAATATAATAATCAAATTACATCATATAAATATTAAAGACTTAAAACATACTTTTGTCTCTATAGAATTCTAAAATTTTATTTTTAATCTCTATAAAAAATTCTCAACTTTGTAATTTTTAATTTTTTTTAATACTTTTATCCTTATTTTAAAAAAAATTATAAAAAAATTAATACTTTTAACTAATAAAATAATTTTTAAAAATCAAAATAATGATTAAAATAAATAAAACTTTTTTAAGTAACAAACTTAATAAATTGTAATTTTATTAAAACTAAAAACATATTTAATCTTATATTAAATTATATATTCTATATCATTGCATGTCGAAAAATTACTTACACAATATTTAATACAGGTCATTTTTGTCTGGAGCATGAACGATTCAAACTTTTCTTGTTATTATAAAACTTATTATTACAAGCTACTTTTTCTATGATTACAATTCATAGCATCTTAAGAAATTAAAAACACAAGAAAGAAGAAAAAATGGATGTTTTGTACACGATGTTGACTTTCATGTCCTTCTTTTTTCTTGCTCTTTTCCTAGTCGTGTGTTTCATCATGATATCCATCTTTAAGGGAAAATCCATAGGGGACCCAAAATATGCACCTGTAAAAGGCACAATATTTAACCAACTTTTTCACTTTAATAAACTCCATGATTACCATACTCAAATGGCAAAAACTCATCCAACTTTGAGGCTTCTTGCCCCAAATATTAGTGAATTGTACACCATAGATGTGAGAAATATTGAACATATATTAAAAACTAATTTTGATAAATACTCCAAAGGTAAGTATACTCAAGATGTTATGAGTGATCTTTTTGGTGAAGGGATTTTTGTGGTTGATGGTGACAAGTGGAAGCAACAAAGGAAGGTTGCTAGCTATGAATTCTCCAAAGGAGTTTTAAGAGATTTTAGTTGCTCTGTTTTTAGAAAGAATGCTGCCAAATTGGTCAGAGTTATTTCAGGATTTTCTCATGAGGGTGTTGATTTTGATATGCAAGTGAGTATTTGTACTTTTTTAAAATAATTTGAATTTTTATTGAACTTGTTGCTGAGAATTTTTTTTTTAATCATTCCATTTTTAGGAAAAAGAGACAATTTGAAATTCGGTCAAAAAGATAATTAAAATTTTGTCAAAGATTATTCAAACTAGAGTTCAATATTGAAATTTTTTTGATTAATTTATCTTTCACTAAAACTTATTAATAACTTAAGTGGTACCAATTGGTTGTTGTTGATTAAGCTTTTATTTTACAGCTTTTAGTCCATTAATTAAGGATAATATTACAAAATTTAGTCTAATAATGAAACATTTTTTTTCTTCTTATTTATAAAAATGGAGCATTTATTAGTCAACTAAATCAGTTGCAATAAAAAGAGTGAATATAAGGAGGACATTATTCAATCTAAATAGTGTCATATGAAATTAAAGTAAATTTGGTAAGAGTGTGAGTAGAGACATTAGTAGCTCTCTTCACATGAGTCACTACACATAGAGAAATAAAGAGAGCAAATTGCAACAATTAACAATAGTTGAACTCATATAAGAGTTATTTAAACAAGAAGGGGGATTGAGAGTTTTAATAACATTAAGGCAATCTTCTTCAATCATGATATGTGGAAAGTCCAAGTCAAATGCAAAATGAAGTGTCAAACCGAAGTCCATAGCTTCAGACATTAGAGTTGGGTAGACTAATAATTTTTCAAGTTGTAGCAGCCAAAATCACACATTCACCATCTCTAATAACTGTGCGAATTCCACAAATATCATCCTTAGAACCTGCAACATCGACGTTGATTTTATAAAAGTTATCTGGAAGTGGACTTCATCTAGCCAAAGAGACAGATTGTGGATTGGTGGCATCCTCATGTAGAGTATTTAGCATCACCTTATGATCTTCTATTAGATTCCAAGTTTTACGAAAATTGCTCCAACATCTAAAGCTTTACATTCTAAACAAAATTTGTTGCAAGAGTACTATATGCTATATAGCAAATAAATGAAATAAACTCGGTAACATCCGAAGGAGATGTGGAAATAATATTTTCAAGCTAAGTAAAGAAGTGTGGAAAGAACTAATCAAACCTAAGCCTTAATGGGGATTGAAATCAAACTTGTTTTGCCTGGGGGCACCTGCTAAAGACGTGATTGATGTTTTCCTCCTCTTCATTGCATCGTGGATATAAAGGATCAACAAAATTCCCCTTTTGATAAGGTTTTTTTAACAAGCAGATTATTGTGTAGAATTCTCTAAAGCAGTTCACATATTTCGGAATCGTTATGAGGTTCCATAACTTAGTCTAGAAAGCAAAATTTGACCAAGAGTCAAAGGTAGTAGATGCTTACGAGGCTTCCCAATGTTTAATAGTATGGTAGGCAACACCAAACAAATATGTAGTTTAAAGTATATGCTAATATTACAATATGTAGTTTATAGGTGTCACAGTAACAATTTTTTTCTATTAAGTTTTTTTGAGGCAATTTTTCTCTTTTTAACTTGTAAACATTACATCATATAATCTTACAATACTAACCATGATGTATTACAATTTCCTTTTATTTAGGACTTACTAATGAGAAGTGCTTTGGACTCCATATTCAAAGTTGGGTTTGGAACAGAATTGAATTGCTTAGAGGGATCAAGCAAAAAGGGAATTGAATTCATGAAGGCCTTTGATGAATCAAATGCAATAATTTTCTGGCGCTATGTTGATCCAATTTGGAGCCTTAAGAGGTTTCTTAACATTGGTGGTGAGGCTACCCTTAAGCGCAATGTGAAATTGATTAATGATTTTGTCAATGAAGTAATAAAGACTAAGAAGGAACAATTGGCAATTCAGCAAGACTATGTGAGTCGATCAATTCTTCTAACCAATACCCACTTGAACATTTTTTACATTAAGATATAAGGATAAAAATGGTTGTTTTGTTTTTCAGAATGTTAAAGAAGATATTCTATCAAGATTTTTGATAGAGAGCAAGAAGGGACAAAAATGTGTGACTGATAAATATTTGAGAGATATAATTCTCAGCTTTATGATAGCTGGAAAAGACACAACTGCAAACACTCTTTCATGGTTCTTCTACATGCTATGCAAGAATCCTTTAATAGAGGACAAGATTGTGCGAGAAATAAAAGAGGTCACTTCTTGTAGACATAAAAACGAACACAACATAGATGAGTTTGTTGCCAATTTAACCGATGGAATCCTTGATAAAATGCATTATCTTCATGCAACACTGACTGAGACATTGAGATTGTACCCTGTTCTCCCTGTGGTACTTTCTTTTAATTGCTCAAAACCATCTTTGAATTATATTATGATCACATGATACTTATCCAATTTGTGCTTAAGAATTTTTTTTTGGTAAATATTTGTGCTTAAGATTTGATTCTTTCTTTGGGAAATAATAGAGGTAACATTAATCTATTAGGATTCACACATTGAAGAGCCTCACTTAAAGAGTGGAGTTTATAAATCAAAGAGTTTTCTCACATAATAGGCTAATTTTTTGGAATTAACTATCTCTATGAACTTATGTTTCAAACATTGATGATTTCATTGAGAGAGTTGACTTCTAGAAAATGGCTACACAAAGAGTTTTGACTAGTGGAGGATTTTGGTTATAATTTTAACTATTAAGATTGGTTATAATTTAATCTTAACCATTTAGGTAAGATTAAATTGTCATTATTATTTCATTTTACTTGGATAGATTTATTTTTCTTTTTTATGAACCCATATGTCTTCTCTTATTTGAGGAGTTATTAGACACTAAATACAAGCACATTCCTCTATTACTCAATTGGAGTTATTAAGGATCACTTACACCTTGAATAGTGATGAAATATTCCAATTTACTAGATCAACAATTATTTTGATATATATATATATATATATATATATATATAAAACTCTTATTTGTTAATAGAGAAATACCGGGAATGCACTCTCTAATGTATTCGTTTTAACACGCATTATTCAATTCGTTGCAATTGAAATTCACAAAAGATCTATTTTAAAAATTTCGAGACACATTTGAATTTTAACTAGGTGATAATTTTGTTAGAACTGTTTTTCTATAGTTAACTTGTGAAAATATAGAACATATCAAGGATTTTTGATCCATATATCTCTTTTTTATTTTATTTTTTCCAAAATGCCACACTTCCAAATTTAATTCTCAGTCTGCTCTACTTTTTGGACTCAGTGGAAGGTCGTTTTGGGGGGTGCGACCAGCTGAAGGTTGGAATTTTTGGGCCCAGTGGGAGGTCGCTGGCTAAGGGTGCGACCTCCTACTGGGTTTATTTTTGTCGTTTTCTGTTTTTTACTTGTTTTTAATTAATTATAATAATAATAATACATTAAAAAATAATAATTAATTAATTAATAATAGTAAATTAATAAATAATAATAATAATAGTTATAATAAATAATACATTAATAATAATAATAATTATTATTATTATAAATGATGACAATTAAAAATAATTAAAAATAGAAAATTATATTAAAATTTTAAAGAAAATACATTAAAAAAAAATACATCAAATTTGAGTAGATGTATCTACAACGTTTGGACAATGTTTCCTAATATGACCAGATACCCGACATAATTCGCATACTTTAGTGTCTAATGCGTTTGCTCTTAGGGTGACCTTTCTTTGACTCTCCGCATTAATGGATTGTGACACACCTTAACACCTTTATTATTATTATTATTATTATTATTATTATTATTATTATTATTATTATTATTATTTATTAATTATTATTATTGTTATCATTTATTAATTTACTATTATTAATTATTATTATTATTATTCTTTTTTAATGTATTATTATTATTTATTAATGTACTATTATTTATTTGTTTGTTATTATATTTATTATTTATTAATTTATTATTATTATTATTAAAATTAATTAATTAATTAAAAACGTGTAAGAAACAGAAAACGACAAAAAAAAAACCTCTGTAGGAGGTCGCACCCCCAGCCAGTGACCTCCCACTGAGCTCAAAACATAGGGCAGACAGGGAATTAAATTTGGGAGTGTGACATTTTAAGAAAAATAAGATAAAAAAGGGATATATGGGTCAAAAATCCACGTATCAATTGCATATTTAGTTCTCAAGAAAATTATTTTGTGAGCCTTTCCTTCATGTGAATATAATCTAAATATTTCCAAGTTAGTATGCACCTACATAAACAATATTAACTATTAAATTTTAATGATATTCTTGTGTCTTTGGTATGATACTATTTTTCAAGGATGGAAGAATTGCAGAGGAACCTGATGTTCTTCCTGATGGCTACAAATTAGAAAAGGGTGATGGAGTGTATTACTTGGCATATGCTATGGGTCGAATGTCTTGCATTTGGGGGGAAGATGCCGAGGAATTTCGTCCCGAAAGATGGCTTAACAATGAAATTTTTCAACCCGAATCACCATTCAAATTCATAGCATTCCATGTAATATATACTTTTCTTTTTATTTGAATTTACTTGCTTCATAAGAATTGACTTTTTATGATGATTATGTTTTGATGTGTAATTGTAGGCTGGTCCTCGTATGTGCTTAGGAAAGGATTTTGCATACAGACAAATGACAATAGTAGCAATGGCTCTTCTTCATTTCTTCAAATTTAAATTGGCAAATGGAACACAAAATGTGACTTATAAGGTCATGTTTACACTTCATATGGATAAAGGTCTTCCTCTCAATGCAATTTCAAGGTCATGAATCATGTGTGAGGTGATATGTGAAATAAATTAAACAAATCACTATGTTAAATATTTTCAGCGTTTCAGCTTTTGATATGTATTTTATTTTATAGTGTATTTGTCATTGTTTTTTTTTTACTTATTATGATAAAAGTAAAATAAAATTTTCCATTTGTTAATATTTAATATTTTTATTAGTATTCAAATCATTAAATTAATATTAATTTGAAATAAATTAAAATGCAAATATTAAATTATTAAAGTATGGTGAGTGGGGGTTCCTTGAGGGACTCATTTTTATTATAGAGAGGGACTCGTTACGAAGAACAAAGCATTGAAAAAAACTTAGTGTATGTTATTAAAATATTATGTGCCATGTAAGGACTATTCAAGGAATGGACAAAGTACTGTAATTTAAAGATACTTGATTGGAGATTCTTTAGGAGAGTAAAAAGATAAACAAACACTATATCATAGATGCTTAAACTTAATTTAAAGTTTTAAACCGGTCATTTATTTTTTTAAATTAGTCATTTATTTAAAAAAATATTTACACAGTTAAATTAACTTTCATTCTTAATCTATTTATGATATAAATTTGAATACACAATCATTGAATGATAGAAAAATACTAAAAACTATATATTAATTTCGACGAATTAAATATTATAACGGATATTTAGTGGCGGAATATAGATGTTATCTTGATAAATTGATGACATAATTTTTTTTAATGGTCAAATAAATTTTTTGGTAACAAATTTATTGTAGAAATTGTGTAAAATGAATTGTTGTTCAAATTCTGTCCTATATCCTACATTATATTTCTACTCCACGTTTTACGCAAACAAGTTATTTTATATTTTTTTTTTTAAAAATAAATTATATTTTGTTCTTGTATGCCTATAATTTCAACTTGAGTTCCGATAAATTTAAAAATGTTTCTGGAATATAAATATGTTTAAATAAAATTTAAAATTTATTTATCAAAAATGTTTTTTTAAATTTTCTAAAATACATTTATGTTCTGAAAACTTAAAAAAAAAATTCAAACACAAATGTATTTTAGAAAGTTCATGTACCGAAAAATTTGTGTGGTCATTTGTTTTTAAACTTGATCACTTGTGGATCATAGAGAATAAAATTTGAAATGTATACTTAAAAATAAAAGGAAGAATTATTTTAAAAGAAAATATAAAGAAATTTAAGAAATTGAGTAATTGCCTTTATGTCTCGTGTGCTCCAGAATCCACGCGGCTTGGCTTTGCATATCGAGATCACTCACGGAACACAAGATTACTGTTGATTTCAACAACGTTATAAAATTCAATTATTCATCACTTTCTTCTTTTTTATTTTTTTATGAATAAAAATTTGACTGCAGGTTTTTTTTTTGAAAATTAGGGTGAGGAGACAATACAAGAAAGATTTTAAAATTTACTAAATATTTATAAAAAAGTTTATATTTATTTTTCTCTAATTAATAATATTAATGAAAATTCACGACACTCTAACTAAACCATGTTGGTGCACCACGTTAGATATTAATTAATGTCCACTCAATTAAAAAGTGTGATAAAATTAAATAGAAGTTTACATTGAAAATAATCAATTTTGATCTAATATATTTTTAGTTGAATATTTTTATATTTAGTTCTTTAACTAGACTACCATTTTAATCAAATCACATGAATTAATAAAGTGTATAGTACTATTAAATTTATTGAGAATTAATATTTTGTATTAATTTATCTTTTAATAGTGAAAATTAGTTAATATTTTTCTTATAGTATTTATCGTTGATAGTAAGAAAAAAAAGTAAATTAATTATTAGTATGTTAGTAAAGAAATAATTATGGAGTTAAAAATTGAAAAAAAAATCTTATAAAA
>JBBPBP010000004.1:53355509-53426043 GCA_037974735.1 Cicer chorassanicum
TACATTATTAAAAAGAACCAAAGTGTATAATATTTGTGGATTTTTTTACTGTATAGGTAAATGTTAGTTGTACTTAAATTAATATTTTTACACATTCGTTAGAGTTTAAACTTTGATCTTTTAATGTTAACGTTTTATATTTATAACTTAAAGAATTAAAGAAAATACAATTATAACTTGAGAGATCAAAGTGTTTGATGATTATAATTTAAATGGATGAAAGTAAAACTTAAAAATAATTTAAGGCCAAACAATGCAATTTAATATTTATTATATCACTTTTGCTAATTACATCTTTGTTTTTTTTTTACAATTACACCTCAAACAGTTTACTCAATTTATGTAAAATTAAATTTACATATATAGTAAATTAAATTTACGGAAAATAAGTTAGTTCAGATAGCGTATTTAAATGTAAATGAAAGAAATTAAAAACTGCAATTTTGTGGAGTTAATACATTAGATTGGTGCAGTAGAATTATTTGATCAAATGGTGAGAACTATGGTACACCGAATTTTTAATGTAATCCTGAATTTATTGACTGGTTCATGATCTGCAGGGGATAATATCACATCACATAAGTTAAAAGTTAAGTTGTCTTTCTAGATATTCCATTCATCTAATTATTTTTGTTATATACTTGAGTTATACTATATACCACTTTCATAGAGGACTAATATTTAAAAATCATAAAAAATTTATTAATGATCTATAATATTATTAAAAGTAATTATTTATAATTTATTTTGTTTTTATAAATAAAACTTTAATATAATTGATGTCGATTTATGAAAAAAATATATATTTAGTTATTTTTATTTTTTTTTAAATAATATTATTTAAGTTATTATTTTAATAATTAAAATGAGATAACTATCAACATATACGCACAAGACAGACATTGGAGTTTTAAAGATTCATGAAATAGTGGTCCATGTGCACCGTGTTCTATAAGTTATTTGAAATTGTATATATACTATTATATATTTGACTGGTCGCTAACTTTGTAAATTGCAGATAAACCTTTGACTTTTTCACAACATGACCACCATGCCATTTCCCTCCATGGATTTTCTATCAAAAAATCCATATCTTTTTGCAGCTTTGTCTGCATCTTTAACTCTTTTGATGGTTCAATTTCTGTGGAGAAAGTTGAACAAAAGCAATAGCATGAAGAAGAAGTACCATCCTGTTGCTGGGACTGTATTCAATCAGATGATGAACTTCAATAGGCTGCATCATTATATGACTGATCTTGCAGGGAAATACAAAACATACCGTTTGCTTAACCCTTTCAGAAATGAAATTTATACCGCAGAACCAAATAATGTTGAGTATATACTCAAAACCAATTTTGACAACTATGGAAAGGTATATTATATACTTTATTAAGACTTTGGGGTGGATGAATGAATTAACAGTTTCATTGTATAGATCTTTAGTTTATGTTACCGCCAACAAGAAATTGGTACCGTTAGATTCAAAAGATCGAACAGTTTGTGTTCGTGTTCAAGATGTACACATTTAGTATTAGATAATGTGTTGAACATGATTTACCTTTAGTTGAGATAATCTATTGAGAAAAAAAGTTAGAACTGAACCATTTGATCTTGATTCAACGGTGTAGATCTCTTGATTGTAGTGACTTCATGCTTTTTTACCTATAGGGAATTTGGTTTCTCTATTGTAGATTGGATTCAGGATTAGGATTTTTCATAAATTGTCAGATTCATTTATATATTGAGGAATATGGTTTTCCTGATGCCATGTGTGTCCAAAATTTGAATGAGGACTTTTCTGATTTTCAAAGTGAGTTACCTTATTAACATTTATCTATAAACAGAATCATGGTATATAGTCTATATATAGATGCAATTGTTTGATTCTTAAAAGCATAAAATAAGGCTTAATGGCTTCCAAATTTCTATGTAGGGGTTGTACAACTACCACAATTTGAAGGATTTACTTGGAGATGGGATTTTCACCGTCGATGGCGAGAAATGGCGCCAACAAAGGAAGATATCAAGTCATGAATTCTCCACCAAGATGTTAAGGGACTTCAGTACTTCCATATTCAGAAAGAATGCAGCAAAAGTTGCAAACATAGTGTCAGAAGCTGCAACATCTAATTCTAAGTTAGAAATCCAAGTGAGTAAATATTATTCTTTGAAAGATACTATCTGGTTGATTAGCATGTTAACTTGCTCTAATGATTTATCTAGGATCTTTTAATGAAATCAACACTTGATTCAATTTTCCAAGTTGCATTTGGAACTGAACTTGACAGCATGTGTGGATCAAATAAAGAAGGAAAGATTTTCGCCGATGCTTTCGATATGGCAAGTGCATTAACCCTTTATCGTTATGTTGATATCTTCTGGAAGATGAAGAAGTTTCTCAATATTGGATCAGAGGCCACATTAAGAAAAAACACTGCAATCTTGAATGAATTTGTCATTAAGCTAATCAATACTAGAATTCAGCAAAGGAAGAATTTAAAGGATGATTCTGTTGTAAGTCTATACAATGCATAACTATGAAAGTTGATTTCTGATTACAAAGAAATATACTCTCTATGTTCCTTTTTATATATTGCTTTTTCAAAGTTCAACGCAACATTTAAGTATTGTTTTCTCAATAATATTCTTAACTATTATCGCAGAAAGAGAAATAAGTGGAATGAATTAATAAACAGTTAAGGGTATTATAGAAAGAAACAAACAATTTTATCAGAAGTAATGAAATTTATTGATTTTCTTGTGATCATGTATTTATCACTTTACATCGACTATGTAGAGAAAACAAGGAGATATACTCTCAAGGTTTCTGCAAGTGAAGGAATATGATTCAACATACTTAAGAGATATAATTCTAAACTTTGTTATTGCTGGGAAAGACACAACAGCTGCAACACTTTCTTGGTTCATGTACATGCTATGCAAGTATCCTGAAGTGCAAGAAAAAGCTGCCAAAGAAGTGAGAGAAGCAACAAACGCAAAAGGAATTAGTAGCTGCACTGAGTTTGTGTCAAGTGTAACAGATGAAGCTATTGAAAACATGAATTATCTCCATGCAACACTCACAGAAACTCTTAGACTTTATCCTGCAGTTCCTGTGGTAAGGCTAATTTTGAATTTGATCACACTGTCATGCTTGTGCAATTATAGGTGACATGAATAACTAGTTGATTTCTTGTGCAAATTAAAACTCAAGATTTTCACTTCTCAGTCTTGAATTAATGATTTTCATCGAAATGTCCCTCGACTTTGGATCCTTTATAGCCTCGTCAGTCAAAACTCTTAAAATTTATCTTACAGTTGAGATATAATACTTGCATCCTTTTGATTTATCCTATGGTTGAGGTTTGACTACAGAGGATCCAAGTTACGAGTATGTTATCAAGATTGGCTTAATAGAGCTTATTTACGGACATAAACACTTGTGAGATTGTATAGAAATAATAAGATAGACTCCATTCTAAATCGAAGATAATTTTCAATTGCAGGATGCAAAGATATGCTTTTCTAACGACACATTACCGGACGGATATAGTGTAAAGAAAGGAGATATGGTGTCTTACCAACCTTATGCAATGGGGAGGATGAAATTCATATGGGGTGATGATGCAGAGGAATTTACACCAGAAAGATGGCTTGATGAAAATGGCATTTTTCAGCCAGAGAGTCCTTTCAAGTTTACTGCTTTTCAGGTTAGTAGAGATTTTAACATTTATTTATTCTCTACTACATTTATGTTTATAATTATAGGAGTGTTTGTTAACTTTTCTACGTAATAATTAAAAGAATATTCATTTTAATGATTTGATAACATTTACTACCACTCTCCCTAATTATAAATCCCTTAATTAGTCAAAAAATTTCTCTAAAATGTAAGTGCATTTATAATTCTTAGATATTTTTTTCTCCAAATACATACTTTATTAATACTACTAATTTATTTTGGGAGATAAAATATCTTAGTTGAACTATGCACACATCTATCTACATAATGGTATTTTAGTAATATTTATACAACAAAATCAAAAGGTTAAATATACTATCTATTTTTCTTTTTATATATATATATATATATATATATATGAAAACAATAAAAAGACTAATAAAAAGGGACGAAGATAGTAATATTTATTCATAAGATGATAAGATAAATGTTAAGGCAAGATAGCAAAACTTTTGGGGAGAGGCAAATGTAAATCTCTTTGAATGTGTTCAATGAACCCTAACGTCTTCTCTATCTTCGACCAGGCACCATCTCCTCAATCTAAATTTTTTATATAAAAAAATGATAACATAACCTTTTCTATTATTTTCTTATTTAGACTACATGTTATTATGTTACTCAAATTTGTTTAAATGTGCCAAGACTTGTATATGATCCAACCAGACCCTAACTCAAAATGTATGCAGTTTCCTTTGTAAAAGAATGCTTAAATGAATTTTCATTTATATATGCAGGCTGGTCCTAGGATATGCTTAGGAAAGGAGTTTGCTTATAGACAAATGAAGATATTCTCAGCTGTTTTATTAGGTTGTTTTCGCTTTAAATTAAATGATGAGAAGAAATATGTGACTTATAAGACAATGATAAATCTTCATATTGATGGTGGTCTTGAAATCAAAGCCTTACACAGAGACTAGAAATGGAAAATATGCTTATTTTACATTTGATGGATTTGTGCTCAAAACCTTTAGCATACATAGATAAAAGTGTAACCCTCTTTATAGGTGATGCCTAAGACTAAATCGGCTAAATCTTAATGAAAAGAATGACATAAAGAAAAACTATTATATTTTCAATTGATTATAATGAAACTTGTAAAATATTAATACTGTAGTACAACTAGGCGAGCAAAAGAATCATATGCTAAAGCTAAATCTAAGAACATAGTATTGTGGTGGCATTAATAATTGGTTAATATGTTACAATTTATGAACCATAGGATTCCAAAAATTGCTTACTACAGTTTGATCCTTACCGTTACGAATTACGATGTTCTCGCCCCTGTTACGTAGGGGATAAGTATTACCGTCATTTTCACTACCAATTGAGTTTTTTTGTAACTGACCTTATCGTTATCGGTACTGTTAATCACGATCTTCTCGTCATCCTTCCCCTCTATAGAAAATAACAAATTTTTTGTCTTTGTAAAATCGAACATGATAACTAGGGGATAAGTGTCACCGCTCATTTATTCCCACTACCAATTGGTAGTGCGAATGAACAGGTGGGAAAGGGGGAGCGAGAAAGTTCGTAATTAATATTGTCGGTAACGATAAGGGTCGGACTGTTACAAAAGTGCTATGTTATAGCCCCATTCTTCTAACATTTCTAATTGTTATTGTTATAAAAAAAAATCTGGATGTCATCACAGTGGACCTCTAATAAAAAAAAGTGCAATAAAAAATTTTTAGTCTTTATATAATTTTAAAATTTTATTTTAGTCTCCATTAAAATATCTCAATTTTTTAGTCTTATTCTCTTTTAGTCTGAAAAGTTATTTTTTGTTATTGTAAAAAGTTGATATTATTAGTTCCTATAAAATCATAATAGAGAATAGAAGTGAATTAAACTTTTTTAAGGACCAAACTTAAAATATTGTAAATTTATAAGAATTAAAAATGTATTTAACCAAAAATCGCTCTCATTTATAATATTGTAAAAAAAAAATCTAGGCTTTCACCAATTGTGGGCCTAGTCGACTTGCATAACCCAATAGCAGACCCACTATATCACTTTTGGATAACCCACAAGGTATCACTTTATGTAAAAAATATAAATGAACTTTATTTCAATGATAATTAGAATACAATTACTAACATTGTTAAATAGACTATGCTATATATATATATTTAAAATAGACTCAACCACCACCTCATACAATTTCCTCCACGTATACAAATATTTTCCACGGCAGCCAAAAAGCTGACGTGTACGTCTTCATAGAGAGTTTCTCATCTACTATCTTATAGTATATCTCCTATTTAAATATTATTTGATAACGTCTACTCAACATTTTTTAAATTAATCTCACATTATTAGTTCATAATGTTTGCCCAACATCTTTCAAATTAATTCACATTACTACTCAATACGTTTTTTTTTTGTCTGCATTAATCAACTTCACATTTTTGCCTCAACTTCACATTTTTGCCTCTACTTATACGTATATCAATCAGCTTCACATTTTCGCTTCTACCTACCATCTACTTATTTGCTAGCAATTGTATACATCTTTTCATAATATATAATATTGAACTTAATAAGATGAGAAGTTTCTTCAACTTCTTCTGAATTGAGAGTACATATGTCTCTCTTGCTTACCTCTAAAATATATTTCGACTATTTATATGTGCCTTTTATTGTTGAGTATTTCTCTTCTATAAATTACATTGATAAAATTGAATATATATTATTGATATAACTACTATATAATAATCATTTGACAATTGGAACATAAAACTTCATATTGATTGTTTTAAAAATCCACTTAAATTAAATAAATTAAAATATACCCGCCTTTTATTGTTGGGTACTTCTCTTCTATAAATTACATTGATAAAAATAAATATATATTATTGATATAACTACTATATCAATAATCATTTGACAATTGAAACATAAAACTTCATATTGATTTTTTTTAAATTAAAATATATTCGCGCAATGCGCGGGTTAGCATCTAGTGTACAAATAATAATAGTTATATTTACAACACTTCATCTCAAGTTGATGAATGGATATCTAACATTCATAGTTTGCAAGCTAGCTGATGCCCAAATGGAATGTTTGTTGTTGTTTTCAATCCACTGTATAGCTTCTCTTTGGTGAAGTGTCTATCTGTCTCAATGTGTTTTGTTCTATCACATTGAACATGATTATGAGCAATACCCATGGTTGATTTATTGTGTCACAAAACAGCTTTAAAGGGTCTTCACACTTTATCTTCAGATCTTTAAACACAATTTTCCTCCACAATACCTCACAAATTCGTTGTTCCAAAGCTCTGTTGGAACCAAATTGGTTTTATACTTAGAGTTTTGATGATAACAAAAGTATTTTATGAAAACAATATATTTGACTTCACAGAGTATGGAAGAAGATTCGTATTTTTGAAGAAAATCTAAAATAAGATTTGATTTAGATTTATAATTGAAAAAAATCTCAAACCAAGTTGAAAAGAAGATATGGTCAAGATTTGATCAAGATCTATCTACAACAAAATATAAAAATATTAATTTGAAGAATTTACAAACTCAATCTGAACAAAATTAATCTGAAGAATTTACAAACTCAATCTAAACAAAATATGAACAAAATCAATATGAAAAATTTACAAACTCAGTCTGAAAAAAATACAAATGAAATCAATATAGAAGAATTGCTTATATTGGATTCAGAAAAAAGAATTGGCTAAAGAACATATTATCAAAAAATATCTTGTTCAGAATTATTTTTGAATAAGATCATTGTTGACCAAGCTAGGAATGAAGATACAATTCAGAATTAAACAAGGACTAAATTAAAGCCCTAATTTTATCTATAAATATAGATACTCAAGGCCAAAGAAAAAGATCATCGAAAATTAGAAAAGAGTAGAAGAATTCAAGCTCAAATTTCAAATTCATCTTAGAGTTCAAAGAGAGAAACGCTTGTTCGAATGAGAATTATTTTCTAAATGTTTTTTCTTTTAGTGTTAGAATTATTTTGAAATCAGATTAGTTAGAAGCAAACACTTAAAGTTCCAATCTTTTGTATCCAATCCGATAGTGGTTTAGTTCCTTCTTCAATCTGGGGTTGTCAGGTTGTTAGGAGAAGACTTGGCTTGTAGGGTCAAGGTGGTTAGTTCATCAAAAGTCTGGGGTGTCAGACTGTTTGGGAAGACTTGGCTTGTAGGTTCAAGGTGGTGTTGTTCCTCAAAAGTCTGGGGTTATCAAGCTTAACACTGACTTGGAGGGTCAAGTGTTTTGTAATTCAAGGTATTTGAATTAGTGGATTAAAGCCTTCTGAATGAGGGGAATAAATGTAGCCAAGTTAGTGGCGAACTAGGATAAATTTGTGTCAAATTATTTATGCTTTCATTGTTTGTTGCCTCTGAACCCGATTATTTCTTATCTAAGTAATTCATAAAAACCAACCAACCTTCATCAAATTAGCAAAAAGTTATCAACTTTGTCAAATATAATTCAACCTCCTTCTCGTGTTTGCACCTTCAAGCTCTCGATTCTACCTCAGCGATACACTTTGCTTTTTACTCCTCCAAGTAACAAGATTCCCACACAAGAAAGTACAATAGCATGAAGTAGATCTTATGTCACCTAATTGAAAACCCAAAATGCCTTGAAATGTTGCTTTGACTTAAGACAATGCATCCCTCCAATTCAAAATTCATCGTTTGAAGACTCGCTGTGAACTCTGTCTTAAAACTAGTTATACTCTTTGTTCTCAAGACCTACTCTAATGGTAGTAGTAGTATTCTCATGACACACTAAACCAGAGTAAATCATCAAGACTAAAAAAAAATCTGCAACACACTTTCTTTTTAACTTAACAATCACTAAAGTCTCTGAGCAACAATCAACCAAAACAATTATCTACACAACATTCATTAAATTACTAGCTTATGAATTCTTGGTTATATTCTCTTTTATAACAACTAGACTCAAACCTAGAATCTATACCTTAACTTCAATCACCTCCTTAAACTCATGACTATGTTTTACTTCCTAAGAAGTTCTTACAAAATGTCAACTAGAAAGTCTAGCACCTAAAACGTAGAAATTAAGAGTCTGAGAAGATTCTAAAGTAGAGAAAAATTTAAACATCATTAGGCATATAAATGAACAACTATTGTTATGCAATTGTTTTAAACAAGTTAGAATTATTTGTAACTGAGTTTGTTAAATTATCTTAACCATTTCAAGTTTCATTAAATCCCACCAACACAAAATTTGAAAACACATCAAATATTAAATAATGTACAATGCAATGAAAGTCATAACACTCAACGTATCTTCACGATAATTTCACAACATTTTCACATAGCACACAACAAAAGCTCCATAGACATCTAATCAATAATAGTAAAAAAATAATCACACAATTAACAAGGACACAAACCATCTCAATAGACACATCGTCCACACGGTCTGATTGGACAGACCAGCTCTGATACCACTAATGTGACACCCTAAACCCAAATTAATATTAAAATTAAAATGCACTAGTTTTGAAAGAGATTCGCAGCGGTCCAAAAGTAGAGTATATAAAAAAATTTCTTTTAAGATATAAGGATTAGGGCGTCACACTCACACTAACACAAAATGCTTGCATATAAAAATTGAAATTAAAAATCCATGAATCTCGAATATAGTTGAGGTTTATTAAATAAATATTTATGACATAAAAACACAATTGATCGATCGAATTTATAAAAATCTAAATTAATTCATAACTCAATAAAATACAACAAATTACTCCCCCCAGTATCACCTATCAGAGCGTGGATCACCAACCGACAACCTGAAATAAATGCGCTCTCGCAAGCGCCAAACACAAACATCGAGGGGTGAGTTTCGAAATTATGTAACAATATAAAATACATGAGAAGAACACACAATCAGTCAAAACGGTACAAATAAGCAGAATATTCAATAATATAATATCTAAGGTTAATCTAATTCAATCACAATAAAACAGTTACAAGGATAAAATGCTATGCATGTCCTATACTCTATACTTCATCATTTGGTACCATTCTACTCTGAAGTACTTGGTTAGGAGGCTTGATACTATGCCACTACAGGAGTGGACGGACAATTCATGAATGGCCAAGTCCTCATAGATCCCCTCAACTCAACCCGAGACACATATATGCAACAGTCGGGGTACTCTTGTGTTGCACGGTAGTTCCCGGCCTTAGGGAATAACCCACTAATCCACTTAGGAATTCCCCACTAGATGTACCCCCAAGGTCTATCAGTCTTACCTTACAGTTCGACTGTAGCCCTCCACGATCAGGCTCATTCAGTTGTACTTCTCCGAATCACTAGGTTTGTCAGACCCTCCCTATATGATGAAAAAATAATCCTAACTCCAAAATCTACAACACATGTCTCATACTTACTCAATCATCACAACTCAATAAATCTCAGTTTGAGTTCACAATATTTATCATTATATATGTATATCAGTCAATCACGATACAATCCCAATATTTGGTTTACACTACTCACAAAGTACAATCCAATCTTATCAATCGCAATAAAAAAATCATCAGGTAGCACATTGATCAAATAGTTTCACGATTTCAATCAAATAGCAAGAACACTCCAATATATATTATTCAGACAGTAACAATCAGCATCACATTTCATAAAATCATGCAACGTGCAATCTTGCTATAAATAAATTCACAACAATTCTATAGGTTGCTAAATTATATTTTAATCCTCACTGTTACCATTCAGATAATTTTAATTAATTATTATTGCTCAATAGGGCTCGACCATACGTAGTGAGCCCCGGACGAATATCTGGGAATTTCGGTATTCCCGTTCATCTCACGCTATTTTATACTCATAAAATCGAACCTCATCTCACCCCTTACCTCAATTGGAGCTTTCACTAGGCATAACAATCTCTATAGCCACAACGAATCCGAACAGCTTAAACAGGTTCACATCTTCTTCTTTGTCCACGTGACGACCAATAGCCAATAAAAGCTAAATAAATATGCAATGACGAACCCATATAAATCAATTATTAACTATTTGTGATTTATAATCTAAAACGTATTTTATAAAACTGAAGCACATTTTATTTCTAAATATAAAACTAAATTCTGAATTTAATTGGGAAACATTCTTACTTTTATTTTCAACAGAATTTGATTTTTAATAAATAGTATACAATCATATCTATTTATCCAAAGTAGAGATATAACTACATAGAACAAATGTATTATTTAAATAAGATGAATTTCTTTTATTAAACGAACTAAAACTTTTGAGATAAAATAAAAATTGCCAAATCAAAATGAAATATTAAACATAAAATTTAACACACACAATTGTAATTAGGTATATATATCACATAAACAAAAGTAATAATATTTAGTTACAGTTTATTACTGACCACACTCCATTTTATATTATAATTAAAATAAACCAAACACTTTACATGTGAAGCTAAATTATACTCTATGCTATAAAATAAGATTTAAATTGCAGTGCATTTCAAGATACATAAATAGGGTAGATGATGTTTACCTTAAAATAGGAGAGGGGATACACTAAAAAAAGACTTGATGTATGTGGTTTTATTTTGTTTTTTTTTTTTTATAGGCAATTATTCACACGGTAATTAGCATAAATCGTAGTTCCGTTATTCGACACTAATTGCTTACTTATCGGACATTTCAATTTAATCGTTATAATTCGAATGTTATTAACAATTGAAATAGCAATAAGTTTATTGTTATATTGATTAAAATAATGAAATACTGCTTGAATTCAGTAGGGGTTTTACACACATAAAAAGTGGTGAGTGTGTAGTAATAAAATAGGAAATAAAAGTTATATGATGAAGGCTAATATAAACCGTGATAGTCCCAAATAAAAAAGGACCAAAAACAAAAATAAGTATTTACGGTACATGTTAATTTCAGAGACAATTCATCAATTTAATCGACATAAAATTCAAAAAAAATTCAAAACTTAACTAAAACAAAGAAATATAATGACCAATTTTTAACAATACAGATAATATGATTCGGAACTATGAAATACACTCACCTTATTGAACACAAAATCGGTACTGATGTGGTATTCGTGTATTTCTTTCGAATATTGAAGTCTTGTGTTAATTTTACCAATTGCAAGGTTTGGTGTTGTTCTTTTCTTTTCCGGGGAATAGGTGAGGTATATGGAGTACGGCAGCTTAGGGAATAGCATGAACGGCAAGCACACCTCTTTCAGTTATATATATACATATATTAGTAGTAATAGGTTTTGGTTATCAGGCTTATTCCCGTGTCCACTTAGCCCATAGTTTATTATTATTATTATTATTATTATTATTATTATTATTATTATTATTATTATTATTATTATTTTTAAATAAAACAAATAAGTTTAATAACAATGATCATTGATTTTAATTTAAATAACTATAAAGATAGCAAAAAGGACAATCACGAAAAAAAATTATTACACCACAAGAAACACATGTATAAGAAAATATCACTAATTTATATAAATAATAATAATAATAATAAATTAAGGTATAACAATAAATTAGGGTGTTACAGATTCACCTACAATCCAACTAGTTTCTTGCCTCATTGTCTCTCAACAATATCCCAAATTCCATTTTTCTCAAGTGCTTTCAAAATTTGGCAAATGAAACAAACCATGTGACTTACATAACCATGTTCACCTTCACATTGACAAGAGCCCTCCTCTCTATGCAATTCCAAGGTGTGATGAATTAGGAAGTGATTGGTATTTCTAAAAATCAGGTGGTGTATTTGGAAGTACTCGTACTCATACAATGTATTTGAACTTTTTTTTTTTTGACAAAATTGTATTTGAACTTCGTAGTCATCAACTTACTAAAGGGAGATTGTTATTATAATTAGTGTAACAACTCGTGTCATGAATGAAAATAAAATATATTTTGAAATTAATATTTCATAATTTTATTTATAAATTATGATATCTAGTTATATAAATTGAATAACTCAATTATAAATAGTGTACTTCTTGTGAATAGCGTGTACATGATGTTATTTATGATAGGTACAAACAAGATAAATTTTATTTATTAATTAAATTGAAGAGGGCTATTTGAAAATGAGAAATACAACTTAATTAGCTATCTATATTATTTGTGACACACTAAGGTAATTTTGGAAAACAAATAATTTTGAATTCCATTGGCCAATGCTATATGTTTGTGATGAAGATTTATGTAAAAAAAATGTTTGTGATATAAATATTTTATTATAGTTGATGAATGTTTTTATGAAAGTAACTTGGATTATTAATATATATTTATTTAAATGAAGATTACCATTAAAATTAGGTGATATAAAAAGATTTAGGATTGATCCAATGATAAGACCACTAAGACAAAAAAAAAAATCAATTTTTTACTTCATAAAAAGCCGCCAAAAAAATTTTGTACTTATTAAAAAGTCTTATTTTTTTTAATAATATATATATTTTGCAGAAATTAAATGAAAAAAAGTTCTTAACAATTTATAATAAATAAGTTTCTCTAATATCTATTAGCTATCTATTATCTATTATCTTTTATTATAATAATTAAAACAGAACTTCAAAATTCTTCATCTATGTCACATCCTCCAATATTTGCCAACTCACCAAAATTTTGATGTGGCACATTCTAAATTCATCTTCTATATATATATTATGTTTTGCCCAAGTACAATTATTCAATACATTATATAATTTCAGCTTTAATTTATGACTCATTAATACACTTAAAATGCTCTAATTACTCCTCAAAACTTTTATTTCAATAACTCATACAAAAAAATACAAACCATCCAATATCTTCAAATCATCACAATGAAGAATTTTGAGTTCTGTTTTAATTATTATAATAGATGTTCAAGTTCCTATATCAATATTATTGCATAGGAAATAAGTCTTTTTTCCCTATGTTGAATGTGTCTCCCATAACATTTTTTCTTTTTATAATTAAAAAAAAAAACAAATCATAATTGAAAAAAAAAATGAATAATAATAAATATTTAGAAATAAATAACTTATAACTATTTAATTATTCACTCGAAACTTTCTATGTCTTAAACATTCACAAAATTTTTTTGCCTATAATTTTTTTCAACCACTCTTGAAGTTTCTTGACCGTGTCAAATAATTATTTGAAAATTTCAAGACACACACGAATGAATTGTTTCAATATTTTGGATTTAACAAATTATCACTCACGAGTGAATGTTATAATATATCACAAAGCACATAATATTATTTAGTGCATGCTTAGATCGACAGTGAGATTGACAGAATAACGATGAACATATAAAATTGAAAACGTGAAAAAGTACATAAATTTATAAATGTAATGTGTCCAAACTAATATAAATTATATAAAATGAATAAATATTATAGCTAAATGTATAATTTTAACAATAAAGAAATACATAACTATTTAACAAATATATTATTAGAAGAACCACTTCAATGAAATCAAAAAGTTAAAATAAATCAATTCCACATTTAAGTATATTTTGTATGAATTGTATTAGTCAACAATGTTTTACTTTTTCTTTTACTAATGCAAACCTAACTTATATATAATTATTCAAAAATATATTTACCTTTAAGTACATAAACACTTGAATATATTCTACTATAAAATAAAATAACATTACTTTTAAATTACATATTATTGTTATTTTATATTCAGTAATATATTAAATCATATCGCGCAACGTGCGGATTAGTATCTAGTTTTTATTATTCTAGCCCTTACATCTTATTATCTGCTAAAACAAACATACCCTACCCTTAAAATAAAAAACTAACCAATTAATATAATTGAAAGTTTACATTATTCAAGTCAATAAACAAACACGCAAACTTATCGGTTGAACCTTAGCAAGAATTGCAAATCAAATCTAATGGCAGTGAAATCGGATTTGAACGGAAAATTAGATTTAACTAGAATATAATCCGCGCGTTGCGCGATATATATAGACTTTAATATATCAGTAATATTGTGAATAAGATTTTAAATTTTCAAAAATAATATAATTTATTCATTTTGTATGTAGAGTATTTTTTCAAGTGAGTTTATTTAAGTAATTATTATATATGAGTTGACAAACACACATTTGAGAATATGTAAAATATTTTGCAGAACGTAATTGCAAGTAATTCATATATTTAGTATTAAAAATTCATAGTGAAGATCATCCTACAAACAAAATTCATAAATTATATTTAGTGTTCAAAATCTTAAAAGTATTTTAATAAATATTAATATATGTAATTATCTACCGCAAAATCAAACTAGTCATGCTCTTTTTTGTGTTGTCTAATATAAATTTATAGTCAAAATATTGTTAGAAAAATATAAAAATAATTTTGTCATTTGATATTCATTTCATTCTAATCCTGTCAAAGAAATGACAAATCTAAATTCCAATATTTTGAATATGAGACTTCTATACAACATGAATTGAGAATTTTCTTAAACAACTTGCATGTACGGTTGAGTAGAAGTAAAACAGATGTAGAAACTTCAAATTGGTAGTATTTTTAAAAATTGACAACAACAAAAATCTCAGTAAAAAAACAACAAATAATTTTTTAATCTAAATATTAAACATTATTCTTTTATCTATAAATGATAAATAGTTTTCTCCCGAAGACACAATAATAACACTCATATAAAGCTCAATATGGAAAATCTTCTTTGTCTTTTGATAAGCCAATATATTTTCATGTCATAGATGAGATCAAATATGTTTGCAAAAATAATACTCTAACTAACAAAAATCAAGGTTTTGAGAAAACTGAGTAAATAGGTATAATATGTTACAAAATACCACTTACTTAAAAACTATTTGTGCAAAAAAAAAAATTCAACTATATCTACTTCTTTGAAAATAATTGGGTTGCAATACACTAATCGTAGAGATTGTTTGAAGAAGTAGAATAGTATACGAAAAAAAAATTTCCAACTATATCTACTTTGAAAATAATTTGGTCGCAAGACACTATTCGTAGAAATTGTTTGAAGAATTAGAATAATATACTAAAAAAATCTATTACCTATTATATATATTAAAATAGACTCCCACATAAACATCACCTAATATTGTGACATTTCATTCAAATATTGTCACCTCAATAAAAAATTCCATGTGGCACATCTAAAAGGTTTTTCCTCTTCAATTCTCTTTATTATTCAATTTCCAATTTACTTTAACACATTTTATTATTATTATTATTATTATTATTATTATTATTATTATTATTTAGCATATAATCTTATGTATAACTATTAATATTATCATTTTACTATACTATTGTGCACGCAAGTACTGAATATGTTTAGGAAAGGAGTTTGCTTATTAGGTTGTTTTCATTTCAAATTGAATGATGAGAAGAAAAATGTGACTTATAAGACAATGATGAATCTTCTTATTGATGGTGGTCTTGAAATCAAAGTCTTACACAGGGATTAGAAGATTGAAAATATACTTATTTTAGATGTGATGGATGACTATATTCATCAAACATTAAAGGTGTCATTTTGTAAGGATTTGTGCTTAAAACCTTTAGTATACCTAAATTAAAGTGTAATTGAGTAGGTGGTGGCTGCAGGTCAGTATATTGAGTTTTAGTCCATAGATTGTTATTTGCTGAATATACCAAAGATTGGTAAGCATGCCTCATAGGTCTCTATTTTGTATTAATTGATGTCATTCAAGAAAGACATGATAGCAAGGGGTGCCTGTCAACAACCATTTCTTGCAACGGCATTACTTTGGCATAGTGCTACACTCTTACCTTCTGCCACATCTTATCTCCATTTGCCACATTTGGTGTCTTCTTTGGAGTTAACTAGGTTGTTGACGTAGAGGACCAAACATTTGAAATGTTAAGAGACCAAAATGAAACGTTCAATATAAGTAAAATCTGAAATACACCTAAAGGACCAAAAATCTAACTAAGCCCCCATTTTAGCATTTGTGCACAAATTTATTGGTTACGGATTAAAAAGTAGTCGAACTTACAAAAATGTATCCTAACATTTACCTGCGTAGCTTTCTGCAACAGTGGCTTCAAATACTCATTTGCCAAACTGAAACATGTGTTAAGTGTTAACTTTGATTAACAAACTTTCAAGCAATAAAAAGAGTGAAAGACAAAAAAAAATGAAAGACCATAAAATTAAGAGAAATAGAAAGCAAGAATAATCATAGAATATTTTTATTAATATCAACAAAATATCGGGACCAGATGCCTCTGCTGAAATCTGCTAAATCTCAATGAAAAGAACGACAGAAAAAATACAATTAAATTTTCAATTGACATTGATGAAAAAACTGGAGTAAATAATTTTGTTGGCCCAAACCTCAACAAAAGCTGGTAAATTATTTATACTTGAGTACAACTAGGAGATCAAAAGAACCATATGCTAAAGCTAAATCTAAGAACCTAATATTGTGGTGGTAAAAGTTGGTTAATATGTTACAACACGTTCGTGAAGCATAGGAAGGCAAAAAAATTTGCTTATAAGCAGGATTGCTACAGCCCCATCCTCCTAACATTCCTAATTTTTATTGTCATAAAAAATCTGTATATCACTATTGGATACCCCAAAAGCTATGACTTTATGTGGTGCCTCTATGTCCATCCCCTTACCAACCAAGCTTGAGCATATGATCCACCACTTTCAAGCTTAACTGCAAGCAATAAGCAAAAGAGTTACGACCATAGTATATAAAGTAAGATTTAATAAAATATATGTTGGAGGTATTGTTAGTGGCCTTATTGTTATCGTGGATTGGAGGAATAATATTTCGGATAAGCTATTTACAGCAAAATACCTCATCTGTGATCTTTAGTTAAGAAATGAAAGTCTAATGTGATATTTTAAACCCGAAATCTCCCAAACCACTTAAAAATGATCATGGAGCTGATATTTTGGTTGCCAAGTATCCTGACTTTCGAAATTGTATTGGAGTCCTAAATTGTTTAGGTTTCGGGTTGTTTGATGTGTGTATATGTGTTTGGGCACCCTCATCCTTTGAGCTAGCTTTTAAGGATGAGATCCAAGCCTATTTAACATGATATCACAGTCAGGTTGAGGGAGGCAATGTGATAATCTGATTATTTGACCCAGGACCCACGCTCGACATTAAGGTAGGTGTTGAATTTGTATGGGAGTCCTACATTGCTAAGGTTCTTGGATGTATATATATGTGCTTGGGCACCCTCATCTATGAGCTAGCTTTTGGAAGGGAGACCCAAGTTCATTTAACAAGCCAAGTACTCAAGAAATGCACTTTAAAATGGAAATTAGTTGGCTTTGTCTTGATTGAGAGCATACAAATATGCCAACTCAAACTTGAGGAAGTGAATAGAATGCAAATATGGGTGGTAGACTCCTAATATCATAAAGTTTTGGGTAAAGATGTGAAAAGTTATTGGTTTGTGGTCTGTTACATAACCTATTGAATTTTGTCCCTCTTGCTTCTGGGTGCTCTGGATTTCCCAACATTTTAAAACATAAATTTCACACTAGCTGAAGTGACACTTCACTCGTTAGTGCACTGTATTAGAATTAGATTTGTAAGCACTTGTTCGAACTGGCAAACAGAAATATCAAAAGGCTTATCCCTTTAGTCAATTTGCAAGAATCAGAACAAAAAACAAGCATTCACTCTGAGGACACACTGAATATATAAAAACAGCGATTCAACGTAAGCAACAATTGGTATTTGACAATGATCCTTATCGAGAATTATTTAACTTACAGCTGGATCAGTGAAGATAATCAAATTTTTATCCAAAGTTGAAACCAAAAGATTTGTGTTATCCTTATTTAGAGCAAGAGCTGTAATATCTTGGCCTTCTTTCAGCCTCAATACATGGAAAACCTACAGAAAATAGTAAGGTAGAGTAGTTAATTTAGCATTAAGGTAGAGTAACACACAGTTTGGCATTAAAACCCCTTCCACACCCCGAATAAATTGCTAGATTGTGGTGGCTTGCATCGCTTGAAGTCAATATTTCCTATAAAAACTCAAATCTGTAGGTGTCTTTTATGATGATCAACCAAAGAACTTAAAATAAAGAGTAGAGATAAAAAAAAAGACGCTAAAAACAGCAGCTGTTGCATGAGACATTAAGACCCCCACCAGGTGGGATTTGGGGAGGTTAGATGTATGCAACCTTATCCCTGCAAGCAAGGCAGCAAGCAACCTTTTCTTTGATCCGAGGCTCACACTCGAAATAAGACGCTACACGCACTTCAGTTTTTGGGTCTTAGAAAGAATGTTTTCTTATGGTGAGTAAAATGATGAATATGCAGAAAATATCTGAAGTAAAGAAAGTTTGATGCTAGACTTGATGTAGTAGAGCACTTTCAGGAAGGCAAAAGGCAATGCAGAGAGTGATTCATATAAGTTTGAAAACAGAGTGTAGAACCATCCCTCCCCCACTTTCCAAAAGAATGATAGACCATGAATGAAAAAAATCACATTACTTTGTTAGAACTCAAATCTATAGGTGTCTTCTATGACAATTCAATCAAAAAATATAAAAGAAAAGACTGTTTCTGGCTGAAAAATATTTTGTTGTGGCATGAGAAATGTATGCAGAAAAGACCTGATTGACAAATTTTGCAGCTCTAGAACATAATGGAACAATTTCAAGAGATAAGGGTCTGACTTAATTTTGGCATCTCATTTTAAACATCTTAATACTATACCTCCAGAGTGTGCAAATCCAGGAAGCAAATTGATGGTGTTGGAACATTTATACTGTTGCTTTCATGAGTTTCTTCTGATCCTGAATGAAAATCAACAACAGTTGACTTACTTGACTGCAAATTCCCACCATTGGCTCTACCAATTTGAAGAGAATTAATTCCAATCAAAGCATTTCTCCCATCGAGAGAAATTTCCATGCAACTAATGCTAGTAGGGAAAGATAATTCTGTTTTAGCAATCAGAACACCGTTAAGAGTAAAAGTACTGAGTGTATGCTGCAATTCATTCCAAGTCATGACAACCCCTTCAGAGGAAAGGCAAACAGTATCAGCCACTACACCATCCAGTCTTCGAAGTAAACGTCCCCTTCGTATAGAATGCAAGAGAACATCTGACATGGCGGAGCAGGAAACTACTATTCCAAGATCTGAGCTGACACAACAACTGAGTATTTCACTTTGGTGCCCCTGAAGTACCTGTATAGGACCCTCAATACGATGTCTATGATTCTTTTCTATTAAATGTGATGAAGAGTTACTGCCAGTCCTAATGGAAGATTCTGATATGACACTTGAGTGAGATGCAGGTGCTTTATGTATTCTCCAGAGTAATACTGTTGTATCTCGGGATCCTGTTGCCAGGTAGTTACTATCAGACGAAAGGCCAAGGCAAGTTACAGGAGCACAATGGGCATGGGCTGTTTCCAAGGTTTTGGCTCCATCAGAGGATATCACCCTAATACTATTATCAGCGTGTCCGCCTAACCAGAAGTCAAATATTCAGGTTAGAACCAAAATACCTAATCAGTATAATTAGCAACTACTGCAAATTTAGTGCAAGTTTCTTAGATGCTGTATATGAGCTGAGAGGAAGAAGAAAACATAATCAAAATAAACAGAACTTTTTCTTGGAAAGAAGGATTTCTCATTTCCTGACATTCATGTTATACAGGTTACATTAAATAGTTTATAACGATTTTGGCTTTTAAAACCATTATGTCTATAATTTTATTGTTGAAGGCAAGATTCATTCACAAACAAACAACCAATTTTGCAGAAAATGGCTGCATAGTTGAAGTGTCTATTTAAAGATCCAGCTAAAATAAATATACAGGATACTGCAATAATTGCTAAATTTGTTTGGCTTCTGCTTCAATTAATGGTTTTTCTCCTGCAAATACTCAAAGAGGTCGGAACTGTTTAAATTTATTTTTATATCTAAAAAGGTGCAACTGTATATGTCACATAAAATTTTCTGTCTTTTGCTAATATTATACTAGAACAAAGGCAAAACAAAGTGCCACACAGGTATTGTTAGCATCAAGAAAATTCCATACATTCATCGCTTAGGGAAAAAATCCTTAAAACTGATGAATGGTATGATCTAATTATCCCTTGTTGTCAGGCATGAGACACTCTAATGGTTATTAATTTTATATTAACTAATCTGATAAGAGATCTTTCACAAAAGAATACTAAAGGAAGCATATCCGAATAATCCTAGCTTGTCTATATTTACCAGTAATAATTTCTTGGTCACAAGTTATTGAGATGATAGCTTGGCTTCGAATTCCAGACACACCGAATGCCAATGCTTGAGGAAATTTCCACTCTTCACCAGTCCCTGTAGGCCCTTTGAACATGCGCATAAGTGTTCCACCACCAGAGCCTGCTGTAGCTTTTCCATGTTGAAAGAGGAATGGAGTACCATGGCCATCTGGTGTATTGGGTTGCCACTTGTGTTGTGCAACATGAGCTGCTGGTGCATTCGAATCAACAACCACAATCATATCTGATGATGCTTGAATGGCAGCCGCAGGTAGATTGCAGTATTCAGGAGATGGAACAACATATGGATTGACTACTTTTGGGTTGCGGAATATTGTCTTGACATGAAAATAAATAAATGTATTATCATTATAATCACATGCACTCATCATCAAAAGTTTATGAAACATAAAAGGGCATTTCAAAAACATTTCAGCAGCACAAAGGTTTTGGACAAATCTTAAAACAAAGAGGTGTTAAAAGATTTTTTAACCAGAAACTAATTACTTGGTATATCAAATTATCAAAGTGATTTAGAGATCATATATTACTAAAAAAAATTTATTATAATGATTTTCCATTTTATTAAAATGATCCCCCTGTAACCATTTAGACAATTATCATTCATGAAAAATTTATAATTATACAAACTTTAATATTAAATTGGAAACAAAAAAATAAAGTAAAGAGGAAATAAAAAACTAATTCAGTTTATGTTTTCTCATACTAATTTGATTAATGTTATGCAGTTTCCATTTATATTGATTAAAATCATTAAAAAAAAATATGTTGATTAGAAAGCTAATTGTTAAAACAAATTGGAACTTTCAAATTTAGACGTGTACATAGGTAAATTGTAAGTAATAAAAAAAGTTTAGTTACCCAAAACAGACAAGCTAAAAAAGGATATGTAATCAGAATTACAAGCAATTAAGAATATATACAAATATGCAAACAAGTACTGATAATCTATCCCTTAAGTTAGTATTTGAAAGAATCTCTTATTATAAGAAAAATGAAATATAAAGGTTTCTCTATATTGAGACATTATTGACAAAATATGGCTTCAAATAATATGGGGAGTTGGGGTTTAGGGCAGGTAGATACCCATTCCACATCATTCATTTTGAAACAACATTATATTTTATACACATGAACACAAGGATAAGCAGAAAGGGAAGCATACATAAGACGTTAATGTCCAACTAATGCAATCAATAATTACCTGCAAGTGAAGAACTTCAGTTAATGACATCTTCTTCAAGTGAGGAACCGTCAGAAGTTGGGATGGTGTTTGTCCAAAATAGGCAATCTGATCTTGTGTAGCCCGCTGTTCCACCTTTAGTTGTCATGCACGGAAGAAAGTAAGAAGTTGCAAGAAATGGAAGATACAGAGAAATATTACACAGCACAAAACACCCGAGAAAAGCAACGAAAGTCTAGCAAGGGATGGTTAGTTTAGTTTTGCTCAATTGAAATAAAATATAAATTTTAATGAGAATATAACAATGAGAATTATTCAGATGCTTTTCATAGGAGAAAATGAGATTTCAGTTGCTGTGTCTGAGCTAATTGCTGTGTCTAGCTCAGATACTTTTTCATAGGAGAAAATGACCAATGAGAATATAACAAGAAGTGAGTTAAAATACGAACATGAAGATTTTAATAATTTTGAATTAACGTCTAGAAAGAGATCAAAAGAGGCAATTATCTTGAAAATATGAAGAAGAAGAAGAAAAGGATACATACCGGGTCTGAAATTTTATCAATGTCCACTGTCCCTTCATAAGTAATATAAAAGAAAACATTATTTGCTGCGATAGCCTCTTTACCCTGTTGCTTATACCTGTATGGTCCAACTCATTAATATAATCAGGTGTAAGTTGTTAAGGAAAAATATTAAGTGAAAATTTGAAAATGAATGTTATACATATCTATAATAAAGTGAAAAGAAAGAAAAGGTTTAATATTCATTTTGTCCTTGCAAATATAGTTTTTATTTTTTATTTTGGTTCCTGTGATTTTTTTTTTGTTTAGATTTCATCACTGCATTGCTAGATATACCACCATTTTTTGTCTCTAACGTCAACTTGGGTTGCAAAATTGCTGATGTGGCTAACATAACTCTATTTGACACTTATGATGCGGCAATTTTTAACATGTCACTGTCTGTCTTGGGAATGGATCCTCTCACGTGCAAATTGGATCCCTTGCTGCAAATAATGTAGACAAACTTGCAGTAGATGACCCAAATCCTCTCATGTGTAATCTACACATGAGAGAGTAATGTATGATCTCCCACCATTCAAAGAAACAGAGAAACACATGAGAATTTTTTTTGAATAGTGAATGATCACAAATTACTCTCATGTGTAAATTACATGAGAGGATCCATTCCCCTCACTCTATGACTCAACTTTGATACTCTTAAATCCCGTGAGATTTAAGACGATATGATAATGTTAAAATGAAATCCTAGTTTTAGCAGTGTCGGATTAGATCTCTGGCAGTTGTAAATCGCGATCTTTTTTCAGATGCGACGAGACACCGAGGCTCTTGAAGAATGAAAAGAAGAGATAAAGAATAATAACACGTTAAAAATAATAGTACATACGGGATCAACCCATTTTATTTATATGGCTAAGAGAGAGATGAGGAAGAGAAAGCTTTAAAAATGGGAAGAGCACAAAAACGCTAATGAGTTTGCAGAAAGAGGATGAAAATTTTAGGGTTGGGTGTATGATGGGGTGGGGGGGAGGGATGTATGAGAGGGAAGGGGTGGGGGAGATATAGTCAAGGAAGGAGATGGGTTTTGGATGGGATTGAGATTGAGGGACGATGGGGTGGGGGTGAGTGTAGGCACCAAAAATAATGGTTTTTAATATTTTGGGTTTGACATTGTAGAGATGAAATTCAAACAAAAAATATACAACGACCATAATAAAAAGAGTATATTTCTAGGAACTAAACATATATTTAATGAAAAGAAAATCATGAATGAACAAGAGGAAGCAACTGCAAGGTTGCACAACAGCAAAGGCAGATGGAGAAACTGAAAAATGGGAAAAAGACCTACCCAAATATGAGGTCAATCCACTCATGCAAATGAGCAGACACATACTCGCTCTCTAGAGCCATCATATGCTTATGCACAAAATCGACTGGATTCTCAGCCCAAGGAGGAAGTCTTACAGTATCTGGTAATGCAGGAGTAAATGACAAACAAGAGTTACAATATGCATGTGAATACAACAATGCCTTCCAAAAAATCAGTTTTAGGAAAATCTTAATAAGCATACCAAGCTTTTCTCCCAACTGTGTTGTCCCAAAATCAATTGAATTTTCATTTGTGAGGACCTCGGGGAGATAAAATAGCTCAGGAACCTAATAAGTTGAGATTGAAAAATGAAAAGAAAAAAAAAACCCTTTTAAGACGTTTCAATAAAACTATGATAAATAACCCTTCATTTGTTGAAGTTAAAAAATACCAATTCCTTCACGTCACTCATGTCCTCAAGAACTCCATTCCAAGTAGCAGAAATATCAAAAAACATCCGATCTGCATGATCAAATTTGCCACCTTGTAGATTGATTGCTAGGGTAGTGAATGGTTCAACCCTAACAAGATAATACAAAACCTGTAAAAGAAGACAATTGTAAATGGAATTGACAGTTTTCATAATCATTAATTGTGTAATTTTGATGATATTTGTAATTATGTAATTATTCTCATAATTAATTAGTCCAACTGTAGTAAGACTTAAGGTTTAAGGCTATATATCATTTTGTGTCAACATTATTTAAAGGAGAATTTTAAAATGGAAATAACATATTTTAACCAATCAGAAATTATGAGTTTAACATAGTATCAAACTAGGTTGAGAGATCCAAATCAGATTCCTCTATTTTCTGCGATCAAATCTTGAGTTCCTCTTTTATTTTTTTTGAAATCATAATTCCTTGCCGACGTCAATCATAGTTTCCTTGCTATTTCTACTCGGTTTTTTCTTGAAATCTTAGTTCTTCGCCAACGTCGATCATAGTTTTGTTGTTGTTTTTGCATTCCATGTTTTACTGTAGTCGTTTCCTAAGTTATTTGCATTTGTTTCCCTCGGCATCATGTTCACCGACAAGCATGATATCCTTTTTGTCCGTCTTAATGAAAAGAACTACTCTACATAGGCGTTCCAGCTCCAAATTTTTGTCAAAAGAAAAGAGCTTTGGGGTCATGTCGATGGAACCGATTATGCCCCTGAGAAGACGCAGAAGGATGCCTATGCCAAATGGGAAGTCAAAGATGCACAAGTCATGGCATGGATCATAGGTTATGTTGATCCTAATATCGTTCTCAATCTCTTACCTTTCGCTTCGGCATCAAAGATGTGGGACTACTTGAAGAAAATATACAACCAAGACAACGCTGCTCGGCGGTTTTAGCTTGAACATCAAATTGCAATTTTTCAACAGGAAAGTCTTTCTATTTCTGAGCTTTATTCTCATTTTATGAAACATTGGGTTGAATACATTGACATTTTTTATAAAGATCTGTCAAGGGAAGAGCAAATTATTGTGCAAAAAGTTTATGAGATTACCAAACGCGATCAATTTTTTATGAAATTGAGATCTGATTTTGAAGGACTAAGATCCAATTTCATGAACCAAGCTACTGCCCCATCCTTGGATACTTGTCTCAATGAGCTACTTCTAGAGGAACAACGTCTTCTCACTCAGACAACCATGGAACAACAAAAGGTTGTTTGTTTTCCTGTGGCATATGCGGTACAAGGCCGACCTCGTGAGCGAGACATGAGTACTGTCCAATGTTTTTGTTGCAAAGGACGTGGACATTTTGCTTCCAACTGTCTTAAAAAGTTCTACAATTACTGCAAAAAGGATGGTTAAAGAATGTCCAACCAAACCACCAAAGAAAACTGCAATAGCCTTCACCGCCTATGTTGGTCCTTCTACAGCTCCTGTTATCGTGAACCAGCATTCACATTCCATCGTTCCAGCCTTAACCCATGAAATGGTTCAACAAATGATCATTTCCACTTTTTCTACTTTGGGTCTTTCAGGTAACATTTCTTCCCCAGATTCTCCTTGGTATTTTGACTCTTGGGCATCTAATCATATGACCAATAATGTTGTTGCCCTTACCAATGTTACAGGTTACTCTGGTAATCTCCAAATACAAACTGCTGATGGAAACAGTTTGCATCTTACAGAAATTTGTGATATTTCTTCATCTCCCACCAATGTTTATGTTTCCTCTGGTCTCACTAGTAATCTTATTTCAGTTGGTCAATTAGTTGACAATGATTGTAGAGTTGATTTTTCAAAATCTCATTGTCTTATGCAGGATCAATAATCAGGAAAGATGATCGCGATAGGGCCTAAAGTTGGACGCCTTTTTCCTCTTTATTCATTGTCCCCATGTTCTTTTATGCCTTTTATTTCTTGTAATTCTTCAACTGTTGATTTTCAAACATGGCATAAACGTCTTGGTCACCTAAACTCAACTGTAGTTCATGACTGGATTAAATCTGCAGTTCTTGAAATAAAAATTGCCCATCTCTAAGTGCTATTAAATTTGATTGCATTTCTTGAACACTTGGTAAGAGTAAAATTCTACCGTTTCCAATTCCTCAAACAAATGTGAATCAATCTTTTGACATGATACATAGTTATTAATGGAGAATTGCACCTGTTATATCTCATGCTCATTATAAGTACTTTATCACTTTTATTGATGACTATAGTCATTTTACATGGGTTTATTGTCTACGCTCCAAAGTTGAAGCATTTTCTGCATTTAAATTTTTCTATGCCTACGTTCAGACTCAATTTTCGTCTACAATTAAAATTTTGCGTTCTGACAATTGGGGGAATATACATCTTTATTTAAGGAGTTCTTGCAGACAAATGGTATTATATCACAAAGGTAATGCCCTTTTACACCTCAACAAAACAGGGTAGCGGAAAAAATAAATCGCCATCTCTTTGATGTTGTCAGTACTATCATGTTGGACTCCTTTGTACCCTCTCGATTCTGGTGTGAAGCTCTCTCCACGGTTGTCCATCTTATTAATTGGCTGCCCTCTCAAACCTTAAACAATAATTCTCCATTTTTAAGGTTATATGGACAACAACCCTCTTATAGCAATCTTCGTACCTTTGGTTGTGTCTGTTATGTCCATCTTCAGCCCCAAGAACGCACCAAGCTCACAGCTTAATCTGTTAAATGTGTTTTTCTTGGTTACTCAAGCCACCAAAAAGGTTTTATATGCTATGATCGTAATCTCAATAGGATTTGGGTTTCTGAAATGTTATTTTTCAAGAGGATGCATATTTTATTCCCCTAACCAAGATACTCATTCTCCTATATCGTCATTTGTATTACCTTTTTTTCTAACAATTCTGCAGGAGAATCAGCACCTAGGCCCTTTTTTGTGTACCAAAGACGTCCAAAACCTCCACAACCTCCTCCCGATCATTCTCTGGCTGCTGATCCAGTATTTCAACAAGAACCAGCAGCTTTACGTCGCAGTACTCGCGCTCGTAATCCTCCAAAAAGTATGATTCATCTTCACCTTTATCTTCAACAACAACTTTAGCTTCTGTTTTTATCCCTTCCACATATAAACAGGCTATGGAGCATAAATCTTGGCAAGATGCTATAGAGGCTGAACTTCTAGCACTAGAAGAAAATCAAACATAGGATGTTGTTCCCTGTCCCTCATCTATTAAACCTCTTGGCAGTAAATTTGTATTCACTATAAAGCTTCGTTCAGATGGATCCATAGATCGCTACAAGGCTCGGTTAGTAGTTCTTGGAAATAAGCAAGAACTTGGCCTCGATTATGATGAGACATTTGCACCCGTGGCCAAAATGACTATGGTGCCCACTATTCTAGCCATTGCTTCATCTAAATCTTGGCAAATACACCAACTGGATGTCAAGAACGCCTTTCTTTATAGTGACCTCAAGGAGGAAGTTTACATCAAACTTCCTACGGGTATGACTTACACTTTACCTAATAATGTTTGGAAACTAAAACGTTCTTTGTATTGGTTAAAA
Organism: Cicer chorassanicum; assembly: GCA_037974735.1. NCBI lineage: Eukaryota > Viridiplantae > Streptophyta > Magnoliopsida > Fabales > Fabaceae > Cicer > Cicer chorassanicum. Next base: position 53,383,652 of record JBBPBP010000004.1, read on the forward strand.
CAGGCACCAAGAGTGTGGTTTAAGAAGTTTAGAACAACACTTCTTGACTTTTCCTACATCCAAAGCAACTATGATCCATCTCTATTTACACAACGAACATTAAAAGGAATCGTGATACCCCTTGTTTATGTGAATGACATTGTCATCAACGGTTCAGATCAAGAGGCAATTTATACAATCCAACAATTGTTGCATTCCACTTTCCACATGAAAGATCTTGGGCAGCTCACTTCTTGGGCTTAGAAGTACACTCCAACAAAAAAGGCATCTTTGTTACTCAAGACAAATATATTCAAGATCTAATTCATCTCATAGTCTTACCAATGCCGCTGCTGTTGACACTCCCATGAAAGTTAATGTCAAGTTAAGATGGGATAAAGGTGAACTCCTTACAGATCCCACTTTATATCAGAAGTTGGTTGGAAGTCTTATCTATCTTACCATTAGAAGACTCGGTATTTCTTTTGTTGTCCACACAGTCAGTAGATTCATGCAAAATCCTATAAATTTGCATCTTTCAGCTGCACACCGAATAATCAAATACCTATTGAGTACTCCTAGTCACGGCCTCTTATTCCCTAATTGTGCAACAATACTACTTCAAGCATACAGTGATGCTGATTGAGCTGGTTGCCTAGACACAAGAAAATCTACCACCAGCTGGTGCATATTTTTAGGTGATGCCCATATCTCTTGGAAGTGCAAGAAACAAGATTTTGCATCTAAATCCTCTACTGAAGCAGTATACCAGTCCATGTCTATATCAAAACATTATTTAAAGGAGAATTCTCCAATGGAAACGACGCATTCTTACCAATCAAAAATTCTGAATTTAACAATAATAACCATTAACCATGCAAAATCAGCAACATAAACACAATCATTAGATATGACAAGTTTTACACGTGGGGAAGTTGCTTCTATTGCTACTTTAGAAAAACAAAAAAATATCGCATATTGTAATAGACCACTGAAATTATGGAGTTTTAGATAACGCGAGGAGAGAAAAATATAACTGTAAATGTGGTTTATGATTAATCATTTGATGACACAACAATTAAGCACTAACTCCAATCTACAGGGATACAAGACTCGTAATCTTAATGTCATGATATTTTTCTAATATTCCAACACAGACTGTACTTCTCGTATCTCCTAAAGCTATTCTGTAATCATCTAGAATATGCCAATATATGGTAGTTAGGATTCTGCTATTGAATTAACTACAATAACTACAATTGTACTATTATAAATATAAATATTAATTGTTGTGGCAGGGCCAAGATCCAATATTGCTACCGAAAGCCCTCTACCTTCCTAACCACACTCCTCATAATGGAGATATCTCCTCCAATTTGATCTCAACCACTAAATTCTGCATCTCCAGTATCACCGTGATGTCAATTGATAGGTATCTTATATGTACTTGTAGTTGTAGGCCCAATTGTCCAAGGTCCGGTTAAAGTTATCCAAAAGGAAAATTAGAGAAAAGGGAATAGTTAGTTATAAAAGGTAGTGTTGAGAGAGGGAAGTTATCATACTGCATATTTTCTATTAGAACCTTTAAGGTTGGGCATAGAGAGAATTATCTCTTCTATGAGGAGCGTTTGCTCTGGGATTACGGTGGTTAATCTTCTGTAATATTTCAGTTTCAATAAATATTACTTATTTCTTTTCTTTCTTTATTCGGGTTCCTATCATCGATTCATTTGACACACACTATATTGGAAAAACTCAATGACCGCAACTTTCTTCTTTGGGTTCAGCTAGTACAGCCAATGAGCAAAGTTCATCCTCGATCTATACCATTATCTTTTGCATTCTCGCTTTCATTCCTGTCCAAACATGACAGTGATATAAGCAAAGATAATAAAGCTTACCTTGTGTGAGAGAAGCAAGACCGGTTGCTCCTCTCATGGCTTATATCGTCGTCCCTCTCCAACAGCTTTTCACTTCTTCATTCTTGTACGCTAAAACTTTTCCTTTAACTTGAACGGTACCTTCGTATAATATAAAACCCCCGAGCCTCTCCTCCATTTCATCCACCCGGCTTGAACATGAAGGTTTACATCTCTCTCTATTTCTCCATCGTTATGTACAATTGACCCCAGATATTTAAATCATGTGACTTGTGGTATGATATAGTCTCTAACTTTTACCTTTGGAACTAGATGTGTTTTGCCTTTTGCTACACTTACATTTCATATACTCTGTCTTACTTCTACTCAAACGAAAACAATATACTTCCAAAGCTTGCCTCCAAGTCTCTAACTTCCCATTATTACCTTTCTCGTCTCTTCATGTAAAACTATATGATCTACAAAAAGCACACATCACGGTGCTAGCTCTTAAATGTGCTGTAAAGTACATCCAAGACCAAGGCAAAAATATAGGGGCTTAAAGTTGACTCTTGGTGCGGTCCTATAATTATTAGGAATTCCTTTGTGGTTGTACCCTACGTACTCACACTAGCTGTGGCCCCGTCATACACATCTTTGATTGCCCCAAAATAGGCAATCCGAACCTCTTTGTTTTCTAGGACTTTCTACAAAACCTCTCTTGGCCCCCTATCATACAACTTCTCCAAATCAATCAAAGATCATGTTTAGACATTTTTTATCAGTCTCATTGCTCCATCATCACTAGTCATAGCAAGTAATTTGCTTCCATGTAGCACCATGCATCATTATCTAGAATATGCAAACCAACTACTATGATAAAGAAAAACAAGTATTTTTGGAAAAAAACAAACAAGAAAAAATAGGGCAAACCCACTGTTCCTGCACTTGAATAGTGTGACCCATAATGGAATTTGGGGATGATAGGATCGTCAAAGCTAGTGTATCTCTCTTGAAACTTTTTCAAACGATCTGGGTTAAGTGCACCAACCGGCTGCACAATGTCAAAAGCATTAATAATTTAAAAAACATATAACTATTTTCCTTTGAACTGATTGAAGGAACATTCACAATACCTTTGAAAGATCCCGGTAAGAAGAAGAATTAGAAAGATCCAAGCTCTCTGAACTATAATCAGAAAGAATCCAGGGGAAAACTGGATACTGCAGAAAATAAATAATACTGATGAGGTAAATAACATTAACATAGGATTGAAGAGTTTGAATTTTAATAATAGAAAGCAATAAAATAAGAAGAAAGACTACCTGTGTTATATCATTATAACTACGCCCAGCCAGAGTATTGAGTTGCATTAAATACTCAAAATTACTGATCTGCACACGGCATCATAAAATCTATGTACATAAGCCACAAGTGCTTAAATTATTCCGAAACTGAGTGAGTGATTGGGTAGTTGTTAGTAAATATTAAGTTAAAAATACTTTCAAGATGACCAATCATGATACATGGTTTATGTTTAGAAATGTTAATTTAGTATCATTTTCAAGATATAGTTTTGGATTGTATTAAGAGTCACATTATGTATTAAATTACCAAACGAGATAGAAAATGATTGAGAATGTTGTTTGATTGAGGTAAAACTATCTCTAAAAGCTTTTTGAAATAATATAAAGCAATAATTTCTAATGCTTATATTGTAGCTTTCATGAGGAAAAAGCTGTTTTGTAATATGAAAAAATTATTAAAAACTTATGGATTGAACTAAACATATAATTAAGCAATCCTAAACATAAAATAATATTTTTTGAAGAGATAAGGCACACTTCTTACCTCCCACCTAGCCCACCGCTCCATAAGCTGAGTTCTTTTTAAAAGTTGTTCTGGCCTCTAAAAAAATAAATTATCGTTATCCTATGTGCAAATTAAGATAAATTTAAAGTTTGCTGAAAAGATAATACCTGAGTTGCTAAATGTATATTGTTTAAATGAGGAGGACGTGCATGAACAATTGCTCTATATGCATTTCTCCGCCCCTCACTACTCTGTAGAGGACGATTTGGTAAAGGAAATAAGTATTAGAATTTTATGTTTGCAAAACTTAACAATCATTGGTATTCCTCAACCAAAAAAATAAGTACAAAATTAAAAAAGTGATACCCCAAAGTCAAAGAAGAAGTTTGAACGGTCCACCATAAATAGCTCCAGTGCACTTCTTCTAAGAAGATATCTGTAACAGGAACCAATTACTGACAAACAATAGAAAACATTTTAATTTCTTTCAAATATACAGTCTGAATGGACAATAATTGAATAATCATAAGGAAATGCTTGTTTTTACAAAAGATAACCACAAGAAAACCCACGAAAAAAAATGTGATTAGTTGATTCCATCAATACCATCCTTGTTTTCAGCCAAATATTGGATTTAGAGCATGAGCTCTTTAAAGCCTTAGACCTGTTAATTCTTGCATTTCTTGACATAAATGGTTCGTAACAAATAGAATCTTTATAAGTACAATAATGGAAACTATCAAGCAGAAAACCAAAAGAAGCTAAGCAAAAAGAGTAGAAGCAACCTCTAGAGAAGAAAATTGTTTGGATTCCCAGAACAGGTATAACAGTGGTCATAAAAAGGTTCAAGAGAATTGAAATCGAAAAACTGCAATTGTATTTAACACTGAAACAGAAAATCACCATAAACCACGGCCTATGGCTCATCATAAATGTTTCTCTGGCCAAAACTATGTAACAAGCTCTCCAGGTTTCTCTCTCCACATCCCCTCTTTTTTATTCTTCCATTCCTTCTATCAAATTTAATGCCAGCTCACCCTCACTACCTTATTTTTGTTTGACATATCATACATTGGCCCATCTGTTACAACAGCACTGATAGTTTCTGCAGTAAACCATGCTCATAGCCTCTAGCATTGCCCTCCTTTGAAAGCATAGCCTTGTCCCCAAGGCTGAATTTTGGAAATTGACCTTGATGAACAGATTCATCCTCCCAAGTAGTATCCTGGCTATAACATCCTTATGTTATGGTCTTTAAATATCCGCCCTTGATTATCTACCTATTAGCCAAGACAGTCTAGGGTATAATGGAATCTGCCAACTCTACTTCCATTGTAACGTTCCTGTTCAAATTTGGCGGAACACTATTCTTACTGGTAGTCATCTTTCTTTTGGCTTTTGGATTTCATATATGGTTGCAGATTTTAATAGTGTTCTAATCTCCTCCATTGATTTTAATCCAATGGTTCTAAAGACTCCTCTCACTCTCATAAAAAAATATCATTCTCACTAGATATATCCCCTATATCTATATGTATATAGATAAAAATATAAATCAAAATGAGCACCATAAAAACAATAATCATAATCCAAATGACTAGAAGTATAGAAGATGAATGAATCATTAACAGTTAACAAGATGAATTCACCTCCGGCTATAAACTTGATGAAGAGATGACATCAACCAGCTATGATCCTTCCCAACTGCAGAATTGAAATTCAAACCATCCATCGTAGGGCCGGTCTCATTGTTATCAACTAAAAAATTTATCCTCCTACTGGTTACCTACAATAAGACAATAGCAATTCACAGTAATGCAATTGCAATATCTAAAAAAAGAAACGAATTCACATCCTTGATGCATCTTTTCCACGATGAAAATCCATGCAAATCTACAACTCAAGGCTTTAAAGACCTCCAATATATTTCCATGTATTTTGGTTCTGGGAAGCATCCAAAAACTACAAAAACCATGGGTAAAAGAAGACAGTAACAAAATCCCATGTATCATGGGCCAGTGAATTAACCAAACAAAAAATTAAATATATTGCTTCATTCGTGTATGTGAAAAGTTTACTTTTTGCAGGCTTGTAGGTTGAAGAAAGCCAATTCTGCTATTTTGTTTTGGATCCTTTTTGGTGATGGCGAATATTTGGTTTGAGTATAATTCTAGCAAACAATAAAATATGTGACAGTGTGCAACTTACACCACAGTTTGGTACATTTGGTTTTAGTGTAGCCCTCATATTTTAAAGATTTCTATTTCTATGGCACATCACTTGATTCGGGATAATGGTAAGATTAGGCATTTGGCTTCCATTTGATGTAAAGCACAAAGACTCTTTAATGCTGTTTACTTAAAGAATTTATTGGGGGTTTGGGAAGCCTTGCCCCATCAATGTTCTCTTAACTTCGATGCTTTGTTATGTAGCACTCCTTACAAAAAAAAGAGGTCTATAAGATAATAATCAGATATAAAATTTTAATTTACTAACATCAATTGCAAAATATGCCTAGCACCCATGAAGCTCTAACAGGACTGCTTTAAAAAAAAAACATTGTAAATTCTTCATTATTTTTAACATCAATTAAATGGCACTTGATCCAAACTAAAGGTATCTACCAAACCAAAATGTAAATAATGTAAACAACCATTTCATTAATAAATTATTATTTTTGTAGAAAATTGAAACACACTTTCATTGCTTGTAACATCCTTTAAATACAAGAAATTGATACTCATGAATTAATAAAAATAAAACTACCCATAAATTTATAACAGTCCATTATTAATTTGTAACAATTCATTACCTCCCATAATTCCTATAATTAAAACTCATAACCATAGAAATTCTAAAATAAACTCTAACAATAGGTGCTGATCAATATTAATTAACACTCCTCCTTGGATCAATAGCTATTAACACCATGTTTCTCTCTCAAGTTCTCAAACCTTCCTTTTGGAAAAGCCTTTGTAAAGATGTATGCCAATTGGTCTTCTGGCTTGCAATATTGTAATAAGACTTCTTCTTCCTTTTGAACTTCTCTAAGAAAATAGAGCTTAATATTGAAGTACATAGTCTTCTCATGAAAGATTGACTTATTAGAGATTGCAATTGCTACTTGATTATCTACAAACACCTTAGTTGATTCTGCTTGAGTCATCTGTAGATCAACCAAAAAAATTCCCAGCCACAAAGCTTAACAGTGGCTGCCGCAGCTATGAATTCTGCCTCAGTAGTTGAGTGTGCCACAATATCTTGTTTCTCCGAAGACCAAGAAACCACTTCATAACCAAATGTAAAACAGAAGTCTGAAGTGCTTTTCATATCATCCAATAATCCTCCCCAATCACCGTCAGAAAATCCATGAAAATTAAATTCTTGGTTGTACTTGAACCATACTCCATAATCAATAGTTTCTTTGATATATCTAAGCACACGTTTAGCAAGCTTGAAGATGCATTTCTTTTGCACAATGTAAGAACCTTGAGAGAACATTTACAATATGCAAAATATCAAGTCTTGTTGTTGTAAGGTACATGGGGCAACCAATAAAACTTCTAAAATCAGTCTCATTAACCTTTTTTCCACCATCTTTCTTGCCTAACTTCAGTTTTTACCAAAGCAAGGGTCAACTAGATTGTACCATGTCGAGCCACTGGAGCAAATGTTTCAGAAAAATCAACTCCAAATACTTGAGCATAGTCCTTCACTACAAGTCTTACCTTGTGCTTATTAATGGAGCCATCTGCATTGAGTTTGGTTCTAAACACCCATTTAAAATCAATAACATTTTTGTGTTGGGGTTTAGAAACCAATTCCCAAGTTTTGTTCTTCTCGGTCATGTTAAGCTCCTCCTGCAATGTAGCTATCCACTTTGGACCTTTTTCTGCTTCGGTAAAATTTTCAGGCTCTAAAACAGCAGCATTACATTTTTCATATCATAAAGTAATCTAGTTCCTCTAATAGGTGGATCATCAACAGTTTCATCTCCTTTTATTAAAGATAAATCAGAAAATTGATTTTGTTCATCTTTCTCCCAACTCCATTGTTTATCTTCAACAAAATGATTGTCTCTGCTTATTAAAATCTTACTAGTTTGTGGTTCAAATACTCTACAAGCCTTTGAAGTTGTGCTATAGCCAATAAAGATTCATGCCTCATCCTTTTTATCCAATTTATCTTTTTTCACTTTTGGAACATAGGTATAACAAATACATCCAAAAACTTTAAGATTTTGAACAAAAGGTTTATGGGCATACCATGCTTTAAAAGGATTTTTCCATTGCACAACATTTGTAGGAAGCCTATTTAGTAGAAAAATAGTAGTATTAGCAGCTTCAGCCCAAAATTTTGTTGGAAGACCTTCCACATGCATCTAGCCATCTCCATTATTGTTCTATTCTTCCTCTCAATCACTCCATTTTGTTGTGGAGCATAAGGAGTAGTAAGTTGGTGTTCAATTTCAGTCTCTTCACAAAAGGAACTGAATTGATGTAGGATATACTCGTTCCCATTGTTGGATCTTATAACTTGAATTTTACAATCACATTGATTTTCAATCCAAGCCTTAAACCTCCAAAAAACTCCTGCAACTTCAGATTTAAATCTCAAAAAATAAATCCAACACATTCTAGTAAAATCATCAATAAAGGCAACGTAATATCGACTTCCCTTTAAAAATAATTCATGTATGAATCAACTGCAATTTATGTGATGCTCTTCAATTTGATTGAAGAAATGGAAGTCTAGATTGCTTTCCATGTTGGCATGCACTACAGCTACTCACATGATCTTCTAATGACGACAAGCCATCCACAATGTTATATTTTTCACATACAATGGTGCAGCATAGTTGAATTTTCTCAACCTTTTGTGGCAAAGCTCAGTAGCATTAATTGGAATTGACACAGCAGCCTACACCTCCTCCATAAGATCTAAAGAGAAGCTTTTTCCCTTCATTTTGATCTTAAACAGATCATTTCCTTTTGCATCTTGAATAAACACATTTTGTTTTCAAAAAATACTTTGAAGCCCTTTTCAAGTAATTGGCCAACACTCATCAAATTTTGATTAATATCTGGTACATAAAGCACATCAGTAATGATTTTAGTACCTGAGCAGCTTTCCTTTAACTGAAATGCACTCAGCATTGCCAATTCGGACTTCTGAAATAGTTGTTTTGTCCAACTCCTTGAACAACTCTTCATCATAGGTAATGTGATATGTACATTCACTATCAATTAGCCAACTTTTCCTCTTGTTGATCTGCCACTTGAGCTTCAAAATGACGTTGCCTTTTGTTCTTGCAAATTTTTACAATATGTCCAAGCTGATTGCATTTGTTGAAGCGTATATCAAACCTCTTCCAACACCTAAAATGCGAATGGTTCCTTTTTCCACAATGTTGACATGGAGGATTATTTGTCTTCTCACTTTTAGCTTTACTCTCTTTATTAGAGCTCTGTCCTTTCTCAAAATTGTTCCATTGAGCTCTTTTCTTCTTTCCTTTGTAACCTTGATTGAACTTCAGTTTACCTTGTAAAGCACCTTCAATCGTGTCTTCCTCCCTCGTAAGTCTTCTTTGTTGGCTTGCAAAGCATACACCAATTCGGACAAAGTAATTTTTGACATATCTTTGGAAGTTTCCAAAGAAATGGTGGATTCAAATCTCTCAAGAACAATCACAAGGATTTTTTGGACTATCTTAGTTCCACGCAACCCCATATTGTTGACAATGCTTAAAAGTCTGTTAGAATACTCTTTGATTGTTTCTGACTCCTTCATTCGCTGCATCTCAAACTCTATAATTAAATTTAGCACTTGCATCCCTTTGACTTTCTCATTTCCTTCATACTCCTGCTTGAGAAAATCTCAAATTGTTTTGACTGACTTCAGAGTCATAATTCTTGTAAAGATTGCTTAAGAAACAACAGAAAATAGATAAGATTTTGATTTTCGCTGTTTTCTCTCTTTATGATTTTTGATTTGTGCAAGCGTTGGATTGCCCGTTAATGGATCAATCACATAATCCTTCTCAACAGCCTCCAAAAGATCATTAACATCAAGATAAGCCCACATTCTAGTTGCCCATACGTGATAATTCTCACCTTCATATTGCATTTTCAACTCTCGAGTAAGTGTTTGGTTGTTTGGTGGAACTCTTAACCTCACTAGGTCCCTCAAGAACAAGAATGCTCTAATTACCACTTGTAGGAAATAGGAAAGAAATTCCCACAAGAATTATGAAAATGAAAACTAAAACACATACTTTCATTGATTCTAACATCTTTTAAATACAAGAAATTGATAATCTGAAATTAATAAAAATGAAACTACCCATAAATTGGTAACAGCCCATTATTAATTTGTAATAATCCATTACCTCCCATAATTCCTATAATTAAAACTCATAACTGCTGAAGTTGTGGGATTTTAGATAAAAGGAGGAGAGAAAATAACAAGGGTTTGAATATTATTGATAATAGTTTTATGCTAACTTGATTACAAAAGACTCAATACTAATCTCTATTTATAGATGTTAAGAATTAGAGTAAAAATATATTTATTGAAATATACCATCTCAAGAATTAGAATAAAACTATATTTATTGGAATTGAATTATATTGGCAATACATCAGATATATATATACTAGATTACTAAACAACCAAATTCAATTAGTACTCATATATAACTAAATCCATATTAGTACTCATATATAACTAAATCCCTACTAGTACTCCTATTCAACTGAATCCCTATACTTGAGGGATATTAAATAGAAACAGGATTTTGACACTCCCCCTCAAGCTGGTGAATAGGTGATCTCCATTCCCAGCTTGAATACAATTCTTTCAAAGTTGCTACTGCTTAGCCCTTTAGTTAGAAGATCTGCAAGGTTGTCATGGGAGGAGTTATATGGAGTGCAAATTAGGCCAAAAATAAATCTCAAGTTGCTGCAATGAAGGCAGCAAAAAAGGGCCACAATGAAGGTGGCTAAGATTTCAAACCGCAATGAAGGCGAAACCGCAATGAAGGCGGCAAAAAGGACCACAATGAAGGTGGCTAAGATTTCAGGAAAATAGAAACCGCAATGAAGGCGGCACCGCAATGAAGGCGACATGTTTATGCGGAAGCAAAGGCCACAATGAAGGTGGCTAAGGTTTCAGAAAAAAGAAACCGCAATGAAGGAGGCAAATTTATGCGGAAGCAAGGGCCACAATGAAGGTGGCTAAGTTTACCGCCGTTAAGGCGGCTAGGGTTTATGCGGAAGCAAGGCTCTCAAAGATCGAGAGCTCTGATACCATGTTAAGAATTAGAGTAAAAATATATTTATTGAAATATACCATCTCAAGAATTATATTAAAATTATAATTATTGGAATTGAATTATATTGGCAATACATCAGATATATATATACTAGATTACTAAACAACCAAATACTAATAGTACTCATATATAACTAAATCCCTACTAGTACTCCTATTCAACTGAATCCCTATATTTGAGGGATATAAATAGAAACAGGATTTTGACAATAGAGAAACATAGACTTAATCCTAAATCAGGAACAAATCATAATAATAATAAGAGATATTCTAAGATATCTCTTTGATTATAAACTGATCATAGGAAATAACTCAAGATACTCTAATATAATATAAAAGATATTATAAGATATTTTCTAATATTCTAACACTCCCCCATCAAGCTAAAGCTTATTTAGCTTGTTACATGAAAACAATGTTCTGCTCCACAAAATAATAAAAAAAGATGGAAAGGCAACTCAGAGATGCAGGTGAGGTCGGAAAGAATTGTTGTAAATATAGCTTAGCCAAATAGCCGGAATAATCATCAGCATGAGAGAAATTCATGGCAAGCAATTCAACAAAGCAAGTTCCGTTCTTCTAAAAACTGCATTTGGAAGCTTCAAACTAATAATACGGGAGACCCAAATTATTTAAACTTGAATCTGTTTCAGGGAGAGAGAAGCGAGACCAATACATCTGGGACAAAGATGGAGCCAGTGCATCTGGGACAAATTGTCAAGCTAAAGTGAGTCATGAAAATAAAAGACACCGTCAGAATAACCATCAACGGAAGAAGAAGTTATCACTAATATGATTCATATGTGGGAAAAGCGACACCACCAGAATGATCTCGGTGGGAATAGAAGCCACTATTATAATCTATTAGTCAGAACTAAATTGCATGACAAACATCGAAGAAGCAGCGTGATTCTAACGAAATGAACCTATGATCGATCAATAGAGTAAGAAAATGCGTCCAAAATAGGAGAGATAATGGTTGTTTGAACAAGAAAACATATTTTTGTTGATCAAAATTGGAAAGTAAGGACAAATATGAAACCGCAAGGACCGAGATAGACCGACCAAGCAGTAACCAGAGCGACGTGGGGACGCGCCGTCATGCACTGTGCAGACGTCAGCGCGTGAGATCTAGTCGCAAGAGAGTAGCAACGCGTGAGAGTGCGTGTGACGGCTTTTGGCGACACGTTTTTGGGCGTGGGTCGATTTAGATAGAACGAAGCTGATGGAGAGATTGTTCTCTGGAAAAGCTCTTGGAAACAAGGGTGACGACGGTGGCAGCAGCGGATCTAGACAGACAATGTTGAAATGTGTGCCAGAAAAGGGTCGATAAAAACAAATAACGGTTGTTTAGGAGGCTCGCTGAAAAGAGCTGGAAAAGTATCAAAATTCACCAAGAGATCACATCAAAAAGGAGAAAACTATGATTACATTTCCAAAATTTTGGGAACTTAGAGCAGAATAGTGGCGAGACAGCTCAAGGAGGATCAAAATAAGCTCTGATACCATGTTGAAGTTGTGGGATTTTAGATAAAAGGAGGAGAGAAAATAACAAGGATTTGAATATTATTGATAATAGTTTTATGCTAACTTGATTACAAAAGACTCGATACTAATCTCTATTAATAGAGAAACATAGACTTAATCCTAAATTATGAACAAATCATAATAATAATGAGAGATATTCTAAGATGTCTTTATGATTATAAATTAATCATAGGAAATAACTCAAGATATTCTAATATAATATAAAAGATATTATAAGATATTTTCTAATATTCTAAAATAACCATAAAAATTCGAAAATAAACTCTAATTATAGGTGTAGATCAATATGATTATCAATTTTCATGAAATTTATCGAATTTACATAACCGGTGATCATGAAACAATATTATTTTTCTTTTCACTTTTATTTTTGAAGTTTTCTTTTGTTCTTGTCTCTACCAGAAAGGTAGAAACCTTCTTAAAATGCTTATCCTAATTGTTGGTTCAGTTTATGCATGACAAAGGGAGCACACAGTTCTACGAAAATCTATACTTATTATGTATAAGCAAATATAATCAAGACTGTTGCAAAGTTACTTCTAAATTAGATCATTAACTTACTTGGAAGGTTCCCTGTAACACCCGAAGTGGCTGGACCATTGATGATGGTAGCTCGAGAACAATTCTTTCATCACGCTCACTTGGAATACACCCAGGTGCAAAGGCTGAAGAACTCTGAACGACTCCTTTATGACTTTGAAGTTGAATAGCATTGGATTCTAAAGGCATTTGTACAATTTCTTCAGCAGCTTCTGAAAATCTAGGCTGACTATCTGCAATACTATTGACCTTAGCATCCAAATTCTCAGTTTCCACCTGTTCTTCGTCTTTATTTATAGCCTCTATTGAGATTGCTTCTGTCGACAAAACCGGGGTTCTATGATAATTCTTATCCCCTGAATAATCCTCATAGTTGGCTGCAGAACCTAAATGGTCAGATCCTCGGTAATTCCGCTTCATACATCTTCTCATCCGAGAAGAACTTTCCATAAAGTCTAGCTTCCAGAAAACCTGAACGTTATAAAGTAATCATCATGGTGACATCAATCACTAAAAACTTTTACCCAGATAAGATTTTGAGTGTCAGTTGGGCAGATAGAATACCCTCTAAGAATAGCCCATGAAGCAAAAAGAAAACATAAACATCACAATCAGAGCATTGGCTCAAAAGAGAAGTCAATTTTTTATGCAAAACCAAAAACCCTATCCATAAATGCCAAATTAAAAACTCATTCTGCTTCTGAGTTCTAGGATTTTGTATACAACAAATAACAGCAAGCTATACACGCCTTCCTAGAGTTTATTTATACTTTATTAAAAGAAAACTTATGGACAGAAAGAGATGAGAAGCTACAAAGAATGCAAGTTCGGTAACAACTTAGACAGATATATCAGAGCATACACGTAGCGGGCTGTATAAATGATCTGAAAAAGGCCCAAAAATACTTCTCATCTCAATCAACTGGTGAATAAGTTTGCACCATGCGCGAATGCCAGTACTGGTTCGACGCCGAGTTATTAAATCTACACGAGCACGCCTGTCAACCTGGCAAGAAAGAAATACTTAACAAACAATATCTCAATATAATCCAAAAATCATAGTATCAATTAGATAACAAACCTCAGACCGTTGTATATTCCTTGCTGAGGCAAAACTGGCAACCAGAACAGCAATAAATTTAAAAGACGATGCATTAATATCTTTCTCATATACAGACTTTGTATCAACTGGCTGCAAACATTCTGTCCAAGCAACTTCCATTGCTTCAGTAATATTCCACCTCTTAACTCGCTCCATATCACTATCACTCCTTCGCTGTGCAGATGTAGCCATTGCAACAGCACTAAGGCCTCTTCCAGAACCAATCTTTGAAAATCGCTGTCGATCACGAGCAGCTGCGAATGCAGCTGCTTTTGTTGCAGCTTTGTTCTTTGGTAGAGGTGGTGTTTTATTGGGGACTTCTAAAGGTTTTTGAAAGCTTGAAAATGTAGAAAGCCTAGCCTGTTTGGGTTCCATTAATGAGGTATTACGCCTAAGCTGGGCACTTGTTGAAGGTGCGTGACTTTCACCACCAGAAGTACCAGCTGCAATCATAGCCAATGCCATTGCAGCAGGTGGAGATGCAAAAGCAGCAGCCCATGCAGGAGATATCATAGCAAGAGCAGCCTGAAAGAAATGTCAGAATGCACAATAAGTTAATAGAGCAAAATCATGTGAATGAATAGAATATGAGCTTAATAAAGAAGTTCACTTTTAGCAGACAACTTGAACTGTCTTGAACATGTATTATTGCAGTGACTAGCAAACAAAACCAGAAGTATTCCACTTTCAATAGTTAGCACTCAGTGAAAATCCCAGTAGTCACAATTGGTAGTAGAAAGTTTCATGAAACATAAAAGTAACAATAAAGAGAGAAAGCCAAATTAGTAGTAGACTGTTAGAAACTGGTATTTAAGAAACTAATGGATAGAATGATAAACTGAATATTATTGATATAAGAATTCTGCAGTAACTATCAACAGTAGCAATTACAGAACAAAAGGAAATTACATTTGCTGCAATAGGAATAATAAACTGCTAATAACCAACATAATCCTCTAGGAATTAGAGAGCCTAGTCTCTCCCAAACCAACCCAACATACAAAATTTCCAATGCCTATCCATTATTCTCTTTTTATTTTGTACTTAAATGGAAGTTACAAAACAGTTATTACAGCAGTTACAATATTAAAATGGCAGTTACTAACATAGACAAATCCCATCTCATTAAAAAATGGCAAGAATGAGAACAATACATGCAAATACGCATATAGACCACGGGCAACTATGGATGTATAATGGAAGTTACAAAATTCCCAATGCCTATCCCTTCCCCCTATTCTCTTTTTATTTTGTACTTAAATGGAAGTTACAAAACAGTTATTACAGCAGTTACAATATTAAAATGGCAGTTACTAACATAGACAAATCCCATCTCATTAAAAAATGGCAAGAATGAGAACAATACATGCAAATACGCATATAGACCACGGGCAACTATGGATGTATAATGCATGCACATATATCTATTTTAGTTTGTAAACATTGAAAAGCACATGCACATTAAAATACCTCAACTGGCTGGGTGTCCTCTATGAATTCATTATCATCCACAATAAGAGGATTGAAACCCTCAGGTGTTGCAAGTTCATGAATTCCAGCCAAAAGAGGTCGCCACTTTCTTAAGACAGCAGCAAATGGAGGTAAAATAGCCTCAAGGTACATTTTACGAAGAGGCTTTTGGTCTATGCTAACAGCATGGTATACCTGGATATATGTTGTACTAGTAATTACAATGGTTGTGCACAAAAGCAAGATAAATGGCACATGCTATGGATAACACATCAAGCAAAAATGAAAATTTAGAAGATGAAAATACTAACCTCGGAATACAGCACGCATGATGCTGCCAAGACTCTTTGTTTCTTAGAATCAGAAACTGGCATGTTGAGAACAGGTGAGAGAACACTGTCAAAACAAATTAACAAAATCAGACATCAATAACATATCAGGTTTAGGTGCAAAGATATAGAGCCAAAATGGAGACTCAGAATAGTAGAATATTAAATTAATATATGGTGTATTGTGATGTAATAATACAATGCACAAAACACTAATGCCTAATTATGAAAGGATTAAAGATTGATACTAGACTTCTAACCCTAATGAAACAAGCAAACAAACAACTTACTAAAGATAACATAAAATCCTTGAAAATAAAAAGGTCCAAAACAAGATAAGATCCATACAGTCAATTCCACCTAGGATAAAATTTGGTCGTTGTTGCATCGCTTCGCATGTGATTTGCATCGCATGGTATGGTGGTGGATTCTCCTATTCTCATCCATGCTCAATTGAGTCATCCAAGTCTTACCAAGCTACAACAAATGGGGTCAAGTCTTTCAAAAGTGTTTACTTTGTCTTTGAGGGTGTTAGTTTGGAAAACATGTATGTAGTTATTTTCCTAGACAAGCTAAATTTTACATCCTCTCATACCAACTTGAGATACATGAGCAAAATATAAGATGGAAAACATTGAGATCCCACATCAACAAGAGATATAACCAAATTAGTCCAACGCTCAGCTAATCCTCACGCTGAAGCTAGCTTTTGGGGTAGAGTTATGCCTAAACCCAAATTTCAAGATGGTATTAGAACCTATCCTAGATCTATTTGTCATGAATTTTGGCTTCTTACCTTTCTACTTGTTACTCCTCTCTATAAATAATGGTTACAATCTATAAAAGTAATTACCTCTAATAATTACAATATAAGGGGAAAAAAATCAATTTCTGATTTGTCTAACGTATTCTAGAAAAGCAGATAAATACAATTAATGAGAGATATTATTTCTTGATCCACATCTCCCCTCAAATTGATGCGGCTGGTCAATGAGCATCAATTTGCTAACAAGAAACTGATGACGTGGGCGAGGAACAACTTTGGTAAGAATATCTGCAACCTGCAACTTTGTACTAATGTGGGGAAGTGATGTAAGTCGGTCATCATAGGCGTCACAAATAGAATGACAATCTACTTCGATATGCTTGGTGCGCTCATCAAAGACAGGATTTGCAACAATCTGAATGGCACTTGTATAGTCGGCATAAAGAGATGTTGGTTTTGTTTGAGGAAATCCAAGTTCATCCAAAAGAACACGAAGCCAAATAATTTCAAAACAAGCAGCAAATGTGGCACGATATTCAGATTCAATATAGGATTTAGAGACTCTGGCCTACATCTTACTTTTCCATGAGATCAACGATAGCCAAGAAACATGAACCAACAAGTGACAGAGATCTCTGAGTGTCAGGACACCCAGCCCAATCAGCATCACTATAAGCAATCAATTGAATAGTTGTTCCTGTGGGAAAGAATAATCCACGATGAGAGGTTCCTTTCAAGTAACGAATTATACGACGAACCCCTGCCAAATGAAGATGGCGAGGAGAATGCATGAATTGACTGACTTGTTGAACAACAAAAGATATGTCAGAGTGTGTAATAATCAAGTAATTAAGGCTACCCACAAGTTGTCGATACAATAACGGATCAGGTAAAAGATCACCCTCATCACGATGGTATTTAACATTAACCTCAAGAGGAGTGTCCACCGAATTAGCCGATTGGAGACCAGCCATAGAAAATCAAATATGTGGCATACTTGTGTTGATGGAGGAAAATGCCCTTGGATGCAAAATGAACCTCAAGACCAAGAAAATAATGCAAATTTCCAAGATCTTTCATATGAAATGAGGTCTATAGTTGTTGCTTAAGTTGTTGAATGGAAGCATGATCAGAACCAGTAATGACCATATCATCAACATACAAAAGAAGGAGAACAATACCCGTAGATGTGCGATGAATGAACAACGAAGAGTCATATTGACTTTGTGTAAAGGAAAATCCAAGTAAAGTAGAACGGAATTTCTCATACCATACTCTACAAGACTGTTTCAAATCATATAATGAGCGTTTGAGCTTGCACGCACCCTTAGAAGATGAAAATAGACCTGAAGGAGGATTCATAGAGATATCTTCAGTCAGATCACCAAGCAGAAATGCATTTTTGACATCCATTGATGAGAGAGACCAACCATTAGAAGCCACTATAGAGACCGCAGCTCGAACAGTTGTCATTTTGGCCAAAGGTACGAATGTCTCATCATAATCAATGTCATATTCCTACTTGTTGCCTAAGGCAACCAATCGAGCCTTGTAACAATCGAGGGACCCATCAAAATCCAGTTTCACATAATACACTCATTTGCAGCCTTTGAGTTTGATATCAGGAGGACACGAAACAATATCCCATGTAAAATTCTCTTGAAGGACTTGAAGTTCCACATTCATTGCCTTCATCCAACACACATTTTTAAGAGCTTGTGAGTAACAAGTAAGAATGGATGTGCGAAAAAGAGAAGCAGTCAGAGAAGTATGTGAGAAATTATACTTGTCTGGTGAATTTCTATCAGGTGGATGAGACATTCTACCAAATCTCTGTGGTGCAACTGGTACAAGATCAGGTGGGGGATCAGTGTCAGCAACGGGGTTGGGAACCTAATGTCTGCGTTGTCCAAAACGCTCTATAGATTGGGGCATAATAGTAAAGTTGGGAAGAATAGCAATATCATTTGGCATGAGTAAGACAAGGAAACATAAATTGATTACCAAAAATGTCACATTCCTAGAAATGCAAAAGCGATGGTTAGAAACATCATAACACACAAAACTCTTATGAGAATGACTATACCCCACAGATGCACATTGAATAGATTGTGCTCCAAACTTATGCCTTTCAAATGGAGTTAGGTAAACAAAACATCCACACCCAAAAGTATGTAAGGCACTATAATCATGCTGAGTTTTAAAAAGACGAAAGAAATAAGAATCAAGATCAATAATTGTAGAAGAGAGATGATTAATCAAGAACATGGTTGCGGATAGAACCTCCACCCAAAATCGATGGTACTGAAGCTTAGAGAAGTAAAGTGCATGTCATATCAAGCAAGTGACGATTCTTGTGTTCTGTCATTCCATTTTGTTGGGGGTATTGGGACAAGATCGTTGAGACAAAATGTTTTTTTCTTGAAGGTATTCCTTAAACTCATTAGACATATAATCACCACTAGAATCAGAGCAAAAAATTTTAACACGTGCTTGAAATTGAGTTTCAACATAAATCAGAAATTTCTTAAACATAGAAAACACTTCAGATTTAGACCGAAAAAAATATATCCAAGTAAAACGATTATAATCGTCAATAACGGTGACAAAATATTTATAGTGAGCATGAGAAAAGAGACGAACCAGGAAGGGAATTGCGAAAACTTAAACCACGATGAGCACCAGTCAGAAATGGAAGTGTTTTACTTTTAGCCAATTTGCAAACAGAGGCATTAGAAACAACAATTTTTATTTTCCAACAAATCAGTTTTAAATAAATGAGACAAAATAGCAGAGTTTGGATGACCCAATTTTTTATGTCAATCCTCATGTCAATTCAAAACATTATTACAAGCAAGAGATAAATTACTAGAAATAAATTAGAGTGGAAACAATCTTCCCACTTAGGCCTCTTCGCGATCACCTTCTCTAACACCTACTCTTGCACAAGACAACTAGCACGAGAAAAATTAACATTACAATTGTTATCCACTAATTGACCAACAAACAATAAATTGGAAGCAAGTCCAGATGATACAAGCACATCCCGAAAATCAGAGTTTATGTCACAGTGATAGGTAGGGTATTATCATCAGCAATTTGAATTTTCTGATTACCATGATAAGAATGTATATTGTGCAAGTATTCAGAGGAACCCGACATGTGATTGGATGCACCAGAATCAAGAAACCATGGACGAGAAACATTGCAAAACTTACCTTGAATGCCCACGGCTGAAAGGGTTGAATACCATTTGTTGAATCAATTTAAGCTAAAGAGCACCACCATCAGATGCAATAGTGGTGGAAGGACCAACTGCGGAGCTGGACGTGGTACGGAATGACTGCGCCGAACATTGTGCTAGTCGTGGAGGGCCTGTGAGACAATAAGAGATGATATGACCTTGTTGCTTGCAGTAATTGCAAAATTTCTTGGTACAAACATGTCCAAATTGTTTGCAAGAGAAGCATTAGACATGTATAATTGCAGATTGTTCTGTTCACAAATTTAAAAAACCAGAATAACATTCTTGAACAGACAAATTATCTTGTAAATTATCTTGTTTGTAATCGGCAATCTCCAGCTCCAACTGAAACGTTTGACCGTATTGTCTCGGTTGTATATATGCTTCAAATAATTCCACATTTCTTGAGCAGTTGAAAAGGAGCACAAATTGTTGATCATTTGAAGATCAATAGTGCTGAGAATCCAATAGATAATTTGAGCATCTTTGATTTACCATGCATCCAAAGCAACTTTCTCTGTCGGTGCCTTCGAGACACCGTCCAAGTGACTCTATAATTTCTTCCCTTTGACATGCATCTTAAACTGAAATTCCCCAGCAATGTAATTTTTACCAGTGAAGCGAACACAAAAATTGTCCTTTTCCTTTTCTGAGGCCATTTGATGTCACGTGCAGAAAAAAATTGAATACAAAAAAATACCACCAAACAGTGCTGAAACAGAAAAATGTTGACCAAGAGAAGTCCAATAGCACAAATCTAGCAGAAACCAAGCCACGTGCAGAACAACAACAAAAAAACAATCGAGGAAGATCACAAGCACGTGAATCACAATCGAATACCAAACCACGACGACAATGAAGCAAACCATAGCAGAACACACGATCAAGCAAGAAGCAGGCCGGTACTCGGAATTGCAAGCAGAAGAGAGAGCAAAACCAAGATTTGCGGTTGATCAGTAGTGAGAGCCAAATCGGAACTCCCCCAAAATCACGATCAGACCTAGGTATTGCGGGCAGAGAGGGAATCGCGAATCACAAAAAACTCTCAAGCAAAAAAAGAGACGAACCAGGAAGGGAATTGCGAAAACTTAAACCAAGGAAATGTTAGGATCGCAACCTAGCTGATACAATGTCATGAATTTTGGCTTCTCGCCTTTCTGCTTGTTATTCCTCTCTATAAATAATGGTTACAACCTATACAAGTAATTACCTCTAATAATTACAATATAAGGGAAATAAATCAATTCTTGATTTGTCTAAAGTTTTCTAAGAAAGCAGATAAATACAATTAACGAGAGATATTATTTCCTGATTCACACTATTATAAGGCTACTAGTGTTTTTCCATGCTCCAGATGTCGAGTCATGAGTGTGAAGAAGGTGTTCAAAACTTTATATCTCTATTATTGGGTCGAACCCATTTGTCCATGCTTCAGATATTTGGGCTTGAGCATGAGGGGGTGCGTTGAGATCCCATGTCGACTAATCCTCATCTCTTGAGTGTGTTTTTTGAGATTGAATTTGGCCTAAGCCCATTCTAAGAGAAATGGTACTATTCTAATTATGAGTGATTTGATAACTCAGCATAATGTCGTATTTATGCTCATAAAGATTAGAAGGCTAATAAATTCTACATACAATATACGAAATGATTATTGCTTATGCTATTTCCTAAGGTCTATTTGAATCTACTCTACTTATATACAATGAATCTAAGCAAGTGGAGCAATAAAACTTATGAGCATTAATTCTGAATCTATCTCCAACATTACAGATTAAGCAGTGAAATATTTTTCTGTTTGAACTAATTGTTTCAAACTATTTTTGCTTTAGTTACAGTAGGAAGTAAAAAGGTACATTTAACATCTAAGTACTTGCTGACCTACAGAAAAATGAGCAAATGTCAATGTAGCTGTTCTTGTATGGAATTTTCCATATAATGATCAAATTTATTCCAAGGGTAATTTATCAATCAAGGGATAAAAAAATGTGATGGATGTAAGTTAGATCACGGAGGTTGCTTTACCTCCACAAAAGTGCTGAGTATGGTTTCCTTCCTTCAGATATCGCATTCTCAATACTTACAGTTCTGACCAGCCTCTTTTCTTCCGCGTCATCCTCTTCCCTCATAGATAGAAGAACCATCCTAAGCATGCACAAGAATGGTTGGTCACTGTCTAATAACTGGTATAATGCAGTCATTGCACCCATTCCGGTACCTGACCCTCTACCTATACCAAGACCACCACCAAGCCCAGAATCATCTAGTAACAATGTTTGAAGCATTGCCACAGACTTCTTAACCAAAGGAAGCTCAATCCAGTTGCCACTGGCATCTTTCTCCAAAGAAGATTTCCAAACATCCCATCCACTCCCACCACCACCAAATGAAGCTGTATTTGAAGGAAGGCCAACACCATACCACAAACGGCTCCTATATTTCCACCCAATTGCTAAATCCTTAGCACAGGACCCATATGATACAAAAGCACAAGAAACAGCCTCATATGGCTCAGCTGCAGCTGCTGCTGCAAGCCGTTCAATAGTTGAAGTAGAGATCTCACCATTTGCATCAGCCATTGAAGAAAGGACCTACAATATTTTACAGCATAAGTCTGACCAGTGTAACACTAAAAATAGAAAAGACTATGGAGAGAAAAAGTGACGGGGGCTAATAAAGTTATACTAACAAGACTGCAACTAAACTAAAAGAATGCAAAAAATGGCAAAAAGTTACGTGTTAAATCCAAAGGGTATGCCTAAGAGTTCGAGATAAGGCATTGTAAAAAAGAATTTTAAAGGCATATAAGCAACATATTAGTAATTTTCCAGAAAACGCTTATAAAGAATAGGATAATATGCAATTTCAGAGTTTGCAGGAATGTAGGAACAGCAATAGAGACCAAATTTTTCTGTTTATGACATAAGCATTTATGCATGATACTCTTAAATTACGTATTCTCACATCGAGAGAGATTCCCCCAGAATTACTAGATGATGATGTACGATCACCCAAAACTTCTGTTGATTCACCGATTATTGACATTGATGTTGAGTTCTTATTGATTGGATAAAAGAGAGAAAGAGGAGATGGAGAGCCATCTGCAACACGCAAAATGGAGGATTGTTTGCTCTGTAACCGTAAATGATCCTCAACAAGCATAAGTATCACAATAGCATTTTCTACTAAAGCCACAGACAGGTGAGTAGCATTCTCTGCCTCTGCCTTAGAATCGTTTGGAGACAAACCCTCAGCTGCAACCCCAGCAGCTGCCACAGCAATATTTTGTGTCTGTATTAAGGAAAATATGAATGTAGGCATTAATGACATTCTTTACAACAAACATCAAGAAATATAAATAATTTCATTTGTATTTATTCTTGTACATACTGTTGAAAAATGGCGTAATCCTTATAATATTTGATTTATACTCCCTCCATACTCAAACTTACACACAGATAAAGAATAATAGGTAACCTTATTTTATTTTATTGAAGAGTAATCAAAAAATTATTTTTATTTCCTAAACTACCCTTGCCTTTTCATTTATTTTTGTATGGGGACTTGTTTCATTGAAAGATATTTTGAAAATAATAGCACTAAGTAGGGTGCAATTAGTTAGAATTTGTTTATATTTTGGTCCACTAAATATGACTACTTTTTTACTTATATTTTAGTCTGGAGTAGTATTTACTAAGATATTATCTTCCTTATTTTACTTCTATGTAAATATTCCCTATTTTCTTCTAACGTAATTAAATTGATATACAAAATATTTTAACCCCTATAATCACGGGATCCTTTTGTACAGTTATCATTATAAATACAAAACGTTGGGAGTTAATCTTTGAATTTATTCAACACCAAACATTATTCTCAAGTTGGAACACAGTTAAAGGGCTTAATAAAAAGTCTCAAAACCCTAGCCGTTATGTCACAAACCCTAGTAGTCCCGTCCACAATTCTGCATTGGCAGCCCTAGGTGTCACGTCACGTTCCCCTCAATCAGATCAGTTTGTCGTCGAGTGTCATCATGACATGTGCTTCTTGTGTTTGAAGGCTCATTGGTCTGTGGGTCCTTAGCCACAACAAAATTCCAACGACTCCATTGCTGGTCTTATTAGTTTGTCAACCTTCTCTCTCTCTAATGTTCTTTGTTTTTTCAAGCAATCCCTTTATAATGTCAAAGACACCAAATTGTGAAAAATATTTAAATTGGTCCGCGGTTGTCAACTTGTGGTTTTTTGCTCTCAAATCTTCTAACTAAGAAGACTTCAGAAATTGACAAAGAGTTGCATGATGATTGAGAGCAAGCACACAGTCAATTGGTCTCTCTTCTATGGCAAAACATTGAGTCTTCTTCCCTATTGGTTCGTTATTACTCCTATAAGATATGTTACGATATTTGGCAGAAGGCTAAGAATGTCTATTGTAATGATGATATCCAACGTTTTTATGATGTTATTCTTAACTTAGCCACCCTTCAAATGACAAAGAATAAAATGCTAATTGAGATTAGTTGACGGTAAACGAGTTCAAGCTTCTTGTGATTAATGAAGACTTGAAGAGATGCTTTAGAAACTAGATAATATTTGTGTGATCTATGTCTTTCATGGTCTTCCTAAGAATTATGAGTCAGTTTGAAGCCATATTCTTCAACTTCCGATATTCCCTCCACATGGAATATTATCACTCACCTTATACGCCTCCCTAGCCTAGAAGGATTAAGGGTGAATGCGCACCAAACTGTCTAGAATCCTCTACTTTTGTTTCTAACTTTGTACGTCATAAAGGGCGAAGCCGTGGTTGTGGTGGAGGTCGCCCTCAGTGCACATACTGTAAGCATTTTGGCCATACCAGGAAAAGAGTTACTCCCTTATTGTCTTTAGAATCAGTAAATGTGCCTCAGTCTTATAATGATGGAATAGACTCTAAGTCGACAAATATTAAACACAATGTGTTAAAAGTCATACTTGCAATATAACACTTCACAAGCCTTGCCCTCGATCACAATTACTCATACTGGTAATTCTACAGTAGGTCTCTCTCATCCTTCGTCACTTGGGCATTAGATTTTGGATTTCGGAACTTCCGATCATGTGGCAGGTACACCCTCTCTTTTATCAAAAAAATTCCCAACCTAAAACCCCACATCATATTACTATTGTAGGCAGATCAAAGGCTAAGGCTAGTGGCATTGGTCAAGCCACTCGTCTTATTTATCTCTTAGTTTTGTTCTTTATGTTTTCAATTGCCCATTTAATCTAAGTCTAAATTTTCTATAAACTTCGCTCTTGCTCTTTTGTATACAAGACCAAAGTACAAACCAGACAATTAGTTGAGGCTATGGGAACCAAGTCAAACACTTAAGTTGTAGGACATAAACACTGTCACTTTTATTGATGATTTTCTAGATGCACGTGGATTTACCTACTTGAGGAAAAGGATAGATCATACTTATTTGGTGTATTTAAAAATTCCTTTAAGTAAATTCAAAAGTTCTGAACTGTTCAAAATTGGTTTTTATTGGCCTTCCACACATCGCTTCCACATGTCTACAGATGTCACATTCTTTGAGGATACACTTTTCGTCACATCTTCTATTGAGTTGAGTCTATCTCTCAAGTAGTACCTATTCCTATCTTTATTCCCAACCAGGTCGATTAGCATTTTCTCCATTGGAGTCTCCTAATCCTCGTCCTCCGCAAACCTAAATGCGCCGTCCTTGTCTTAATATTGTCAACCCACCTCTTGTGAGATTTCAGGTGACTCATTTCTTGTATCGCTCAATCCTGTTACTCCAAATCCTCCTAACTCTTCAGCAACCTCCATTTTGCACTTCGTAAAGGTACACATTGTACCTGTAATTTTCATCCTATTTATAATTTTCTCGGTTATTATTGTGTATTACCTTTACAATATACCTTTGACTCTGCCATGTCTCTTGTCATTATCCCTGAGTCTCTACAAGAAGTCCTTTCTCACCCAGGATGGCGACAAGCAATGCATGGACTCAATGGAGGAGCTTGCTTGGTTTTGTTGAGGGGTCGGGCCAAATATTTAAGAAATACATAAACTTACTTGAGCAATGTAAGTGAAAATAATTTGTTGGTCTGGCGGTCATTTTTGCTTGAGTTTTACATTCATGTATGAGGTTATAATATTTGCTATGATATTTTTGCAAAATAAAATAAAAAATAATCACAAATTAGGCCTTCTCGGACTCGAAGTCACAACCTCCAAGATGCAAAAACTGCTTCTTCCACGGTGCCGCTTCCAATCTTAAGTAGTAATGTGAAACATAAAATATATAAACATAACAACTTTTATAATGTGCATGTATACCTAATGAGAAAGAAAATCTTGTGGTGGCTACCTCACCGCCTAGCCCCCAAGAAGATTCGCCCCTGCATAGACTCTTGTGCCTCGTCCTCTTGGAAAATCTATTGTTGGGTGTCTTTGGGTTTAAACTATCAAAGTTGATTGAGACTGAAAGATTGATAGATCAAAAGCTCACTTGGTTGCTAAAGGTTACACTAAGGTATTTGGCCTTGATTGTAGTAACACTTTCTTTCCTGTGGCTAAAATGGCGTTCATACTATGAATCAAGAAATAATATTAATTTGTAATTATATTTATCAGTTTTCCTAAAATAAGTTAGACAAATTAGGATTTGATTTGATCTTCTTAATTTGTAATTATTAGATATAAATGTTGTAACTATTATTTATACTGAGAAATATCAAAGCAAAAGGCATCAAGCCCTATTTTGTGCCATGGTATCAGCAGGTTCGATCAAACATGTGAGATTTTAGTTCATCGTGGGCTTTATTCGGCGCCACCCCACTAGGTCACTCTCGAAATCTCAAACTCGTCTTTGCCGCTCTTGGTTCTTGTTTGTCTCCCAGTCCCTATAGTGAATTCTCGTCATCGTTGATCACAGATCCTTGTCCGTCTCTTGGTTTCGCCGTCGCGATTCTCAATTTTATGAGGTTGAGATCGTGATTCTTGATTCGCTTTGGGTTGTCCTTGCTTGAGCGTGTTACTAGCTACTGCTGCTGCTTGGTCGATCTTCATCGTGATTTTGTTCGCCTCTCTCTGTGAGTAGTTGTCTTCCTAGATCGCGACGTGACTTGGGTAATCTTTTTTGTTTACGGACCTTTTGCAATTTGGTTTGGGGATATATTTTTTAATTAATTTTTATATCGCACATTACCAAAAAAAATATATCTTTTTCTTGCGTGCAATCTCATGGCTTCTAAAAAAGAAAGAGACAACTTGTCTCCGTTTTACTGGCAAAAATTACACTGCTTGGAATTTCAGTTCAAAATGTACGTTAAAAGAAAGGGATTATGGAGTCACCTTGATGGGGTTTCTAAGGCACCGACAGAGAAAGTCGCCTCAAATGCGTGGGAAATTAAAGATGCTCAGATTATTTCTTAGATTCTCAATACTATTGATCCTCATATGATCAATAACTTGCGCTCCTTTTCAACAGCTCAAGAAATGTGGAACTATTTGAAGCGTATCTACAACCAAGACAATACGGCCAAACGTTTTCAGTTGGAGCTAGAGATAGCCAACTACAAACAAGGTAATTTGTCCATTCAAGAATATTATTCTGAATTTTTGAATTTGTGGACAGAACACTCTGCTATTCTATTTGTTGCGGTTCCCGAGACTTCTCTTGTGGATATCCAAGTTGTCTACAACACTAGTAAGCGGGATCAATTTCTCATGACACTTCGTCCATAATTTGAGGTTGTTATAGGTGCTTTGCTGAATAGAAATTTTGTTCCTTCTTTGGATACATGTGTTGGTGAACTTCTCAGAGAGTAACAGCGTCTCCTTACTTAAGGAACTATGTCTCATGATGTTGTCACTTCTGAACCTGTTGCATATGCTACTCAACGCCGAGGTAAAGGACGTGATATGCGACAAGTCCAATGTTTCTCATGTAAAGAGTTTGGACTTGTCGTTCGTAGTTGCAATAAGAAGTTTTGTAATTATTGCAAGCAGCTAGGTCATATTATCTCTGATTGTCCCACGCACCCTCCACGACCAACACAGCGTTCCATGGAGGCATTTCATGCCACTACGAGCTCCGCAATTGGTCTTTCCATTTCTGGTGCCTCTAATGGTGGTCTCTACTGCCTGAAATGATTCAACAAATGGTACTTTCTGCTCTTTCAGCCTTGGGAATTCAGGGTAAGTCATCTAATGTTTCCAATCCATGGTTTCTTGATTCTGGTGCCTCCAATCACATGATGGATTCTTCTAAATGCTTGCACAATTTACATTCTTATCATGGTAATTAGAAAATTCAAATTGCTGATGGTAATACCATTTTTATCACTAATGTTGGTGATATAAACTCTGATTTTCAGGATGTGCTCGTATCACCTAGACTTGCTTCCAATTTATTGTCTGGTGGACAACAATTGCAATGTTAGTTTTTCTTGTGATGGTTGTCTTGTGCATGAGCAAGTGTCGGGGAAGGTGATGACGAAAGGGCCTAAAGTGAGAAGATTGTTTCCACTTCAATTTATTTCCAATCATTTATCTCTTGCTTGTAATAATGTTTTGAATTCCTATGAGGATTGGCATAGAAAATTGGGTCATCCAAACTCTCCTGTTTTATCTCATTTAGTTAAAACTGGTTTGTTGGAAAATAAAAATGTTGTTACTAATGCCTCAGTGCCATGTTATGTTTGCAAATTGGCTAAAAGTAAAACACTTCTTATGTTTAAGAAATTTCTAACAAATGTTGAAACTCAATTTCAAGCGTGTTAAAAAATTTCGCTGACTTTGGTAGTGAGTATATGTCTCATGAGTTTCAGGAGTATCTTCAGCAAAAAGGTATCTTGTCTCACCGATCTTGTCCAAATACCCCCCAACAAAATGGAATGGCAGAACGTAAGAATCGTCATTTGCTTGATGTAACGCGTACCTTGCTTCTTCAAGCTTTTGTACCATCTCGATATTGGGTGGAGGCTCTTTCCACAATTATCTTCCTGATCAATTGTCTTCCTTCTACGGTTATTGATCTTGACTCTCCTTTTTTTCGCCTTTTTAAAATTCAGCCTGATTATAGTGATTTACATATTTTTGGATGTGTGTGTTTTGTTCACCTACCTCCATTTGAAAGATATAAGCTTGGAGCGCAGTCTGCTCAATGCGCATTTATGGGATATAGTCACTCTCATAATGCTTTGTGTGTTATGATGTTTCTAACCAACGCTTTCGCATTTCTAGGAATGTGACATTTTTTATAATCAATTTATGTTTCACTGTCTTTCTCTTGCCATGAATGATATTGCTATTCTTCCCAACTTTTCTACTATGCCCCAATCTATAGAACGTTTTAAACCAGAAAATGTATATGTTAGAAAACACAAACAGCAGGTTATAACCCCCTTCTCAACACTGATCCGCCACCTGATCCTGTAGCGGTTGCACCACGACGTTCTGGTAGAGCGTCTCGGACACCAAATAGATATTCACAAAACAGGTATATTTCCTCACATACTTCTTTGCCTGCATCTCTCTTTAGCATATCTATTCCTACTTGTTATTCACAGGCTATTAAAGATATGCGCTGGATAAAAGCAATGAATGAGGAACTTCTGGCTCTTCAAGAGAATTTCACATGGGATATTGTCTCTTGTCCTCCTCATATCAAACCCATGGGTTGCAAATGGGTATATTCTGTTAAATTAAATTATGATGGGTCCCTCAACCGGTACAAGGGCTCGATTGGTTGCCTTAAGAAACAAGCAAAAATATGGAATTGATTATGATGAGACATTTGCACCGGTAGCCAAAATGACAATTGTTCGCACTATACTCTTTATAGTTGCTTCTAATGGGTGGGCTCGTCATCAAATGGATGTAAAGAATGCATTTTTTCACGGTGATCTCACTGAAGATATTTATATGACTCCTCCTCAAGGTCTATTTTCTTCATCTAGTGGTTTGTGCAAGCTCAAACGATCTTTATATGGTTTGAAACAAGCACCTACAACATGGTATGAGAAATTTCGTTCCACTCTACTTGGGCTCTCTTTCACTCAAAGTCAGTATGACTCCTCTTTATTTATTCATCGCACATCTACAAGCATTGTTCTACTCCTCTCTTTATGTTGATGATATGGTCATTACTGGATCTGATCAAGCATCCATCCAGGAACTTAAACATCAATTACAAACTGCATTTCATATTTAAGATTTTGGTAACTTGCAGTATTTCCTTGGCCTTGAGGTTCATTCTACCTCCAAGGGTATATTTCTTCATCAACATAAGTATACGATAGACCTTATTTCTATGGCGGGCCTCCAATCAGCTAATCTGATCGATACTCCTCTTGAGGTTAATGTGAAATATCACCGAGATGAGGGTGACCTATTGACAAATCCTTTATTGTATCGGCAACTTGTGGGTAGTCTTAATTATTTGACAATTACCCGACCTGACATATCATTTGTTGTTCAGCAAGTAAGTCAATTCATGCACTCTCCTCGCCACCTTCACTTGGCAGCAAGTCGTCGCATAATTCGCTATTTGCTAGGTACCTCTCAACAAGGTCTCTTCTTTCCCATTGGCACAATTCCCAAATTGATTGCCTATACTGATGTTGATTGGGCTGGGTGTCTCGAAACTCGGCGATCTGCCACCAGTGTGCATGTTTCTCGGTTCTTCATTGATATCATGGAAAAGTAAGAAACAAACAATTGTCTCTAAATCATTTACTGAATCAAAGTATCGTGTCATGTCTACTACTTGTTCTGAGATAATTTGGCTTTGTGGTCTTTTGGTTGAACTTGGATTCCTTCGAACAGAGTCGACGTCTCTCTATGCTGACAATACAAGTGCTATTCAAATTGTTGCAAATCATGTTTTTCATGAGCGCACCAAACATATTGAAAGCGATTGTCACTCTATCCATGAGGCCTATGATAATCAGGTTATATCCATCTCTCACATCAATACTCAGTTTCAAGTTGTAGACATTCTTACCAAAGTTGTCCCTTGCCTGCGCCATCAGTTTCTAGTTAGCAAATTGATGCTCTTTGGCCAGCTGCATCAATTTGAGGGGGGATGTGAATCAAGAAATAATATTAATTTGTAATTATAATTATCAGGATTTGATTTGATCTCCTTAATTTGTAATTATTAGATATAAATGTTGTAACTATTATTTATACAGAGAAATATCAAAGCAAAAGGTATCAAGCCCTATTTTGTGACACATACGCCTCCTTTTCTCTATGGTTGCCACGCAACATTGACCATTGTATCACTTATACATAAAAAATGTCTATCTCCATGGAAATTTGGAAGAATGAGTATATCTAAAGCAACATCTAGCTTAGGAGTGTCATGGATATGCATTTCATCTTCACAAGGCTTGCATGGTCTCAAATAATCCCTTTAAGCATGGTTTGGAAGATTCAACAATGTTCAAAAATATGGCATGGTTTGCAGTGAAGCTAACTGCTCTGCATTATATAAGTGCTCCTATTATCGATTTATTTATGTGGCTGTCTATGTTGATAATATAGGCATTACAAGTGATGATCGTGAGAGGATTGCAGGACTTAACAACATCAAGTCCATCAGTTTCAGCAAAAAAATTAGATTGACTGCAATATTTCCTTGGAACTGGGGCAACTCAATCAAAGGCAAGTATCAGAATTTCCCAAGAAAACTATGCTAGATATCTTAGAAGAGACGAGTATGTTGGACTGCAAGCTGATTGATACTCCTATAGATCCAAATGTCAAGTTGTTGGCTGGGAAGTTGAATTACTTGCCATGACAAGGCCAGATAATTATATCTTGTTAGTTGGGAAAGGTCTAGTATACACAAACACGGGCCACATGGATATTGTTGAATACACATATGCAGATTGAGTAGGATGACCATCCAACAGACAGTCCACATCACGATATCATGTTCTTATTAGAGGCAATTTGATTTTTTGGAAAAGTAACAAGCACGATTTTGTTAGATCGAATGTGGAGGCTTAGTTCGAACTATGGCACTCAGTACATGTGAGTTCATATGGCTCCAACATCTTCAAGAATTATGTTACTGTAAAATAGGCACTATGAGTCTCATTTGTGATGAACAAGCAGCGTTACACATAGCCTCTAATCCAATCTTTCATGTACAAACCAAGCATATTAAGATCCATTGTCATTTATTTATGAGAAGATTACATCTAGCGAGATTGCAACTTCTTTTGTTGGTTCTCATAATCTATTGGCACATATTTTCACTAGGTCTATTGGGGACAAAGGATGGCATACATATGTGACAAGTTCAATGCATACAATTTGTATGTTACAGCTTGAGGGGGAGAGTGGAGATATGGCGTAATTATTAGAATATTTTTTATTTATATTTACTAAGATATTATCTTCCTTATTTTCCTTCAACACAAATATTTTCTATTTTCATGTATATATTTCTAATGTAATTAGATTGATATAGGACAGATTTTAATCGCTATAATCACAAGATTCCCTTTGTACAGTTACTATAATAAATACAAAACACTGGGAGCTAATCTCTCAAGCTATTTAACACCAAAACATTATTCTCAAATCATACATAATTTTAATTTCTAAGGGGGAGAGAACGGTGATGTTGATAGCCAAAACTGACTTCAGGGAAAAAAGTATATTAGTAGACAAAAAGGACAGAATTATCAATAATGATAGAAAACAATATGCACCTGGGCCTGTAATTCTCCGGCTGCAAAGTCCAGCAAGCCACCTAAGAGTCTTCTCTTAAATATAGGTAACGATTCTTCACGTCTTCAAGACATTAACCAAGGAAGAATGATTATATAAGTCCCGATGACAAAAAGTTAAATATGTTGCAAGAAACAATTTATCAAGACAAGAGAATAATATGGTATTATACATAAATTAGAAGTCTTCTCCAAAATTCTTTATAATTCTTTTCAGAAAATTTGGAAAGGATCGTAGAATTTTATTGACAGAACCAAGTAAGAGAAGGAACATGATACCAGATTGACAGCTTGATGCATAGTAGTAGAAAGGGAGAAGTAAAAATTACGAAGGCTCAAAATAGATGTACAAATTTACCTAATTCGCTGTTCTCCTGTGCTAGATCCACCAACAATAGAGAGCCATTCTGCACAATGAATTGTTGCTTCAATATCCTACATATATTGAGCAAAATAACAAAACATGAACGAACCTAATAAAACCAGAAGTCATGCAATCCAACATATATGAACATCTAAAAAAATCAAATAATAAAAAGAATAAAATAGGCATTCACATGAAGGAAAATAATAAAATGTGTCATATGGGAAATTATCACAAAAATATAGGGCACTTGTAACAGCACTCAACAACACATATATTCCAAGAAATGTTCAAGAAGCCCTTCAACAACCTGAGTGGGCAACAACTGTAGCAGAAGAGGTTCATGCATTGATTAAAAATAACACTTGGGAAATTACTGCTCTACTAGAAGGAAAAAAGCAGATTGGATGTAAGTGGGTATTCTCTATCAAGTACAATGCTGATGGGAGCATAAACCAGTACAAGGCTCGATTAGTAGCAAAGGGATTCACTCAATCATATGGCATAGACTACGAAGAGACATTTGCTCCAATGGCCAAATTTAACTCAATACGAGTCAGATTATCTGTGGCTGCAAACTTGGATTGGCCACTACACCAACTAGATATTAAGAATGTTTTCCTAAATGGTAAGTTAGAAAAGGAAGTATACAGGCAAATTCCCCCAGGACTTGAATCATCCAGCACCTTAAACAAGGTGTGCAAACTCCAAAAATCCTTGTACAGTCTCAAGCAATCCCCAAGAGCATTGTTTGATAGATTGACTCGAGTTGTCAAAGAAGATAGATTCATACAAGGCCAATCAAATCACACTATGTTTGCCAAATACTCCTTTGAAGACAAGGTAACTTTAGTCATTGTGTATGTTGATGACATCGTTATCGCAGGTGATGATCATGAGCAAATCAAACATTTGAAAGAACTTTTGGCTAGGGAGTTTGAAGTCAAAGACTTGGGGTAACTTAAGTATTTTTTAGTGATGGAAGTAGCTCGTACAAAGGAGGGAATATATGTTTCTCAAAGAAAATACACCCTAGACTTACTCCAAGAAACCGAAATGCTTGGGTGTAAGGCTGCCAATACTCCTATGGTATCAATAAGCATAAACAACTTCGAAGAAGGTCCTCTAGTTGACACAAATAGGTACCAAAGTCTAGTTGAGAAATTAATCTACCTAACTCATACTCGGCCTGATATTGGATTTGTTGTGAACATGGCAAGTCGCTACTGAACAAGTCCTACTGAAGTTCGCATGAAAGCTATGCACAAAATCCTACAATACCTTAAGGGTACATCAGGTAAAGGTTTTCCTTTCAAGAAAAACTCAAATACGGGTATTGAAGAATACACCGACTCAAATTGGGTTGGATGTACACCAGACAGAAAGTCAATTACCGGTTATTGCTCTTTTGTAAGGGGAAACACGGTCACTTGGAGAAGTAAGAAACAGTTTGTGGTAGCTAGAAGCAGTGCAGAAGTTGAATTCAGATCCATGGCACATGGCATTTGTGAAGGGATATGGCAAAAGAAGATACTGGATGAAATTGGAGTTCCAACCAATTACATCGTGAGGTTATATTGTGACAACAAAGCTACCATCAGCATTGCAAAGAACCCAGTTCACCATGATAGAACAAAACATGTGGAAATTGACCGGCATTTCATAAAGGAGATGATTGATAATGGTACTATAAGTATTGATCATGTACCATGGTACAATCAAACAACAGACATCCTAACTAAAGCTATCCCAAGAAATACATTTGAAAATATCAAATTCAATTTGGGCATGATAGTTATCTACCGCCCAAATTGAGGGGGAGTGTTGATTATGAGATCAATAATCAGAATCATAGGATTCTAATTTGTATAGTTAATAGTATGTATTAATTAGGATTTCAGTTTTATTTTTATTTCCTTTTAGGATAGCATTTATAGGGAATCAGATTCATGATTTCCTACTTTATTTTGATTGTACATAATTAAATTACTTGCACTATTTATACTCCTTATGTAATCAGTTTCATCATCAAGTGAATAAACAATCACTTTTTCGCATGAACTAATGACTTAATGGCAGGAATTGGATCTTCGTTGTGACGACTATTGGAGGTTTACTAAGGACAATGGTTTGTCTCTTAAAATACAAGAGAATGATTGCGGCTTGGTATTACTAGTTTTGCTTCATTAAACAACACAACAAATTCAAAGGCTGAGTTTTCAGAAAGGTTCTCTTACCAACAATCCAGAAAAAATTTCAAAAGGAGAGAAGAGGCTCAATACAGCGTCATGATGGGTAAGTCTCATGTTGCTGAGGTAAAAGGCTCTACCTTGCTTGCTACAAAGAACTATCATGAAGAGGGGAAAAAGATGGGAAAAACCATGGTGTGAGCATTGAAAACGCCCATGGCATACCTTTGAAATTTGTTGAAATTGTTAGAATATTAGAAAATATCTTATAATATCTTTTATATTATATTAAAGTATCTTGAGTTATTTTCTATGATCAATTTATAATCATAGAGATATCTTAGAATATCTCTCATTATTATTATGATTTGTTCCTGATTTAAGATTGAGTCTATGTTTCTCTATAAATAGATATTAGTATTGAGTCTTTTGTAATCAAGATGGCATAAAGCTATTATAAATAATATTCAAACCCTTATTATTTTCTCTCCTCCTTTTCTCTAAAATCTCACAATTTCTCTAAAATCGCACAGCTTCAACAGAAATTCCCATAACAAACCTCAAAGATGGAAGAAAAAGGGATAAAATGAAGGTTGTGCCCTCCAAGCTAGTACCTCTAATCAAGTAAAACAGCCTCTTCCAAACTCAATTCCATTCACCAAGGAACAATTAGACCAACTATACAAACTCCTTGAGTCTCATACTCTTTCTTACTCTATACTTAAAAGAGGTAACTTTTTAAACATTACCCTCCTTAGAGTCAATCATAGTCATACATGGATTATCAATCAGGTTCTATCGATCATATGACCAGAGTCTAGTCTTTTTTCTTCATATAGTCCATGTGCAGGTAACCACAAAATTAAGATTGCATATGGCTCTCTTTCAACAATTGTATGGAAAAGTTTTGTTGTTCTATCACCCTTGCTAACACTTAAGAGTTGTTATAGTTAGTTAGTTAATAAGGTAGTTTGGACTATTGTGTATACATGGGGGGTATGTAGTTAAAAGAGGATATCTTTTGAATATTGGGAAGTTGTGAATAGAGTAGTAACTCTATTGTGAAGGGGAAACCCTTAGAGGAGATATTTCTCTCTTATTTCTTAACAAAAGTATTCTTTCTTTTGAATCCAATTGATCTGACCTATCGGATGTCTGAGAAGTGCCAGCGGTGCCGGAAATGGAGGAAGCACAAATAGTGAATTTGCCAATTTTTTCAAGGATACTTCCCATTGGGTGGATTGCAAAAGCTGAAAAGACTTGAGCTGCAAGAAATTCATGGGGTCGATAAATTGCAGTGGGCACTCATTAGCATGGATGATTGGACAGTGTTTTGGTTTTGTTTTTGGCATCAAGAAAACCAAAATCCAAACTAGGAATCATTTTCCACGGGTCAGATTAGAAGATTTGGAGGGAGAAACGGTGGCCATAATGAGGGATCAACAATGAAGGGAAACAAGACCAACATACAAGTTTCCGGTGAGTCGAATGAGTTGGAGGCACAACCTTCTCCAAAGATGATCTTGTCGAGGCAACAAGAAAATATTTATGAAGGAGATAACCACCAAGAATCTTGTTCTTCGACAAGAAAGTTGGGTGATGAGACTAGTCTAATGGGTTTGGTTCAACAAGGCAAGAAATAAATTTAAAATCAAACCGGTCAATGGAAACAATGCTGGAAAAACAAGAAACAAAAAACAGTGCGCAGTTGCATTAGCAAGAGATGAACCAGTTATCAAGATTGAGGTTGTTATCAAAGTTGGAGATGTCCCAGCAAAGACTCACTGTTTTCAAAACCTAGAGCTGGTAGACATGACAGCAGAGGCTGAGAAACAAAAATCACGGTCTATATCACCCCAGCCTAAGTCGTTCTTTGAGGTATACAGATATGCAAAATGGGCACTATGCAAGATGGGACTATTTTTAGATTGAATGGGTCAGGCACAATATGATATTACTATTTGCTGGGTGCAAGAACAGAGGGTCTTAGGCAGCCAAATTTTCATTGGGCCTAACCCAAGGCACATCTATCCCAATTCAAAATTCTGGTGGCTTTCCTTAGAACTTCATAACCCATGTGATTTTTTACTAGATTGTTAGCTAGTTTTGCTGCCAAGCAAAAACATTCCCCTGTGATGTTTAGGAAATATTTCTCCTTATTTACAACAATTGAGGTGGT
The DNA here is from genome assembly GCA_037974735.1 of Cicer chorassanicum. NCBI lineage: Eukaryota > Viridiplantae > Streptophyta > Magnoliopsida > Fabales > Fabaceae > Cicer > Cicer chorassanicum. The sequence goes on from JBBPBP010000004.1 coordinate 53,421,123, forward strand.
AAGTACTACATGAAAGTGCAAAACGATCAGATCTAGAAAGAAGATTTCAACCCTCGCTTGAAGTTGGCTTATCAAGCTCCCAACAATGGGATGTAGGAGGGCAAACTTTTGTTTTTCTACAACCAATGGCACAAGGAGAATATAGTATTTCAACCTTGAGGACAAGGTTGTTTTGAGGAGGGGTGTATTTAGGATATAGAATAATAGATATTAGAATAGTTAAGAGTTTTAATAGTTAGTTATAAGGTAGTTAGAATATTGTGTATAAATAGGAGGTTATGTAGTTAGAAGTGGATATCTTTTGAATATTTTGAAGTTGTAAATAGAGTAGTAACTCTATGTCAAGGGGAAACCCTTTAACGAAAGATTTCTCTCTTTTTGATTTTATTAAACTGTTCTTTGGAATCCAATTATTGGGTTCCTAGCACAATCCTAGAACTGTTATTGGGTCAAGATCTATATTATAACACTTGCATTTGTCCAAGAACTGACAATGCACCCCAGATAGTATTTTTTTTCTTTCCTATCGAATAATTTGTTATATTAAAAAACAAAATAAAAGGAAGGAAAGGTTTTTTTATATCTCTGCAAGCACAATAATAAATCATTTTCAATATTAATGTCAAATTCAAGTTTCATCTAATAGTTTGACATTCAAAAGTTACAACTCCAGCCAAAGAAACATATATTTAATACATGCGTTACAGGAAACAAATGATTGTGTTGAAGAATCAAGAGAAATTAGATTTGATTCTCTTTTATTTTATATTATTATGTTTATTTTTATTTTATGATTCTGTCATTATTACTCAGTATTACTATTGTAATTTCTTTTCCTATATAAACAGCTTAGGGTTGTAGTAATAAAATATGAAAGTATTTTGTCTTTTACTTTCTTGAGATTGCATGAGTAGGTTGTAGACAAGACATCATGAAGGTGCATAACCTAAATAAGAAAAGTTAATAATTCAAAAAAAATATCAACCTTCCATCCATCCTTTTGCCGCATTGAATGCTCTAGAATGATGATAAGGAAGTTATGTAAGAGGTCCTCTATGTCTCTTAGGCTTGTCGAATCAGATGGTTTGCTTGGACCCAACTGTCAAAGCAAAGAATATAAGTAGCATAGTTGAAGAAGTATGCATAAGAACTATTAATTACAATATTATAACATAAAATAGTAACTTCGCACAAAAAGTTTACATGTATTCACACAAGACAACACTATTTATGTATTTTCTAAACTTATAGTTTGTATACTTTGTTTACATATACGAATAACATTTATTAAAGAGAAATAAAAGAAAGTAAAGAATGGAAATTTTTGTTTAATTATGGTGAATCATATGGTCAGCTCCTCAATCCGTCAAAGTGAGCTTCTATGTCTTTGCCCTGTATTAATGAGCTTCAGGACTTCTTGGGTTTTAATCATGGTCTCACTCCTTTTAATTACCTTGGCGTTCCTCTTTTTAAAGGCAAGCAGAAGGTGCACCACTTACAGCAAATTTTTTTGGGAATCTATCAGTGCAGGGAACAATGCAACAATCCAAGGATGAAACTCTTACCCAGATCTCATCAAGAATGGAAGGAATGCTTGGTATTTTTTATGAATTGTTGAAAGAACTTACAGATTTGAGAAGAAAACGTAGAGAATTACGACTAGCAATACCATTCTTTAAAGAAAAAGATGTTGCTCGGTGGTTGATCAAGGTCGAGGAATATTTTGATGCAGTAGGCGTATGTAAAAAAGAAGACCAAATACCAGAAGTTGTGCAATGATGAGTGGCCCAGCCCTCTCATGGTATCAACTATGGGTTAGCCAATCCGAATGCCTCTTAGGAAGATTTTACAGAGGCAATTCTCAAGCAATTTCAATCAGAATTTGATTCCAGAGAAACAAGAACCAAGATTGGTTGTGAAATCAAGAAAAGTATCAAGAACACAGAATAGCCAAGGTCTGAAAAAGGGAGCAGAGAAGAGGAAAACCCAAATAGAAAAGGAAGAATTGCGCAACTCACAGATTTGGTCCAAACAAAATGTGGAGCGAGCCATGAAGATGATTGGCATTACAACAAAGCAGAAAATTAGGTTTCGACATCGATGGAAGGCCAAGAAATGCCACCACAATAATTCCAAAATGTTGGGCTATTTGTCCTCCAACAGTGGGACCCAGGGGGTGAAATTGGGCTGCATGATTGCACAAACACTTCAGTTTGAATGCAAGTAAAGTAACTTTGTAATTGCTTCTGATTGTGTTCTCTAGTAATAACCCCCTGGTGATAGTTTAGCGGGGGGAGATATTGTTAAACTTATTATTAATGTTATTATTATTATGCAGATATTACATTATTAGGCAGTTATTAGATTTATGCAGCAGTTATTATGTTTTAGATAGCAGTTACGTCTGGCAGTTATTTTATTAGACAGTGAAGAAAAAATCAGGAGGCAATTATTTGGGAATTGGATATTGGTTGGGAGAGACCAAGCTCTCGAATTTCTTGGGAACCCATTGTGTAATCCTATTCTATCATCAATAAAAGTCAATTATTACCATTATATCTCTATATTTGGTACCAGTTTCTATCAGCTTCATGCTTTATTGTGTGACAGTGCCCCTCGGCTAGTGGTGGTTGGGTGAAGGTTAATATTGATGGAGCTGTGCATGGTTCTCCAGCTATCTCAACTGCAAGTGGCCGATTTAGAGATAATAACGATGTTGCTCTTGGTTGTTTCAGTATCTATCTAGGAATTCAATTTGCCTACTTTGCTAAGTTTTTTGTAGCTATCACAGCTATTGAGTTAGCTTTTCGTTAGAATTGGAGACATCTCTGGAATTAGTGTGATTCTAAACTCGTGGTTGGTACTTTTCATTCTGCTTACAAGGTCCCTTGGAGTCTTCGAACTCGATGGAAAACTTGTATAATTTTTTGTAATCAAATGTACTTTTGAATTTCACATATTCATAGGGAAGGAAACACTTGTGTTGACATATTAGCCTCTTATAGTCTCTCTCATCATGGCTCTCGTTGGTGGTCGATTATTCCAAACTGCATTAAATTGAAATCTTTTAGGAATAGAGTTCCTCTTCCAAGTTATAGATTTAAATAATTGTTTTCTTGAGTATTGGTATAGTCCCCTAAACTCTCTTACTTTATTTTCAATTTTAATGAATTTTTTGGGCACTGCAAATGATTGTTAGGGATTGGAGTGTCAACATAGTTGGAATGTCTTCCTTTATAGTGATGCATTAGTACCTCATTAGCCTTTTATTTAAAAAAAGTATGGGGAGAATAAGAAGAATTTAGCTGTATAAAATTACTACCTCATAGTTTGATATCATAACCTCAAGAATCCATTCAGGCCATTCTTCCATATTAGTTAGTCTGCCTCTGTTTTCTGGATGACTGCAAGTCAAAAATAGAAGATCCTGAAATCATACACAAACGGGGAGCTTAAAACTAGGGGTCATAAAACAAGTTCTCCAACAGAAAACATATCCATAACTTGAATTCTTACGTCATCTATTAATTTCCATAAAGAGACATTCTATATGGCAGTGGGATAAGCATGCACAACATTCCTTGACTCTAAGAGAACAACTGCTCAAGGGCAGGACTTGCAATATACAAAATTTCTCTTATGAGACTAGAAAGAAATGTAAAGTATGAAACTTGAGATATAACACAGTAAGGTAATTTCTTTATTTGATAATTGATAAGAGAATAAAATATATTACGAAAATGGAGAGGCAAAACAAACAAAAAAACAGGATATTCTCTTTGCAGAAAGCTACAAATAAAGTGTTAAATACAAATATAAAAGTAAAAAAGAGAAATTGATAGAAGTGCATCCCTTCCACATGTCTGCCCCTGCCACTTATACTTTGGATCTGTTTGATGGTGAGGATAAGTGACATGATAATATATAAACTATCATATCATGTTTCAATCCAGTTTTTGATGATTCAACATGATACAATTAGTTAATCCTGAACTTGATTCAATCCTACCTCTCTAATTAAAAAATTTATCCTAAATATGAGTTGAGTTACAAACCATCAGAATAGGATAAGAAAACTAATTTACTCAATCACTCTTACAAAATAAAATTTAAAATATTAAAAAAAAAATGTACTCTAATAAAATATGCATATAAATTAAAAACAATCAAATTTGTTATTAAATTAAAAAATATTAATTTTAAAAATAATGTTAATTTTATCGCAAGGATATTTTTGTCATTTTATATAATCTAATAAATTAAAAATCTATTGAAATGTATAATATTGAAAAATAAAATTATTATTCAAAATTATTAAATATATTAATTTGAATTTTAAAATAAATATAATTTTCTTACAAGGGTAGTTTTGTCATTTGCATATAATATATATCATATCTTTATTTAGTTTATGTGATATATAAAATAGAATTATTTAGTTATTCGTGATTTTTCAAAGAAATTGAAATTATTTATTTTGTAGTGTTAATGTATTTTTTAAATTTAAAATTATTTCATTAATTATTTAATTTTTTTAGTATTTTTTCTAATTTATATAATTTAAAAATATTATAAGTTAATTTAAAAATAATATATGCAATTGTTTTACAAAGATAATTTTGTCATTTAAATATGATATATATTATTTCATGTCATGATGAGATGTGTACAAAAAACATAATATGATAAAATAATGTTATCGTGTATGTTATCATATGCCCATCAAACACATGATAGAATAAGTGTTTACCTTGTTCCTATCATATCTTATCATTATCCTGATATATATCTTATCATGACCATCAAACGGACCCTTAATATCTAAAAGGCTGTGAAAAAAGTTGAAAGCAAGGAAAAACCAATGCATAAATCAAACAAGTGCAACAACAAAACACTGAAAATACTCTAAAAGGCATAATAT
>JBBPBP010000004.1:53426339-53439477 GCA_037974735.1 Cicer chorassanicum
AAAAAAAAAAAAAAAAAAAAAAAAACATAATGAGATGTGTACAAAAAAACATAATATGATAAAATAATGTTATCATGTATGTTATCATATGCCCATCAAACATATGATAGAATAAGTGTTTATCTTGTTCCTATCATATCTTATCATTATCCTGATATATATCTTATCATGACCATCAAACGGACCCTTAATATCTAAAAGGCTGTGAAAAAAGTTGAAAGCAAGGAAAAACCAATGCATAAATCAAACAAGTGCAACAACGAAACACTGAAAATACTGATATATTGTTTAAAATGAGATTTATTAAGCTAATACCTGTAGTGCTCTACTCTGCAGAGGCCTAGGTGCAAATGGAAGGGAATGCAAAAGCACCAATAAAAATTGTAAATGCTCAAAGCGATGACCTGAATCATATAAGTTCAGCCCATTCTCTGTTGAAGATGCATTTATCTAAAAATGAAAAGAAAACCATGATATGTAATGGTCAAAAAGAACAAAAACCTATAAGTTTTTTATGGCCAAAAAACAATAAACTTTACCAAATAAATCATGGGTATGCAATGACATTAGCATTTAGCAGTTTCATAAAATATTAAATATAGAAAACACAATCAGTTACCATTTTCAAATTATTATACAAATAACTGTCGCTGATATGTGTTTCCATTGGTATAGACTATAGAGTAGGGTTAACGTAGAGGGAACTAATCATACCGAAGCAGCCAATAAAGCCGTATAAACATTGTGAGTCATTAGCCTGTTGGGTGCAGCTTGGAAAGCCTTCTGTAAGGAAAAAAGAAGAAGAGAGACCTTATCACGAAACATTGTACCACCCCCATTATGCAATCCAACACCCAAAAGGTTGCTTGTTGTATCAGGACCAGCATGAGAGTCAAACCTCAAATGCCCAGAAACTACTAAAGCACCTAAGAGACTTATGACCCCAACAACTATTCCGTCCCTTTTATCAACATTATAAACATTTTTTCTAGCACTGTCGGCACTGATGGAAAGACTAATGCCTCCCAAAATCTTAACATGTTGAATTTCAGAGGTGGATATCGTTCTTTCAATATCCACATCAGGAGAACCAGGATCAAGGTTGCTGCCACTATCAACAGATTCAGAACCTTGTTCACTGTCTTGTAAAATGGCTTCACTTTTCACATCTGACCCTTCATCATCCTGGCATGTTTCTTTGATCTCACAGCTAGCACTAGTTTCATTTTTTTGATGTCCAGGGTTTTTTGACACTGATTCCTGGACATCATTTTCTCCAGCTTTAGCCTCCCTTAGGAGAAGAACAAGAAGAGTTTCTATCCCGCCACATGCTAGGAATGCTTCTACAAATGTGTGAACTCTAGATGTATTAGGCTGAACAACCAACCTGTAGAAGAGATGCAATACCCTAGCAATCTAGAAAATGAAGTAAATAATGAGTAAAATTTTCTTTAGATAATGATAAGTGATAGTGTTTTTAAAAAATGGAAAGAAAAAAACAAGCATTCTATGTTCATCTTAGATTTTTCCAATTTCAAAATAAACCACTAAACATGAGAATTGGAGGTAACCATCTACACACAACAACAACAACCAAGTCTTATCCATTAGGTAGAGAAAGCTACATGGATCAAACAGCATATTTAACTCTAAAAAAACCAAGTTTCAGTGAATCCATTTACATCAATGTTTTAGTTAATGGTTTCTAAAATTTTCTTTAGTCTTCGTCTCTCTCTTTTAGACAGATTATCTTTTGTTTATTCCATTTTTCTTACATGATCAAACAACCTAAAGTAAGATTTTGCATCCTCTCTTTTTACTTTAATTTTCTCTCATAAATTTTCTTATTTTTTCTTTGATGACTCTTTAATGCCCGACATTCCCTGACATAGAGAATGACAAGACACAGCTATCAAGCTGTCTTTAAGTATGGTAGGAACTTTTTGGTCACAAATTGTGACATACATTTCTCCAAATCAACCCTTTAGCTTGAATCAAATGTGTTGTTGATAGAAACCAGATATTTTATAAAAATAATTAGGAAGAAATCCCCTAATTACAATTAGAATGCAGATATTTGAGAGTCTGCTCCTTGCTAGTCTCCCTCTAAACCTTTCTTGTTATTTGTATACATCATAATCTACATCGACTTCCTCGTCCTAATTATTACAGGCCAACCAACTAATTAGGACTCAATTACATAAAAACCCCCAACCCCACACAGACACACAAGTTTCACCCTGTCAACAAGGTTGTGACTTATCATGGACAGTCAAATGACTCCCGCTGATGTACTATTTCCTGAAGCATAATGATATATACCCTCTCCAGAATGAATTATAAGAAAAAATGATCAAATAACGCATATTAAGAAATATTGTTGGTCACATTTAATCTATGCAATCCCAATAAAAAGTTAAGTCTATTGCTTAAATTATCCTCAATGATTAATAAGTTATATCACTGAAAATGTAAAAAGTTATATTAAATGAGAGGCAGTTTAGAGATTTCATTGTTAAATAAGAGAGAAGTTATTGATTTTTCATTCCAAGAAATATGAGCTAATTTTGCTTATATTTCATTCTAGTTGGAGTAGTCCTAGTTCACCAAAGTCCTCTTTTTGCACAACTACCAGTAGGAAGATTCTGATGATGGTGGAGGTGGAGGTCAAGACATATAGCACAAGCTCCGATCCCCTGTTATGTGCAATTGATTTTTCCTATAAACTACAACTAGCAAATAAGTCAGACCTCTATGCTTGGAAGTTCCCACCACCACCTATATACTAGCAACTCCAGCTCATGAGAGCTTATAGTGTACCACACACATCCTACAACAACTCATGTAACTTCCTGTAATTAACTGCAGTTAGTTAGATCCTATAGCCTAATGGTGTCTCTATAAATAGAGTACCCTATGTTGTAATCAGTAACATTTGAATAGAAGAGTAATTTTAGAAAACAGAATATTCATCGCTATCTAGAGTAGATTACAATTTTCTAATAGTTATGGAGTGGCATATGACCTATATGTTTTGTCTTCAGGGGGAGTGTTAGAAATCATGTAAATAGGGTAGTCATTATTATATATAATCATGCAATCTTTGTGCATATTTTGATTGTGTATATATAACAGTTCCGCGATGTAATACACACCAATACACTCGTACCCTCTCTCAGTTTCCTCTTTCTCAACACATGATATCTATATAATAAAACTCACAAAAAAATAGCTTTCATATAAAAATAAGATAATTTATTAAGATAAATAGCATATATAATAAAAGTATATGCAATCCTTAAACACAAAGAAAACAGGATATAAAAGATAAATCCTAGTGTAAACAAGAACAAATGCACATGCAAAGCCTGAGGCCTCCAGATAGCCTCATGTCAGGAGGAATTTTCTACCAAAACAACAACTAACTGGACATCAAAAAGAAACAGGGTGAGTCTTTTATTTGTACATAGAAAAATGTTGGATTAATAAATAACAACCTTTCAATGTGAAAACTCAAATTGCTAACATAAAACAAAAATTTACCAAGGAATTGGAGACAGCATAAAAACCATAGAAACATTAACATGAATATTCTATTACTAAAAATATGTTCTTAATAATGTTGTGTATCTATGTGCTTTATGATAGCATATTTCCTGAGAATTACTTTTGGATACTACACAAAGAAAGAGAGAGAATACAAGCATCCTATCTCACTACTTACCTGACCAGGTTGTGGACTGTCAACCATGAACCGAAGTAAACATCGGACATCATCGGAGACCATTGAAGGAGATGCTGCCACTATTAGAAGTTCAATCACCACCAAGAGCTCGTCAACCAAAGCATTGACTTCACCCACTGGTCTTGTTGCTCCAGTTAGAGGAACAGTATTTACTGAATCCTTTTCAGGAACAGTCCAGTAGCATCTTCTGCAGCCATCAAGAAGCATCTGAATGGCATTGGCATCTCGCATCACTGCAGACTCGGTGAAAACCATGTCAGCAAGTGATGACAGAAGCTTCTTCTGTATTCCATAACTACATAAACTCCAAATTTTTATATCAAGCAGCAATGTGGTGAAGAGCTGCACTTTCAGTGTGTGGTTGATCTTCTGAGATTGACAAAGTGAGACAACTGCTGCAACAAGCTCTTCATCATCTACTCCATCAATTCTTCCAATACCAAGTGAAGATAGGGTTTGGAGCAGATAATTTAGAATCTTAGATAGAACTTCAGGTCCTTGGCAACGACCCAACTCCTCACTGTTCCTCGGATATTGAATAGCTGTGGATATAATTCTAAATATCGGAGCAGCAAGAGATGTAGTTGCCACTGACAAAGAAAAATTCCCTTGATGTGGTTCTAGAGTATCCTCGTGTACATTACTTATTGCTAAAGGAAGCAAAGACAATGGGCCACCATAAGCCACAGCCCACAAGACATCCACAGGTCGCATTCGTGTAGCAACATGGACTTGCCCAAGAACCTCAGCAGGACGTCGAAGCATTCCTGAATCATAACAAAGGAACCATAACAAGAATGGACAATAATGCAACATAATTTTTAATACCTTGATGCATAAAAGAAATTTAATCATGGTCTGGTAGTAAATATAACTATAAGTAATCATTTAATAAACTTAAGGCTCTAGCTTTAAATACTGACATATGCCTCACATAAATACTCTCGCCGTCCTCAATTATAAACAAAAGTAACTATTTACAAACAAATTAAGAATAGTAATTAACCTCATTCAATTTTTTTGATGTAATCAAAAAATAATTGCATTTCCCAAACTATTCTTTTCATTTTGTTTCATATGTGAATTTGTTTCATTGAAGGATATTTTGAGAATAATAGCATTAAATAGGGTGAGATTAGTTGAATTTTGCTAATACTTGATGGATCACAAATGACCTGATTTTGTAGGGAGACATCACCACTAGTTTGGTCGGTTCAAATGATCAATTTGCAAACGTTTTCGCCAAGTCCTTGAGGGGTCCTCGTATAAACTATATGTAACCAGCTTTGACCATATGATTTAAATAGCTTGGAAGAGAGTGTCGAAAATATGATTAGGATATTTGTAATTATTTTATATTAGGTATATCTCAATGTAAATACTAAATAGTATTTATTTGCAGTATGCCTATATAAAAATAACTTCGTTGAGTAGTTCAAACACATGATTTCACCATCTCGTGCCTCTATTTTCTCATATTCAGTAATTTTCCTCTTGAGTAATTTGTCGCTCATGGTCAAATTTTGGAGTTCGGCATTGCTCTGGATATGTCTATAGTCTCTACTGTCTTTCTCTAACTTCCAGCTAAACCACCTACTGAGCTCTCTGTTGTCCTTCCTCTTGGTGGCACTCCTTCCCTTGCATCTTATATCAACAATTAGAACCACTCAAGGAGGACCATCCAACTCCAAGCCTCATCCCAAGTGTGAGCACTGCCATCGTCTGGGACATAATATTGATCCTTGAAGGCTAATTCATCGAACACTCATAAGACCATGGATCCTCCTCATGCCTCACCAGCCAACTATGAAGATTTTCTCCATTGGCTTAAGAAATGCCAGAGCTCTAAACCTATTGCTTCTAATACATACACCGGTAATTCATTTGCTTTTATTTCTCAGACACCTTTCCTTGGCCCCTAGGTTCTTGACTTCAGTGCTTCTGACCACATTACTAATTATAAGGTTATTTCCTCCTCTCATTCTACATCCGGTTACATACCTAATGCAACTTAAGTCTATTGTTCCAAAACTCAATCCCAATAGATTGGTACTGTCCAAATACTCACTTCCCTGTCAACCGCTTATGCTTTTGTTTTTGGATGTCCATTTAATAAACTCTCTACTAGTCGTTTGATTCATTCTCAAGATTGTGTTTTACCTTTTTTTTTTGTATAATGGAGGCAATGAGGTTTAAACCTGGGACCTTATGCATACTACCCAAACCCCTTCTCACTAGACCAATCACATTGGCTTACTGTGTTAATACCTTTACCAATAGCAATGTTACCTCATCCTTCTCGTACTATTTCCACTTTTGGACCCAAATATTTGGTTACCTTTATTTAAGATTTTTCCTGTTATACATAGTTATTTTTAATGAAAAATATACCTAAATTATTCTCTATTTTAGAGTAATTTTGTCAAGAAATTAAACCACAAGTTGGTGTGTCTATTTGCTCTTTCCGTAGTGATAATGCCCATGAATTTCAAAATTTTATGGCTTCTAAAGGCATTCTACACCAAACATCTTGTGCTCGTACACCTCAACAAAATGGGGCAGCTGGACACAAATATCAAGATCTCATTGAAACCACTTGAACTCTCCTTCGTGGTGAATTGGTAGTCTTTGATCTCGTATTTGGGGGATGATGTCCTAACGGCTATCTTATAAATTGCATGCCCTCTACAAACAAAATTTTGAAAGATTATTTAACTACATCAGGAATCTTTATACATACAAAATTAACATAGATCAATCAGTAGTATAAAAATTTATCTATATTTATAAAATCAATACCCATAAATTGTCTGACCTGCGGCACCAGCAGGTGAAGCATCTGGACAGAAACGCCCACTAAGCAAACTAGGATGATAGAGTAAGTGTATGAAACCTCCAATTTCAGCATCTAATAGAACACTTTCCTCTGCCTTGCTCTGCATTTGAGCATTTGTTGCAAGCCATGGTAGCCCCGCTGCACTGCCAAAAGAAGGCACTATATCCCCTCCTCTAGAAGCCAAGCGTCCCATCCTTTCTTGACCAATTGGTTCCTTGAAGATGTAAACAGGGCCCATCTCAGCAAACAAAGGGCACTGACGACGACGGCGTTGCAAACCAGCCATAGTAGGAGGAGGGTTAGTTCCGATGCAGCAAAATGCAAGGGATTTAGAAATTTTAGGAAACTCAAAAGGACGACTTTCGTATAGAGACCCATCTACATATAACCTAATTTCACTTTCTGTTTTCCCAATATGCTCAAGACCAATAAAGTACCAACACTGTGGTTTGAATGCATAAGTAAAATGCAATGCAGATCTCTTTCCCTTTCCGCTACCAATTTCAACAACCAAAAATTGAGCATGAAAATAAGCCTCTATACCCAGATTATCAGAAGATAAAAAACTGAATAACCGTGGCATGTGTGCTGTACCTTCACCAGCAAGTGCACTAGCTGCTGCAGCAGCTGACACAGCAGATGATTTACCTGACTTGGCTGATGCAGCTGCAGCAATTGCAGCAGCAACTGTAGCTGTACTTAATGCATCAGCAAATGATTCAATGTAGATCCATGTTGCAAATGCATACCCGTCGATAAATGGCCAGCGACTCTCACCTGGACCAAGCAAACCCGAACTTTCACCATCAAACTCAAAAGTGCAAGTTGGCCCTCTTGATTCCTTTTCATTTATTGCTTTCTCCATTGCAAGCATTAAGCGTGAAGCCCATACTGTGGTAAGCGTTCTTGTAATGACTTGAAACCATCTACGAAGATCATTAACACTGAGAGAATGCCCAGCCAAGTATTGTATGCATCGGCACAACGGAGTTCCATCCCACCTTATTTGCCCATTTAAGCCAACATCCACAGTAAAAATTTTGTCTGCTGTTCTCAACAGTACACCTAACAGACCAGCCATTGAGCACATTGCCCGGTTTCTAGTGCAAGCCCGTAATATGGCAAGTAGTCCCCTTACCATTCGTGTCCTAGGCGACATGACAACATCAGAATCACCTACATAAGGAAGCCAAGGAATAATTTCACCAGCTACAATGGCTGCACGGGAGTTTAGCATTACACTAGGAGGATTATTATCACCATCCTCTGCAAAACTTTCAACACCGCCCATTGTTGAAAGAAGCGAGTCTACAATTAAAAAAGACACACTCTCCATTTCTTCACCACTTCCCAAAATTTCTACACCACTTGCAATATTCTTCAGTTTCTCCATACCTTCAGGTTTCCCCATGATTGCAGAATCAACTAAATGAAGCAATTCTGCTGATGTATTTGGCATAGCATTTTTTTGCTTAGGTTTTTGTGGAGAAGAAACAGGAGAATATCCAGGTGAACCAAAACCAATTGATGACGCGGACTGCTTGTTTGTATGACCAAAATGTCCCCTTGACCCAGGGCTGTAAGAAAGATTATCATGATGCATTGTGGCAACTGGCGAAGAAGTATACTCTGATGATTGAAATTCCTCTACATTCCCATCAATATGGTATTGTACATCATCTGAACCAAAAGAATGGTTCGACTCCACATACTCATTATTCTTCTCTCGATCTTCCAAGGATACTTTCTCAAACCGGTTGTCATCTGTAACTGTATTTTCAAAATCAATCTCATGTCCTTGTAAGCTTACCCTTTCATTTGCCTGTTCATCCCCGATGCCACTACCGGCATTTACATTTTCCTTCTGATGACTCTCATCTAACCGTTCTCCAACACTATCTATCACTTCATGATTATCCAATCCATCACCGGATATTTTTATCTCTTTTGATTCTTCCTCTTCATCCATTATACAATTTCCAAGGAAGCCAACAGATACTCATTCATAATGAAATCCACAATCCACCTACAAATAACAAAGTTCGTAATTTCTCTACAACTTCAAAACAAAGTAAACAAACGATATCAAGAGACCAGAATATATCAACATTTTCAATATGATTGCTAGCTTTACAGCTATTGCATTCCACAAGATGATTAACTACATTAACCATGAAAACATTAAATCAAATTACAGTAAAGGCTGAACGTTACATTACCATGAATTTCTTAAAATTCTCAACAAACAAAAATTCACTAGAACGTCTTGATTTGATGAAACATGAAAAATATTCTTCAATCTACTAAGGTTGAAGGCGAGTCCGGTGTCTAGCATGTGCATACACGTGTCACTATGAAACACCGACATATGTAGTTAGTTACATTCAATCACTTTCATTTTTAAAATTATTATTGATATCAACATATCAATGTCGTGTGTATGTGCTTCGTAGCATATAAGTAATGAGAGAGCTTTGTAGAACCCACACTTCTAATTGAAGGCCAGTCCTGGTGTCCGCCACGTGTTAGTGGCTGACACCAATACAATACTAACACCTTGATTACATTCAATTAATTAATTTTCTCAATTATTACCGATGTCGACGTGTCAATGTTGTGTCTAATGTTGATGTCAGTGTCTGTGTTTCCTAATGACATGGGGGAAAATCAACACTAGCTAGAAATCACAAAAAATTACCTAACAAAAACCTCTACAAATCGAATCGTCGCTCACATTTCAAGAACAGATCAATCAAAACAGCAGAGAAGCTTTCAGCATATAAAAAACGCACGCATTTGACGCATTCTAACACGAAAGTCTGAAAAAGAAAAAAAGGGCAAGGATCGTGAAATTATCGCCATTGGGTAAGAGAAATGAAACACTGAGAAGAAAACGCGTGAAATCGATACCTTCGTTCAGAAGAATCCAGCGTCTAGTCACGTTTGATCGAGAGAGAAGATTTGATCGAAGGTCGAATGGAAATGAAAGAGAAAGAGCGAGTGAGTGAGTGCGAGAGAGTGAAGGCGAATTAGGCGCGAGAGGGTATGATTGGAATTTGGCGAATTAGGCGCGCGAAGAGGGTATACTATTTGCCGTTACTGGCCTCGGTGGCCTTGCCCAGTCAAAATATGAAAATTTGTGATACCGATATTTCAGTGAATTTGTGTTTCTTTTGCTTTAGGCAAATGTCAAATTTGCCCACCCTGTTCCAATCGATTGATTTAATTACTATAATTTATTAGTTTAATCGATAGGCTATCATCTAGGGTAATAATTAGATATTGAATTAAGTGATGTAGAACGAAAAACACAAGAAATAAAATTTAAATTATATTTTATTTTAAAATGTTTTTAATAAGTCCACTGAACACTGAACACCTATTAGTTTTGTTGTTGTTAGTAGAATCAAAAATTATATCATCAACATATAATAGTGGCATATTTCAAAATCATTTTTTAATAAAAAAATTACTTTGTCTGTCATATCAAGCTATGGGAGCATGTTTAAAACCATATAAAAATTTATTCAATTTGAAAACATAATCTGGAAACTCATTATCTTTAAAGTCAAGAGGTTGTTTAACATACACTTCTTCAATTTTATAATCGTTTAATAAATCATTTTTCACATCCATTTGATATAAAATGATTTTGTTAAATACTGCAAATGAAAGTAAAATTTTGATTGTCACTAGCCTTGCCACATGGTTAAAAGTTTCAGTCTAGCCTTGATTCTAATCATTTCATATTTCTCCTTCAGTTTGTTTTTGAAAACTCACTTGGTTCCAATTGACTTCTTTTCTTTATGTTTGTGCACAAGATCTCATACATCATTTCTTTTTAATTGATTCAACTCTTCTTGCATGGCTATTATCCATCCATCATCTGATAGAGCTTCGTCTATTGTTGTAAGCTCAATTTCATATAATAGTCCAAACATGGATGTTTCTTTAAATGTGGACCTGGTATTTAGATGATCATTTACACTTACTGTAAAACCCCTACCATGTGTCTAGAATATGGTAATAAATTTATACATTTTAATAAAATCAGAGGCAATCAGTTAAAATATTGTAAGTATCATCCATTAAATAACTTGTAACTATATAAGATACATAGTTTACAAGTACTTTTAGATTTACCAAGTAAGTTAACATTACAACTTTTAGATCATTTCTGAATATTTCAACATCAGCAGCGTCTTTCGAAGCCTCATAGTCATCTTTGACTATATCCCAAAGTTTATGATCATGCAAGATTTAAAAACTTCTAAACTTATCCTTTCAGTATTCAAATCTTTCTCCGTCAAATAGAAGATGCTTGTTAACATTTCCACTTGTAATTTCATCTCTAGAGTTAGTCATAATAAAAACAGATATTTACTCATACATGGTTAAATGCTTAGCTTTGAGACCAAACTCTAATACCGATTGTAGAACAAAAAACACAAAAAACGATAGGGTTTGAATTGTATTTTATTCTAAAATATTTAGCAAGATTAAAACAGAACATAGAAAACAGTAAACACAAAACAACACAAATAATTTATCTTAGTTTACCACCAACATGGTAGCTACGTCAAATCCCTTCAATCTAAATGATTGTATCCACTAACTAAATCACACGTCCACTGAAAGTCAACCTAATCTTGTTCAAGTCTTCTCATCCTAATAGCTTAGTATAGTCAAGTTGTTGAGATGCACCCACTACTGAGCTAGATTACAAATAAAATGTGTTTATGCGTGTTTTCTAAACAAATCTCACAAGAGTGTGTTTACAAAGATATGCTATCAGAAAGTGAAAAATCTCTCAACACTTAGATAAAATAACATGATTAAGAACAAAGGTGTGTGGCGGTTGTATCATGTAAATTGTAGTATTGTTGTTGTGTATTCTTCAATGTTTAAAGCATAGCAGATGAAACAATAAACACAAAACAACACAAGTAATTTATCATAGTTTACCACCAACACGGTAGCTACGTCCAATCCTTTCAATCTAAAAGATTTAATCCACTAATTCACTAACTAAATCACATATCAACTGAACAACTACTAGTCAACATGATTGTGTTCAAGTCTTCTGATTCTTTTAGCTTAGTAGAGTCAAGTTGTTGAGAGATGCACCGACTACTGTGCTAGGTTACAAACATATTGTGTTTATGCGTGTTTTATGAATAACTCTCACAAGAATGTGTTTACAAAGCTATGCTGTCAGAAAGTGAAAAATCTCTTAACACTTAGATAAAATAACATGATTAAGAACAATGGTGTGTAACGGTTGTATTGTACTTATTATAGTATTGTTGTTGTGCATTCTTCAAGTAGGGTTGCACGTCTTTGTAGATAAACTTTAGGGTTTTTAGTCGTTGTCCTGTTTGCAATAAATCAACATGTATGTCAAAGTTTTGTATCAAATCTACATATATTGATTAACCATTAAAGGTTGCCCAAATTTGTCTTTGTAATTGATTATGCGTAGCTTGATATGGAGACATAAAAAGTTATCATGATTAGAGTATGTCACATAGACCTTCAGACAAATAATAGATTCAAGATGTTGAGCAGAGGAAAAACAAATGTATCTTATTTAGAGCATTGACTTTTTTTTATCAAAGCGTTAACTTTTATATCAAAACGTTGACTTTCCATCAGAGTAATACGATAAAATGCTTGTCATAGTTATATGAGGCAGACAATCAATTTTCTTGTCATACTTATCATAGACTGACGATCAATTTGTTTGACACACTTATCAGAGGTAGAATAATTAGAGTGTTGTTTGCAACAACATAATCACCAAAGGCGTATTTCAGAGCGCGTCCATCAGATATAGAATACGATTTTTAGAGTGGAGTCTTGGTGTTCCTTTAACTTATCCAAATATCAGAGGATGCAGCGCAAAGTCGTTTAAATATTACATGATCTTAGAACTGCACACTTAAATAAAAACATTAGTGGTTTAAATTGTTTCCACAAAATAATTTTGTTATCATAAAAAAACAAGTAAGGGTCATAGTTCTTCAAACCAACTTAGTTCTAACATGTCAGACTGTCAGGTACGAACCTATTTAAGGCTTAGTTTTGCCCCACTTGTTTAATAAAAATGTCAAACTTATACTTTATAAAAAAAATCTATTTATTTAAATATGTCAGACATAAGCTTTTTAAAAAATCTAGTAAGTCTAACAAGTTAACCTCGTTATGTAATAGAGATTATTTTAGGGTTAAATAAGTTTTTAGTCCCAATAAAATTTCACTATTTTGGTTTTAGTTCTTATAAAAAATTTCATCAACTTTTAGTCACTTAAAAATTTTCATTTTTATTTTTGGTCCCTGATTTTATATCAACTATTTTGTATCTTTCAAGTTTTTAAATAATTTTGCAGTAATGTTTAGAACATATTTAACAACTTTCGTACAAAAATTTAGAATTTTTTTAACGAGCGATAAAATAAATATGAATTTTAAAGCTACAAAAATTTGAAAGACATAGAGTAGTTGGTATAAAATCAAGGACCAAAAATAAAAATAAAATTTTTTGAAGGGATTAAAAG
>JBBPBP010000004.1:53439910-53477175 GCA_037974735.1 Cicer chorassanicum
CTCGAAATACGATTTTTTTTATATAAAAAAAAAAAAACGAAATATAATTGTTATAGGGACAATTGATATGTTGTGGCTTGTAAGTTAGTTATGTTATCAATATTAATGATGTGTTTCTCCTTAGTTATTTGATTTTATGTAGATCGTATGAGTATTGTACGGAGAACGATTATGTTTACGATTTTTGAAAGAGTTGTTTGATTTTATGCCTATGTTGTTATAGTTTTCATAGTTACCTCTATTTCGTGAGCTATGACCTCTTCTTGAATTGGAATTATGCATCTTGAAGTTCTTGAACTCCCAAAACATCAACTTTCTTGGATCTTTCTGTTGGGAAAAACCAGAGATAATTAGAAATAACTATCTCAATAATACGGAATATTTTTAACGTGAAAAACTTCCCTCAAATTGAGAGAATAAAAACCACGGGATCTAGTCCAGTAAAAACTTCCACTATAATAATTAATGGGTACACCAGAGTCTTCCTAATAACAATAGGGATCAACCTTTCTAATAACAATAGGGAATATCAATCAACAACAATAGCCTTATAATAACCTTCCACTAAAGTGGGTATACCAAAATAACTCTCAAGTAAAACTATTACCACCACCGGAACTGAATTCCTTTCCTTTTCTCTGGTTGTCGTGCGTGCGTGCGGTTACTGTTGTTTGCTTTTGCCTTAGCCTTTGCCCTTTAGGGATTTGAGATCCCGTTCTTTCCTTTTATTTTCCTTTACATGGGTCAAGCCCAATAAACCATATATTCCTTTTTCTTTTTCTTTTTCTTTTTTTTAATAATAATAATAATAATAATAATAATAATAATAATATTAATAAACTTGGTGGGTTCCACTTGGGGAGTGATCCCACCCAACAAATCTCCCCCTCACGACTCAAGTGGGAATGTACTGCTCAACCATGCCTGCATTCTTTCTACAGTATATCATCTTTGACACAGGCAAGGTCTTCGTCATCATATCTGAACCATTCTCATCAGTATGAATCTTCCCAATTAGAAATGATTTCATTTCCAGTGCGTCTCGTATCCAATGATACCGCACCTCAATATGCTTCGACTTTGCATGAAAAGTCGGATTCTTGCTAAGATGGATTGCACTCTGACTGTCGCAGAATAACACAAACTTATCTTGCTTGAGGCCTAACTCATGCAGGAATTTCTTCAACCACAAGAGTTCTTTGGAAGCTTCAATTGCTGCAATGTACTCAGCTTTAGTAGTAGATAAAGCAACGCACTTTTGTAATCTTGATTGCCAAGACACAACTCCCCCTGCAAACGTCATCATATAACCAGAAGTAGATTTTCTAGAATCAATATCACCTGCTATATCTGCATCTGTGTAGCCATCCAACACAGGTTCGCCACCTCCATAACATAAACACACTTTGGAAGTGCCTCTAAGGTATCTGAGAATCCACTTCACTGCTTGCCAATGATCTTTACCAGGATTAGAGAGAAACCGACTAACAACTCCAACTGAATGAGCAATATCTGGCCTTGTGCATACCATAGCATACACCAAACTACCAACTGCGGATGCATAAGGAACCTTCTTCATCTCTTCTTTGTCTTTCTCACTTGTAGGACATTGATCAGAATTCAATTTAAAATGAGTAGCAAGTGGAGTACTGACAAGTTTACAATTGCTCATGTTAAACCTCTCTAACACCTTCTCAATGTAATTGTGTTGAGATAACCACAATTTATTATTCTTCCTATCACGAGTAATTCTCATGCCCAAAATTTGCTTTGCAGGACCCAAGTCTTTCATTGCAAAAGACTTGTTCAAATCTTTCTTTAAAGATTGAATCTTTTTAGTGTCATGACCAACAATCAACATGTCATCCACATATTATAAGAGAATAATATAATCACCATCAGAGAATTTCTTGACAAACACACAATGGTCAGAAGTAGTTTTACCGTACCCATGTTTCTCCATGAAAGAATCAAATTTCTTGTACCATTGTCGGGGTGCTTGCTTGAGCCCATACAAGCTTTTCTTCAATTTACACACAAGTTTCTCTTTACCTTTGACTTCGAAACCCTCTACTTGCTCCATATAGATCTCTTCCTCCAAATCACCATGAAGGAATGCAGTTTTCACATCAAGTTGTTCAACTTCTAGGTTTAAGCTAGCTGCTAACCCAAGCACAACTCGGATAGAGGACATCTTCACCACAGGTGAAAAAATTTCATCAAAGTCAATACCTTTTCTTTGATTAAAACCTTTCACAACCAATCTTGCTTTGTATCTTGGTTGAGAACTATTCTCTTATGCCTTTATCTTGTATACCCATTTGTTCTTGAGTGCTTTTCTGCCATTAGGCAACTTAACCAAATCAAATGTGTGATTCTCATGCAAGGAATTCATCTCTTCCTGCATGGCCTTCAACCACTTTTCTTTATCAACATTTGTAATAGCTTCTTGATAGTACTCTGGCTCTCCACTATCAGTGATCATCACACACTCGTGTGGAGGATATCTTTGAGAAGGTTGATGTTCTCTAGTAGATCTTCTCAATTCAAACTCGTCTAGTGGCTCAGCTGGTACCTGCTCATCTTGGTGAGGCACATGATCATCAGTTACATTCTCATCATCTACCTGTATATCTCCCCAATCAACAAAAGTTTCTGCAGGGGGCATAGGCGCAACATCAATGTAACTTCTGGAATTTGGTTTCTGTTTCTCAGCTTTATCAAAATCTTCAATAGTTTGGTCTTCAAGAAATATCACATTTCGACTTCTAATAATTTTCTTGTCAACCGGATCACACAATCTATAACCAAATTCTTCATCACCATAACCGATGAATATACACTGTTTGGATTTACTATCAAGTTTGGACCTCTCATCTTTTGGAACGTGAACAAAACATCTGCAGCCAAACACTTTCAAATGACGGTAAAAGACATTTTTCCCCGTCCAAACTCTATTTGGAACATCACCGTCAAGTGGAATAGAAGGAGAAAGATTGATCAAATCCACTGCAGTTTTCATTGCTTCACCCCAAAAGGATTTCGATAATTTTGCATGAGAGAGGATACATCTGATTCTGTCATTAATAGTACGATTCATTCTCTCTGCAACACCATTATGCTGAGGTGTCTTTGGAACTGTTTTCTCAAACCTGATTCCATGTTCTCTACAATACTCTTCAAACGGACCTCTGTATTCACCACCGTTATCTGACCGAACACATTTCAATTTTCTTCCCTTTTCTCTTTCAACACTTGCATGAAAATGCTTGAAGACTCCAAGTACCTGGTCTCTAGATTTCAAAGGAAATGCCCACACTTTTCTAGAGTGGTCGTCAATAAAAGTAACAAAATACGATGTACCACCAAGAGATTTACTATCCATCATACAAACATCAGTATGAACTAAATCAAGAATATTTTGCCTCCTATGAGGACCAGTATTATGAAAGGAAACTCTATGTTGTTTTCCAGCAAAACAATGAGTGCAAGTTTTTAGAGACGTACCTTTCACAGGAAAAAAAAATTTCTTCGCAAGTATATTGAGTCCTTTCTCACTCAAGTGACCAAGGCGCATATGCCAAAAATCAGAAGAGGCGTCTTCAATTGCATTCACTTCTTCATTGCATAGCTTCGTAGGCATCCTATAAAGAGAAGTGGAACTTTGATCCTTTGCAACCACTAGGGACCCTTTGGTGATTTTACATATACCACCACCACCAAAGTAAGTGTGATAACCCTCAATGTCCAAGGCTTTCACTGAAATCAAATTGAGACGAATATCAGGAACATGTCTAACATTCTTCAACTGAAGCTTGCAACCAATCCTAGTTTCAACCCAAACATCTCCCATACCAATAATTTTACATACTCCTTCATCTCTCATTTTTACCATGCCAAAATCACCAACACTGTAAGATGAGAAGAAATCACGCCTAGGAGTAACATGATATGAGGCACCCGAATCAATAATCAAAGTTGAATCCTGACATGCAAGGTTTATGGAATTATCATCACAAACAATGTGGACATTACTAACAGATGCAACTGTTGTTGTATCTTTATCATTTTTCTTCTCTTTGTCTTCATCTCTTTCCCTTGATTGATCTCTCTTAAGGAACCTGCAATTTCCTTTTATGTGACCTGCTTTGCCACAATGATAGCATATCACTTCTTTTCTAGTCCTCGACTTGCTTCTTGACTTGCTACGACTTTCAGAGTTGTCGCCTCTATGGAAGTTTCTAGATTGACTTCTCCTCCGTGACTCTGTAACTAGTGCTTCTGACTTTGAGGAAGAACCAATCAAACCACGTTCCTTTCTTCGAGCTTCTTCATTCAACATACTCTCTTTAACTGTTGACATTTTTAGCTTTCCACTTGGAGCTGAATTGGTCAATGTCACAACAAGGACTTCCCAATTATCAGGCAAGGAACTCAACAATAACAATGCTTGCAACTCATCATCTAATTTAATTTCAGCGGTTGTCAACTGATTCACCGTATTCTGAAAAATACTCATATGTTCTGCCATTGAATCCCCATCTTTGTATTTCATATTCACCAGCTTCCGAATCAAGAATGCTTTATTTTGCACATTCTTTCGTTCATACAACTCTTTTAATTTTTCCCACATCTTGTTAGCATCTATTTCAGTTTCAACATGTGGATATACACTCAGATCTAACCATTGTCTAATCAACGCCACTGCCTTTCTATTCATCTTCTTCCAATCAGCATCGGATTTATCTGTGGGTTTAGCAGTGTCACCCTCAATAGGATCATACAGATCTTTACTGTATAGCATGTCTTCCATGAGAGTCTTCCAAAGTATATAATTAGAAGAATTGAGCTTAATCATATTCGGACCTTTATTTTCCTCTTCCATTTAAATGCACAAATCAAATCAACCAAGCTCTAGATACCACTTTGTTTGGAAAAACCAGAGATAATTAGAAATAACTATCTCAATAATGCGGAATATTTTTCCCCCACCTGTGCAGATAAATGGCCAAACAGAAAGTAATAATTGGCAGAAAATTAAATGAGACAAACACAATTTTTAACGTGGAAAACTTCCCTCAAATTGAGAGAATAAAAACCACGGGACCTAGTCCAGTAAAAACTTCCACTATAATAATTAATAGGTACACCAGAGTCTTCCTAATAACAATAAGGAATATCAATCAACCTTCCTAATAACAATAGGGAATATCAATCAACAACAATAGCCTTATAATAACCTTCCACTAAAGTGGGTATACCAAAATAACTCTCAGAGAAAGTAAAACTATTACCACCACCGGAACTGAATTCCTTTCCTTTTCTCTGGTTGCCGTGCGTGCGTGCGGTTACTGTTGTTTGCCTTTGCGTTAGCCTTTGCCCTTTATGGATTTGAGATCCCGTTCCTTCCTTTTATTTTCCTTTATATGGGTCAAGCCCAATAAACCATATATTCCTTCTTTTTTTCTTTTTTTTTTTTTTTTTTTAATAATAATAATAATAATAATAATATTAATAAACTTGGTGGGTTCCACTTGGGGAGTGATCCCACCCAACACTTTCTAATCTTAATTTCGTTGCCATTAATAAAGCTTTGGTGTTAGAAATTGAGAATGAATTCTGTATGATAAAACTGATGCTACATCGGAGTCATTGACGGTAATCATTAAATTTTCTCGTTTTCTTGATACTTCTGAAATGATTCTTTAGTTGTTTGACACATGTTTGAGATGCAAAATAAACTTGTAGGATATTATATATTTAGAAAGTAGTCTCACACTGAACTATTTATGTGTGAAAGGTTGGTGACATTGAATCAAGAAACCCAACAAGTGTTGAGACAAAATCTCTCAATTGAGATGTTTTAATGATAACAAATTTTAATTAGATAAAAATGTAATTATTTATGGTTTTATTAAGTGTTCTAATATGTGTTTTAAGGTGTATTAATCACAAGACATGTTTTAATGAAGTTTAAATATACTCATGTACAAACAAGTTCATCATTTTCAAAATTGGAAATGTTTATCATCAATCTCATTAATTGAAAATCAAGGGATATCATTGATGACAATTAGACATAAATGGAAAAATTAATATTACTTTCATTATTTAAACAAAAAGAATTTGAGTCGTAGTACATAAGAATATTCTTTCATGTGTTACAAGAACAAAGAATATTATAAAAAGATAAATTTACATTATTCACGTGTACAACGACAAATTCATACTATAACGCGAGTCATCATAATAGCCTCAATATTTGAGTGAGGTAAGTCGTTGATCATTGCTACAACTAGCGTCTGAATTGATGTTCCCTTACTAGCATTTTTCAATAAACGACTATTATAACTCACTTTATAATAATAATAACAATAATAATGTATTTAAAGTGTATGAAATCCAACTAAAATAAATCTTTCTTTACAAATGATATATTCAAGTGATTGCAAGAACCATTACATCGAGATAACATTCATCCTACTCATATCACAATGTATCCTTACATTAATGTTTTTATCAAAACACCTTATCAAATATTGAGTTATTAACATCCATTGAGTTATTATATTCATCAATTAGAATCAAACAAAATTTATTTCACACAAAAACCTTATATAAATTCAAACCTTATATAAATTCATCATGATCCAAACATACACAAATATACTAATTGTGCAGAATTTTAATTTTGCCCAACATTCTATTTGAGTAAATTTCATCATTCTAATCAATAATACCTGTAAGATCCTCATTTTTTTTTATTATTAGTAATGTGCAAAATATATTTTTGTTTTATTTTTATAATTTCTAATGTGGTTGCTATTATTATTATTATTATTATTATTATTATTATTATTATTATTATTATTATTATTATTATATTTGTATTCAATTACTATTTTTGAAAACTATATTTGTGTATGACATGATGTATTTAATTTGACTGAATATTTTGCTAAGTATTTGAAAAAAAAAACAAATGTTTATAATAATAACAATAATAATAGAAAAGAAAGAAGAATGAATCGGGAAACGTTAAAGACAAAATTACATTCAACTGATGAGTGAATATTTAGGGTCTTAATGGGCTTAGATTGAAAACGTCACCTTCCCCACCTCTACGGATAGAAAAGGAAAAAATAAACCGACGCCTCCCATTCACAAATCATTTGCGATAAAGAAAGAAAGGGCTTAGGGAGAAAAAGGAAGAAATTCAAGAACTAAAGAAGTTAGTGATTCATCCCCTCAAGTAAGAATTCTTTAATTATGACCACATTAACTTTATATAACCATTTATTTTTTTGTAGTAGAACAAAATCCTATATTGATATTATGGAAAATAAGATAAAATAGAATGAGATTGATCAATGAATATGTCTCCCTAAGTGTATCTTTATTTCTGATAGATAAGAACCTTTCATTTATTGATTTTTATTTTCTTAATCAACTATGAGAAATATAGGTGCCATAATTGTTATGATGTTCAGATAAAGTAATGAATAGGTTAGACGGTATGATCAATTGTTATAAATAAATTAAGACAGTCATTGATGCGTTGTTACAGAGGAAAGGAAAGTTCTTAATATCGTTGGAGATAGATTATTAAGAACTCTATTATCTCATTATTCTTGTAATAACGGTCACACTAGTAATAGGTTTTTGTGCGTCAATCTATAAAAATAAAACTAAAAAGTTTTGACACTAAGTGAGAAGTAAATTAATTTATGAATGTGTAACGTATTTGGAGCAAAGATCGTTGCGTAGGAACCTTATAACGACATTTATAACGGTAAGGGCATCACTCCATTCGCTTTCTTACTCGAATTATATGTGATATAAATGTACTGTGATGTTGTGTATTGATTATGTTTGTGCGTTATCTTCAAAATGAATGTTATATGATACGTTGTTATAATGGTTGTGCTTGACATGTTGTGGTTATTCAAGGTGATTACTTTGTGTCTAAACTAGATTGGTTTAGGACAAGGTTGAATGATTTTGGACGCTCTGGTTGAATGGTCTATATTGTTACTAACAACAGTGTCTACATTTATGCATTCATAGTTGTGTGGTGCGTCCATAATTGGTTGGAGCCCATAGTTGTGTGGTGTGTCCATAATTGGTTGGAGCCCACAGATCCTTGCGGGGATTTTGAGTTAGTGGTGTTGCTTGGAAGGACCCACGAAGCCTTTGCGGGGGAGGTGATATTCCGGAATCATGCATTGACATATAGTCTAACAAATAAGATCTGTGCATTTTGGTTGAATTGTATCTTTGGTGCGTTGTGATTTTTAACTGTTAAATGAAGTATATGGTTTGTTTATATGTTTGCTATAACAATTATATATGCATGTTTATTTGCTCTGTGTTTGTTATTTGGAGATGACCCTTACATTTGACAGGAAGTTGTGTATAGTGTTACTTGAGCGAATAATGTCGCAGCCAACATAGTAGGAGAAATACAAGGGAGTACAATAGCATTCAGTTGGAGGCTTCGAGATACTTTTGTGCTGGTGTTAGACTTGTTGGGTGAGTTTTCCACCAGTCCAAAGTTTATGACCAACTAGGATTTAGTTTTGGGTAGTAAAACGCCAAGAGATTTGACTTTAGAAATTTCTTTTGTTTAACGTATTAAATTTACTTTTAATAATTGCGAATACTCTGACTCATGAGTTTTGAAAATACAATTGAAAAAGTTATTAATTGGTTTTAAAGTAAATGAGCATTTAAGATAATCTTATATATAAAAAAAATATGTATTTTTACGTTTAGAATTTCGTTAGTTAATGTCTCGAAAAAGCGGGATGTTATAATTGGTATCAGAGCAGTTCGATCTAGATTGGACTGCGGATTAGTGGGGTAGTTTTTAGTTTTGTCAGTGTTGGTCATGTGTCTCGGAAGTCCTTAAGAGATAATGTGTGAGTTTATGCACCACTCGAACCTTGATTGAAATATTTCCTCACCTAAAAATTTGTGTGCTTATTGCACAAGTACGCAAAACATAATCTTAATCGATTTATCAGAGTGGCGCGACGGAAGCGTGGTTGAAACTTAGTGGGTCTTGTAGGGGTTGTGATATGGAGGTTGGAATTAAGATTGTAAGTTAATTAATGGTTCAAAACTTTAGGAGAAGAAAATTATCGAGGGATTGAAAGAGATGATTGAGTCGTGTTCAATTCGACACGTAGAACATTAAGTGTGAATTTTATGATAGTCACATTCATGATACTATACGGTTATGATAGTGTTAAGTAGTTTTGGGTTGATGTAAAGTTATTACTAGTTGCATGATTGAGTAAGTATGAATTGTTAATGCTTAAGAGTATTCTATAGAGTAAAAATATGTATTTTATAACCA
Organism: Cicer chorassanicum; assembly: GCA_037974735.1. Classification (NCBI taxonomy): domain Eukaryota; kingdom Viridiplantae; phylum Streptophyta; class Magnoliopsida; order Fabales; family Fabaceae; genus Cicer; species Cicer chorassanicum. Next base: position 53,449,272 of record JBBPBP010000004.1, read on the forward strand.
AGAAGTTGAATTTGTGAAGCGTATGAATACTTGTAGGATATGATAACATTTGTTTCAACTTTTGTGTTTGATAGTACTATACATTGAATGAATGAGAATGATTTAAAGCGATCAATCGTAGGCTTGATCAAAGATCTCAATGTAGTTGATACCAAGGACAACAGGCAAATATTGATTATTATGGGGTGAAAAAAAATGGTGTTGTTTGACCGAGGTTGTAGTGAATTAAAGATATTGAGATTTAAGAGTATATTAGAGACGATCCTCTTAAATGGAGTGTTAAGAATGAAATTTTTGGATTAAAGAAATGATTTGTGATTATGAGTGGTGAGTTGTAATTGACGAGTAAGTGATACTAAGCCATAAGGAAGTGAGAATTTAAGTAGTAAATCATATGGATTATATTTTAGTCATAAGAGTAACGATGAATTAAAATCCTTGCGGAAAGAATTCAAGTTGAATTTAGTTAGAGTATTAGATCAAAAAGATTGAACATTAAAAGTAAGAGCACTTTATAGTGGTTTGAGAATAATGGTACGTGGAGTATATTGGTGGGAAGTTGTCACAAATGTTTGACTCTCTAACATGTATTGAGATTATGATTATAAACAAAATCTTGTGTGGTGTAGGTTTCGGTCTGTAGATGACTTGAAGCTTTCTTGGTAGGATTAGAGTAATATCAGACTTAATGGAAGTGATTTTAGAGTTGTAAATTTGTAGAATAATGTTGAGGAGGTTGAGCTTGAGGAATTTTGAAATAATTGCAGCATGATAGATAATATTTTCTCGACAGATAGGATTAGTGTGTCATATCTAGGAACTCTTTAGTGTCAATTTCGAGGACGAAACTATTTTTAGGTTGTTAGAATGTAAGACCCACATTTTTCTCTATTAGTGATAGTTTCGAGGACGAAACTATTTTAGGTGGATAGAATGTAAGATCCTCATTTTTTTTATTATTAGTAATGTGCAAAATATATTTTTGCTTTATTTTTATAATTTCTAATGTGGTTGCTATTATTATTATTATTATTATTATTATTATTATTATTATTATTATTATTATTATTATATTTGTATTCAATTACTATTTTTGAAAACTATATTTGTGTATGACATGATGTATTTAATTTGACTGAATATTTTGCTAAGTATTTGAAAAAAAAAAATGTTTATAATAATAACAATAATAATAGAAAAGAAAGAAGAATGAATCGGGAAACGTTAAAGACAAAATTACATTCAACTGATGAGTGAATATTTAGGGTCTTAATGGGCTTAGATTGAAAACGTCACCTTCCCCACCTCTACGGATAGAAAAGGAAAAAATAAACCGACGCCTCCCATTCACAAATCATTTGCGATAAAGAAAGAAAGGGCTTAGGGAGAAAAAGGAAGAAATTCAAGAACTAAAGAAGTTAGTGATTCATCCCCTCAAGTAAGAATTCTTTAATTATGACCACATTAACTTTATATAACCATTTATTTTTTTGTAGTAGAACAAAATCCTATATTGATATTATGGAAAATAAGATAAAATAGAATGAGATTGATCAATGAATATGTCTCCCTAAGTGTATCTTTATTTCTGATAGATAAGAACCTTTCATTTATTGATTTTTATTTTCTTAATCAACTATGAGAAATATAGGTGCCATAATTGTTATGATGTTCAGATAAAGTAATGAATAGGTTAGACGGTATGATCAATTGTTATAAATAAATTAAGACAGTCATTGATGCGTTGTTACAGAGGAAAGGAAAGTTCTTAATATCGTTGGAGATAGATTATTAAGAACTCTATTATCTCATTATTCTTGTAATAACGGTCACACTAGTAATAGGTTTTTGTGCGTCAATCTATAAAAATAAAACTAAAAAGTTTTGACACTAAGTGAGAAGTAAATTAATTTATGAATGTGTAACGTATTTGGAGCAAAGATCGTTGCGTAGGAACCTTATAACGACATTTATAACGGTAATGGCATCACTCCATTCGCTTTCTTACTCGAATTATATGTGATATAAATGTACTGTGATGTTGTGTATTGATTATGTTTGTGCGTTATCTTCAAAATGAATGTTATATGATACGTTGTTATAATGGTTGTGCTTGACATGTTGTGGTTATTCAAGGTGATTACTTTGTGTCTAAACTAGATTGGTTTAGGACAAGGTTGAATGATTTTGGACGCTCTGGTTGAATGGTCTATATTGTTACTAACAACAGTGTCTACATTTATGCATTCATAGTTGTGTGGTGCGTCCATAATTGGTTGGAGCCCATAGTTGTGTGGTGCGTCCATAATTGGTTGGAGCCCACAGATCCTTGCGGGGATTTTGAGTTAGTGGTGTTGCTTGGAAGGACCCACGAAGCCTTTGCGGGGGAGGTGATATTCCGGAATCATGCATTGACATATAGTCTAACAAATAAGATCTGTGCATTTTGGTTGAATTGTATCTTTGGTGCGTTGTGATTTTTAACTGTTAAATGAAGTATATGGTTTGTTTATATGTTTGCTATAACAATTATATATGCATGTTTATTTGCTCTGTGTTTGTTATTTGGAGATGACCCTTACATTTGACAGGAAGTTGTGTATAGTGTTACTTGAGCGAATAATGTCGCAGCCAACATAGTAGGAGAAATACAAGGGAGTACAATAGCATTCAGTTGGAGGCTTCGAGATACTTTTGTGCTGGTGTTAGACTTGTTGGGTGAGTTTTCCACCAGTCCAAAGTTTATGACCAACTAGGATTTAGTTTTGGGTAGTAAAACGCCAAGAGATTTGACTTTAGAAATTTCTTTTGTTTAACGTATTAAATTTACTTTTAATAATTGCGAATACTCTGACTCATGAGTTTTGAAAATACAATTGAAAAAGTTATTAATTGGTTTTAAAGTAAATGAGCATTTAAGATAATCTTATATATAAAAAAAATATGTATTTTTACGTTTAGAATTTCGTTAGTTAATGTCTCGAAAAAGCGGGATGTTATAATTGGTATCAGAGCAGTTCGATCTAGATTGGACTGCGGATTAGTGGGGTAGTTTTTAGTTTTGTCAGTGTTGGTCATGTGTCTCGGAAGTCCTTAAGAGATAATGTGTGAGTTTATGCACCACTCGAACCTTGATTGAAATATTTCCTCACCTAAAAATTTGTGTGCTTATTGCACAAGTACGCAAAACATAATCTTAATCGATTTATCAGAGTGGCGCGACGGAAGCGTGGTTGAAACTTAGTGGGTCTTGTAGGGGTTGTGATATGGAGGTTGGAATTAAGATTGTAAGTTAATTAATGGTTCAAAACTTTAGGAGAAGAAAATTATCGAGGGATTGAAAGAGATGATTGAGTCGTGTTCAATTCGACACGTAGAACATTAAGTGTGAATTTTATGATAGTCACATTCATGATACTAAACGGTTATGATAGTGTTAAGTAGTTTTGGGTTGATGTAAAGTTATTACTAGTTGCATGATTGAGTAAGTATGAATTGTTAATGCTTAAGAGTATTCTATAGAGTAAAAATATGTATTTTATAACCAAGAAGTTGAATTTGTGAAGCGTATGAATACTTGTAGGATATGATAACATTTGTTTCAACTTTTGTGTTTGATAGTACTATACATTGAATGAATGAGAATGATTTAAAGCGATCAATCGTAGGCTTGATCAAAGATCTCAATGTAGTTGATACCAAGGACAACAGGCAAATATTGATTATTATGGGGTGAAAAAAAATGGTGTTGTTTAACCGAGGTTGTAGTGAATTAAAGATATTGAGATTTAAGAGTATATTAGAGACGATCCTCTTAAATGGAGTGTTAAGAATGAAATTTTTGGATTAAAGAAATGATTTGTGATTATGAGTGGTGAGTTGTAATTGACGAGTAAGTGATACTAAGCCATAAGGAAGTGAGAATTTAAGTAGTAAATCATATGGATTATATTTTAGTCATAAGAGTAACGATGAATTAAAATCCTTGCGGAAAGAATTCAAGTTGAATTTAGTTAGAGTATTAGATCAAAAAGATTGAACATTAAAAGTAAGAGCACTTTATAGTGGTTTGAGAATAATGGTACGTGGAGTATATTGGTGGGAAGTTGTCACAAATGTTTGACTCTCTAACATGTATTGAGATTATGATTATAAACAAAATCTTGTGTGGTGTAGGTTTCGGTCTGTAGATGACTTGAAGCTTTCTTGGTAGGATTAGAGTAATATCAGACTTAATGGAAGTGATTTTAGAGTTGTAAATTTGTAGAATAATGTTGAGGAGGTTGAGCTTGAGGAATTTTGAAATAATTGCAGCATGATAGATAATATTTTCTCGACAGATAGGATTAGTGTGTCATATCTAGGAACTCTTTAGTGTCAATTTCGAGGACGAAACTATTTTTAGGTTGTTAGAATGTAAGACCCACATTTTTCTCTATTAGTGATAGTTTCGAGGACGAAACTATTTTAGGTGGATAGAATGTAAGATCCTCATTTTTTTTATTATTAGTAATGTGCAAAATATATTTTTGCTTTATTTTTATAATTTCTAATGTGGTTGCTATTATTATTATTATTATTATTATTATTATTATTATTATTATTATTATTATATTTGTATTCAATTACTATTTTTGAAAACTATATTTGTGTATGACATGATGTATTTAATTTGACTGAATATTTTGCTAAGTATTTGAAAAAAAAAAATGTTTATAATAATAACAATAATAATAGAAAAGAAAGAAGAATGAATCGGGAAACGTTAAAGACAAAATTACATTCAACTGATGAGTGAATATTTAGGGTCTTAATGGGCTTAGATTGAAAACGTCACCTTCCCCACCTCTACGGATAGAAAAGGAAAAAATAAACCGACGCCTCCCATTCACAAATCATTTGCGATAAAGAAAGAAAGGGCTTAGGGAGAAAAAGGAAGAAATTCAAGAACTAAAGAAGTTAGTGATTCATCCCCTCAAGTAAGAATTCTTTAATTATGACCACATTAACTTTATATAACCATTTATTTTTTTGTAGTAGAACAAAATCCTATATTGATATTATGGAAAATAAGATAAAATAGAATGAGATTGATCAATGAATATGTCTCCCTAAGTGTATCTTTATTTCTGATAGATAAGAACCTTTCATTTATTGATTTTTATTTTCTTAATCAACTATGAGAAATATAGGTGCCATAATTGTTATGATGTTCAGATAAAGTAATGAATAGGTTAGACGGTATGATCAATTGTTATAAATAAATTAAGACAGTCATTGATGCGTTGTTACAGAGGAAAGGAAAGTTCTTAATATCGTTGGAGATAGATTATTAAGAACTCTATTATCTCATTATTCTTGTAATAACGGTCACACTAGTAATAGGTTTTTGTGCGTCAATCTATAAAAATAAAACTAAAAAGTTTTGACACTAAGTGAGAAGTAAATTAATTTATGAATGTGTAACGTATTTGGAGCAAAGATCGTTGCGTAGGAACCTTATAACGACATTTATAACGGTAATGGCATCACTCCATTCGCTTTCTTACTCGAATTATATGTGATATAAATGTACTGTGATGTTGTGTATTGATTATGTTTGTGCGTTATCTTCAAAATGAATGTTATATGATACGTTGTTATAATGGTTGTGCTTGACATGTTGTGGTTATTCAAGGTGATTACTTTGTGTCTAAACTAGATTGGTTTAGGACAAGGTTGAATGATTTTGGACGCTCTGGTTGAATGGTCTATATTGTTACTAACAACAGTGTCTACATTTATGCATTCATAGTTGTGTGGTGCGTCCATAATTGGTTGGAGCCCATAGTTGTGTGGTGCGTCCATAATTGGTTGGAGCCCACAGATCCTTGCGGGGATTTTGAGTTAGTGGTGTTGCTTGGAAGGACCCACGAAGCCTTTGCGGGGGAGGTGATATTCCGGAATCATGCATTGACATATAGTCTAACAAATAAGATCTGTGCATTTTGGTTGAATTGTATCTTTGGTGCGTTGTGATTTTTAACTGTTAAATGAAGTATATGGTTTGTTTATATGTTTGCTATAACAATTATATATGCATGTTTATTTGCTCTGTGTTTGTTATTTGGAGATGACCCTTACATTTGACAGGAAGTTGTGTATAGTGTTACTTGAGCGAATAATGTCGCAGCCAACATAGTAGGAGAAATACAAGGGAGTACAATAGCATTCAATTGGAGGCTTCGAGATACTTTTGTGTTGGTGTTAGACTTGTTGGGTGAGTTTTCCACCAGTCCAAAGTTTATGACCAACTAGGATTTAGTTTTGGGTAGTAAAACGCCAAGAGATTTGACTTTAGAAATTTCTTTTGTTTAACGTATTAAATTTACTTTTAATAATTGCGAATACTCTGACTCATGAGTTTTGAAAATACAATTGAAAAAGTTATTAATTGGTTTTAAAGTAAATGAGCATTTAAGATAATCTTATATATAAAAAAAATATGTATTTTTACGTTTAGAATTTCGTTAGTTAATGTCTCGAAAAAGCGGGATGTTATAATACCCTTGTCGCAGAAATTTTAAACTGACATACGCCAGCTTTGACGAATTTACTAAATACTAAACGATGTCGAATTCAATTGAATGACCACTCTTTGGAAAGTTTAAGATGTCTAGTTTATGAATAAGTTTTTTATTTTTTAAGATGCTTACCCAATAGGTACAATTTTAATAAGAACGACGCAAAGGTATAAACACATGACAACAATTATTCTTTAACTATAACCTTTGATGTAAATAATTTTTCTCTCAGTTATCAATATCATTCAATTTAATTTTCTCCATTTATTTTTTAGCAATACTTAAATCAATAATGGTAATATGGTATCAGAGAATAATTATTTTGCTATATTCTCCTCAAATTTTTCTTGAGAAAATTTTCATCAATACTTCATTGATCCTACTCTTCTATTTTCTCTTTGAATCTTGGAGTTTCCTATCAAGATTTTAAATTTTCAGATTTTTTGTTGATCTTCATCTCTAAGACATTCATGTTCATCTTGCAATTATGTTTCTAGCCACAACATAGAGAAACTTGAAGCATCAAGCATCAATGGAGACACACAAGAAAAATTCCTTGATCAAATGCAAGTCTTCATCGTTTTCAACAAAAAAGACAAATAGTCATTGGTTAATGTTATTTGGAAACCATGAAGTTCAGCAAAAAAAAAAATACAAAAAGTACATGCAAGGCCAAGAGAAGAAGAAGTTTTTCGAGGTTGGGTTCAAAAAGCTCATGAAGATCTTGAAGACGCATAGTAAACACATTGAACAATATTACAAGGAAATTTTTGTCAACAAATCATGATCAGAAGTTGCAATCAGCTAATTAAAAAAAAAAACTGCTCAAAAAATAAAATTCGTGATATTCTTCTTCAAAAGCAAAAAGCCTAATTGACTATATTAACTTCTATTCATAATACATATAGTCAAACACAAAATTCATATTCTAACGTCGATGAATTTTTGGAGTTTAAAATTCTTTTAGCCGATGTATTTTCAACATTTCAAATACTTTTAGCCGATGAATTTTCAGCATTACAAATTCCTTTTAGCCGATGTCTTTTCCAATTTTTTTTTTGTTGAGATTTTCCAAACTCGAAGTGCATTATGCATGTTCTAACTTTAGGGGATATCAAATATATCTTAGTTGATTAGTTAGTTAAATTGGTTAATTAGTTACACTAGCTAGTTAATTATTTTACACTAGTTAGTTATTTATCTAATTGATTATATAAGTCTACATAACCCTTGATAATAATTTTTCTCTTTATTATCAATATTATTCAATTTACTTATCTCTATTTATCTTTTATCAATGACTTAAATAAAAAATCGTAATAGTGTTTGAGTCTTGCATGCAAGGTTTTAATTTCAAAGATGAAGGAAGGAAATTTTTGTGAAGTGAAGGTGTGTGTATGTGCTACTAGGGGTGTTCATGGTACAAAAATTGCACTAGATTGTACTACATTAATTGTTTGGTTTAGTTTTTGATAACTATTTTCAAATCAAGTTTCTAAACCGGTTTGAAATTGGTTTACAAATATAAACTAGTTTAATATTTTGAACAAGTTTTAAGTTAAAATTGGTTTTGAACACTTATTCGGGAAAATAATTTTGAAATAATTTTGACAAAAAAAATTCGATCTTTTTCAAAAAAAAAGTTTGATTTTTTTTAAGAAAATATTTTTTGAGAAAAATAGATATTAAAAATTTACCGATAAAAAAGTTTGTTGAGATAAAAATTTCGATTATTTTTCAAAAGTAAATTTTGGAAAATAATTTCAAAATTATTTTGACAAAGTTTTTTCAAAAAAAAAATTTTCGATTTTTTTTTTCAAAAATTTTCCAAGAAAAAATGATTTAATTTTTTTTCTTAGAAAAAATAATTTTTATATTTTTTTCGAGAAAAATAATTTTTTTTAAAAAATCCTAATTGAGTTTAAAAATGTTTTAAAATTATTAAACTGGTTTTTGAATTAATTTAGTTATCTGGTTTGTTTTAAATATGTGGTTCAATTTATGAACTATTTAACTGGTTTAATTTTTTTACTACAATGCAGTTCAATTTATCAATCAATATGGTCTAATTAATTATATATTTTGCACAAACCATGTGGTGCAGCGTGAAAAAGAATGGAGAGAGAGGAAATTAACTCTCTTTTTTTCCTCTCTATTTGTGGGTCTACCATCTCTTTTGCAAGCTTAAAAAGTTATTGTTTGATTGTATCTTATTTGTTTTATGCATCGATTACTATTTTTTCGTTTAATTTTGGTCCTAATCAATCTAAGGCAAATTATCTAATCCATTAAATTTTGGTCCTAATCAATCTAAGGCAAATTATCTAATCCATTATATTTTGTACATGAAAGGAAGATATTAGAATAAAAATATTGAGGTTTCGAATCAATGAAATAGATTTCAATCCATCAACTGTATGTACCAATTGCTCAATATTACTCAACATAATTATCTCTATGCCCCAATATATATTGAGGGTGTTCACCCAAGTCCTCATCATCGAGGAATCCAACACAATTGGTGCTGACCTTTTCTTATATTTTGTTTGCACTAGAGGAATCCTACTACTTCTCCTTACAAGTCCATCTACCTTCCTATTAATCTTCCCATTCACTTTATTTGTTTCTTTTCAAATTAGCTCTTTAACATTTGCGGCAAAATTTGCAGCCTTTTTTTTCAACATTTGCAGTCTATGTTTCCATATTTGCAGCTTCTTTTTCAACATTTGTAACATTTTTCATTTTGTGAAACTGCAAAATTCATATCTCTTTCAAGTTTTGCAAGTTATTCTTCAATTAAAATCACTAACTCCAATTTCTTAACTGTAGAGTGCTCAAAATATATCTCTACTTTATTATTATTCTCCCTTGCATCAATCACCAATTGACGTATATCAGTATCACAAAACATAGGTCTCAACCCATTATCTTAATTCTCTATGTGTGGTCTCAACCATTGAATTCGTGAAATGCTACCATATTTAACAATTTATTTGACCATATCAACAAGATCAATCAATTTGATTTCATTTGGGTTAATCCCTTCTTTCACATCAATTTTATCATTTCCATATTGAAGTTGTATATGCTTGTTTCTTTCAAATTTGCCTATGTGATGAAAAATCAATCTTATTTCAACCATCTTAAAAATGAATCAACATAAAATCCATCCAAATAATGCATCTACAGTAAATACAAACGCTTCTAAAAAGAGTTTGATTTCTTTGCAATTTTTGTTATATTTGTAAAATAAAGTTTGATATCTGTTTTAATGAAATTTTTCTTTAACTATTATTTTATAAGCTTTAGTTGCTCACACCATAAAGATCACCAACACAAGAATCAGATGAAGCTAAGTCATTAAATACATAAAAAAACAAAGGTTAAAAAATATATCAACAAAAATACAACAATAAAAATTAATCAACATCAATAGAAGTTAATAACAAAAAACAAGACCACGGGTGCGTTTGTTTGAAAGTTGCAAACTATATCCCTTGGAATAGGAGACTGGAAATAAATGTATCCATGTTTATTATAAAGAAATAAAAAACAATTCTTAGGAACAAATTATGCCCAAGAGTTTTTTTTCTACGTGAAAGCAAGAATTTTATTCCCATAGAGTGGTGGGAAACTTATTCCAATTTACATGGGAACAATTTTGTGTCGATAAAATACCATTTTATCCCACTAACCCAATAAAATAACTTCTCTTGCAAGTGCATTACCCTTTTCTTTTAACATAGCATTTTATTATTGTTTATTAATTAAGAATTTCAAAACAATTATTCCCAATAATTTAAATTATTATCCAAACATATTTCTTAAATTTTCTTTGAAAAAAGGTTTCTATCATTATAATCCTGAGAATATTAATCCCAGTAATAAATTTTGTAACTATGAAACAAACTCAACCCAAGAGTCATACACCAGTCCAAGGAATCAGAAAACAAGATCAAGTAAACAATACTTCGAATGCCAATATAAAATCCATCACAAATGATAAAAGTTTGAAATCATGAACACAAATTGTTAAATGAGCAAAACCCAAACTTCAAATGCATCAACAAATGATAAAAATACCAAACTTTGAATGAATTCTAACGAGGTGCCACGATCAGCGCTCTTTTTGTTCACTTCTCACTTTCATCTCAGTACCGCCCCTCATCTCTCGAAACAAACAACCACCACCACTCACAATAACTATGACCTCACACACACAACACTGTTGCATTTCCCACGAATTCTTCCGAACAGCATCAACAAACCCTAATAAAATCGCAGTAATCCACGCTTCCGGCGTATCCAACCTTTCCCGCGAAAATTCCACTTTCCCCGATTTCAATGGAGATATTACCACGCTCTTACAACAGCGCGTTCAGTCCACGTCTCCTCCACTCTACCACGGTGACCGTAGCTTCACTTACTCTCATGTCTTGAATGCGGTTCGTTGTCTTAGTTCTCGACTCCGCTCTATCCTTCACGGTGCTGATGACCCGCACCTGATCATAGCCAAACGTCAAGGTTTGTTACAACGCAAAATTTAGTTTGTTAGTTGCTTAAACCCGTTTATTTTGTGAAAATGAACATGTTTTTTACGCTTTTATTTTTTTTAAATATTCTTGAACTGAATCATTGTTAAGGAGATAACATGAAATGCTAATAATGAATCTTTTTGACATTTTTAATGTTTTTAGAAATGTTTCACTTCAAAAGACCCTTATAATCCCTTGTTAACCGTATAAAATTAACATAAATTTTAGAAAATGTAAATAGAAAACGTTTTTACAAAGATTATTGTGATAATCACTCATTTTATTTCTCTTTATTTAATAACTAATGTTAAAGAAGTATGTGGTTTTGTTTTTCCAAATGTCCACTTTTTAAAAGTTTTTGCAAATGCCTTATTGACTGTTATTTTGATGGTTTACTATCTATTAGCTATGTAACATTGACATTTTAGGATAGAGGGGTGTCCGAGTGTCTGTCTTGTGTTGGTGTCCAACACTTGCACGGCATCGACACACGTGGTTACGCTTAATCACTTCCATTTTTTCAAATTATTATTGGTGTCTATAGGTCAGTGTTGTGTTCGGTGTACATATTTGTGTTAGAGCTTCATAGTTTATTATTCATTTTTATGTTTGAATGGGGAAATGATGCTTGATGCGGCACTGCCATCTTGTACTCTGCGGTAGGTAATGATGGTGTCCACCGTGAAGAAGGAACTGTTTGGAGATCTGAGTCCTTGAAAACTGTCGATCCTAGTTCAGAGTCAATGGATAAATCCAGTGAAGAGTATAGGCCAAAGATAGTGGGGATTTATATGCCTCCTTCTGTTGAATATATTATTGCTGTTCTTTCGGTATTGAGGTGTGGGGAAGCCTTCTTGCCTCTGGATCCTTTCTGGCCAAACGAAAGGATACTTTCAGTCGCTTCTTCTTCAAACGCTGATCTTATTATAGGGTCCCAATCTTCATTTGGTAAAAGTAACTTGGAACAGCTTGATGAATCACATTGGTTAGTGAAGTCAATTTGTTGTCCTGTTTTGAGCTACTCCATTGAAGAAAATCTTGAAGAATATAGTTGTTCAACAGATTTGGCATGGCCTTGTGCCAATGAAAAGAAAGGGTCATTTTGTTATCTGATGTATACTTCTGGATCATCTGGAAAGCCTAAAGGAGTGTGTGGCACTGAACAAGGTAACTTGTTACTGTAGTTTGTTGCAGCTGTTATTATATTGAAAACGATATTTATTTAGTAAAATGTTATGTTGTGCACTTGTCAGTTTCCTAACCTTCCTTCTTTCTTTGCTACACGTGAAAAGAAGCACATTCTATTCAATACTTTTTGGATCATCGTAGAAATATTTAAACTATGTATGAAGTAAATCAATGTTCAAAACTTAACAGTTCTTTCATTTTGGATAAAGCACACCTGTTTATATGTATTCTCCTGTTTGAAGATCCATTCAGTTTTATGCTTGGGAGTTGTACCACGGAGGCTATGTATTTATAATGAGGTTTGATATTTGGTGTTAGAATATTAGAAAATATCTTATAATATCTATTATATTATATTAGAGTATTTTGAGTTATTTTCAAGGATCAATTTATATTCATAGAGTATCTTAGAATATCTCTCATTATTATTATGATTTGTTCATAATTTAGGATTTAGTCTATGTTTCTCTATAAATAGAGATTAGTATTGAGTCTTTTGTAATCAAGTCAGCACTAAGCTATTATCAATAATATTCAAACCCTTATTATTTTCTCTCCTCTTTTTCTCTAAAATCCCACAACTTCAACATGGTATCTAGAGCCTATTTTGATCCTCCTTGAACGATCCCGCCTCTATTTCGCTGCCGAGTTCCCAACAATTAGGGAATATAATCATAGTTTCTCTTTTCCAACATTCCGACACGTTTCACTCGTTTTTCGGTCCAGTCCACTACTGCCGCCGTCATCGCCACTGTTTTCGGCGACTTTTCCGGCAAACAACCCTCTGCCCTAAAAAAAAAAAGTGTCTCCGCCGTATCCCTTATCCGTTCCGATCACTGGCGGGTTTATCCTTAGTCTAATTAAACACATAAGCTCTTTGGCCGAAACCCTAAAACCCTTTTTTTTCACGCATCGTTGCAGGTGCGCGTGGCTCTCTCTTCCTCTCTCACTCTCCTGCTGCGTTGTGTCGCGCCGCTGCTGTGCCGCCCCCTTGCCGTCTTGCGCCGCTGCTGCCTCGCCTCGCTTCAGCTCGCCTCGGCCGTTGGTCGTCAAAACTCCAAAGATACTCTCAAGGAGAGAAATAGAGAAAGGTTTTCAATTAAAAAATATGGAGAAAGAAATTGAAAGACAGAGAGTTCTTCTTGAACATTTACAACCTAATTCTTCAAATTCAGTTTTTTTATCTCATACTCATCAATCCACTGATCTCTCAGCTTCATTCTGTTCTGCTGGGCAAACAGGTGGATTTGAAAATGATGTTGTGATTGTAGCTACATTTCGTACCGCCATTTGCAAAGCAAAGCGTGGGGGATTCAAGGATACCCTTCCGGATGATCTACTTGCCCCAGTTCTCAAGGCTGTGATAGAGAAAACAAATGTGGAACCAAGTGAAGTAGGAGACATTATTGTTGGCACAGTTTTAGAACCACGGTCAGAAAAAGCAAAGCAATGCAGAATGGCGGCATTTTATGCTGGTTTCCCAGAGACTGTGCCACTTCGAATTGTCAATAGACAATGTTCATCTGGACTTCAAGCAGTTGCCGATGTTGCTGCTTACATAAAAGCTAGTTTCTATGACATTGGAATTGGGGCTGGATTGGAGTGTATGTCACAAGATAACATTTTGAGGCATGGCAATATTAACCCAAAGGTGGAAACCTTTGCACAAGCCTGGGACTGTCTTCTTCCTATGGGAATCACTTCTGAAAACGTTGAACGTTACGGCGTGACAAGGCAGGAGCAAGATCAGACTGCTGTTGAGTCTCACAGGCGTGCTGCAGCTGCAACAACAACTGGTAAATTCAAAGAAGAAATCATTCCAGTTTCTACAAAGATTGTGGATCCTAAAACTGGAGAGGAGAAGCAAATTATTGTTTATGTTGATGACGGTTTTCGGCCAAATGCAAATGTGACGGATCTAGCAAAGCTGAAGCCTGCATTTAAAAAGGGTGGAACCACAACTTCAGAGAATGCTAGCCAAGAAAGTGATGGTGCTACCGCGGTGCTCCTCACGAAGAGAAGTGTGGCTGTCCAAAAGGGGCTTCCTATTCTTGGAATCTTCAGGAGTTTTGCCACTGTTGGTGTTGATCCTACTGTCATGGGTGTTGGTCCAGCTTTTGCTATTCCAGCTGCAGTGAAATCTGCTGGTCTTGAACTTGGTAACATCAACTTGTTCGAAATCAATGAGACATTTGCATCACAGTTTGTTTATTCATGCAAGAAATTGGGTCTTGATCCAAGTAGAGTCAATGTCAATGGTGGTGTGATCGCTCTTGGGCATCCTTTAGGCGCCATAGGTGCGCGCTCCATTGCAACTTTGTTGAATGAGATGAAGCGTTGTGGCAAGGGTTGTCGCTATGGTGTAATCTCAATGTGCATAGGTTCTGTGCATAGATTGTGGTGTCCTTGGGAAGTGGACCGTGGGATCAGATTTTTTGGTGGAGGAAACTCTCCAGCCTTTGTCGTGGCAGCTGTTGCAGCCCTTATGAGTGGGCTCTTAGCTGACAGGTTTGGAAGATTTGCAATTCAATTGATGGGATTCTTCTTGGTGCACGATTATTCTCTCTTCGATGGTTTCAGATCTGCCCTTACTCTCCAATTTCGATCAACGAAAATATGTGTCATTGTTCAAACAGCCGTTATCTCTCCTGTTTTGGACGCATCTTCTTATTCCGTTGATCGATCATGACTTCGTTTTGTTAGAGTTGCGCTGCTTCTTCTTCAGTGTTTGTCATGCAATTTAGTTATTACTAATAGATTATAATAGTGGCTTATATTCCCACCGACGATCATTCTGGTGGTGTCCCTTTTTCCACATATGAATTATATTAGTGATGGTTTCTTCCGTTGGTGGTTATTCTAACGGTGTCTTTTATTTTCATGACTTACTTTATCTTGGCAATTTGTCCCAGATGCACTGGTCTTGCCTTTCTCTCCTTGAAGCACGCCTCTCTCTCCTTGAAGCAGATTCAAGTTTAAATATTTTGAGTCTCCATTATTATTGGTTTGAAGCTTCCAAATGCAGATTTTTAGAAGAACGGAGCCTGCTTTGTTCAATTGCCTGCCATGAATTTATCTCAGGCTGATGATCGATCAGACTATCTGGCTAGGCTATATTTATAGCAATTCTCTTCGACTTCACATGCATCCCTGAGTTGCCTTTCCATCTTTTTTATGGAGCAAAACATTGTTTTCTTGTAGCAAGCTAAAGCTTAGTAAGCTTTAGCTTGAGGGGGAGTGTTAGAATATTAGAAAATATCTTATAATATCTATTATATTATATTAGAGTATCTTGAGTTATTTTCAAGGATCAATTTATATTCATAGAGTATCTTAGAATATCTCTCATTATTATTATGATTTGTTCATAATTTAGGATTTAGTCTATGTTTCTCTATAAATAGAGATTAGTATTGAGTCTTTTGTAATCAAGTCAGCACTGAGCTATTATCAATAATATTCAAACCCTTATTATTTTCTCTCATCTTTTTCTCTAAAATCCCACAACTTCAACATTTGGTATGTAAAGATACGGAAGGAAATGAAAAAGTCTTGCATGTAGTCTTCATTTTATAGAAAAAGTCTATGACAAGTTTCTGTGACAGAATGTGGAAGGCTCGTGTAGTATAAGAAAAGAGTGTTTAGCACATATTTGAGCTATAAAAGATATGTCTTATGGTCATGGGAAACTTATGGTGTAGTATAAGATTTTCATGTCACAATAAGTTTGTGCCAAGGACCATCTCCGGGTTCACACCTTTTTATCTAGGCATTGGATGTAGTGATGCACTTACTGGGTATTTCTCAATGCGAGAACACTAATTTACGCTTTTCTGGTGGATGTTGCAGTCCTAATTTATGGGTTGAGAATGAGAAGGAGTAAATTCTAATTTAGAATTGTCAAAAGAACCCTTGAAATCAATTGATTAGGGTTAATGCGGAGAAAGAAGTTGTGTATGCAATTCAATTTCAACATAAAGTACTGAGAATCACATCATACCATAAGTTGTAGAGTTTAGGTACTTCATATCCATCTTATAAATTTATATGGAGATTGGTAGAGATGTCATACATAGGATTCAAGCTGGGTGAATGAAATGGACAAATGTTATAGCTGTAATTTGCATCCACATTGTGCCTATCAAACTAAAAAAAGTTCCATTACAAGGTCAATGCTGATCTATGTATAATGAAATGCCAACATGAGAAAAAGAAGTTTGGTGGAGCTAAGAATGTTGAGGCAGATCAGTGTATATATATGCATGAAGATATAATATTAGGAATAAACATATCTAGGAGATAGTTTGAGTAGCACTTACTAAGAAGAAGATGACAGAAATTTATGTAAGGTGGTTTAGTCATGTGAGAAGAAGGGCGGTAACAGGTTCATTGAGAAGAGTAGTTCAAAAAGAAATATACATGAAAGCTTTAGGAGAAACATTTAAGAATACCATGCTCCAAAATCCTTTTATTGGAATTTTGGTTTTCGATGGAGCCTTATGGTGTCAATTGTTTCGTGTAGTCAATCCTACCCAGTGGGAGTGGGCTTGATTGTTACTGTTACTGTTCTGTTTAAATTCTATGATTATAAAGTAAAAGTTTCTGATCCATAATTTTTTTTATATTATGGATATGTACCTTCTTGGGTCACAATTTGATTTACATTCTTGTTAGGTCTTTCAAACCGCTTTTTATGGATGCAAGGAATGTATCCTTTGACAGGGCAGGAACTATTGTTGTTTAAATCATCGATTAGCTTCATTGACCACCTGCAAGAGTTTCTCAGTTCTATTTTGACTGCTTGTGTATTAATTATTCCTCCTTTCAGTGAGCTCAAAGAAAATGTATATTCCGTGATAGATTTTCTACAGGTATGGTGGTTCTTGATTGAGCTTTTGTATATTAACTTTTTCTTAATTGCTTACCCTTGCTGGTAATATTAAATGGTTCTGTAGGCTTATTCTATTAATAGGCTTACGGCTGTTCCATCACTTATAAGGACAATTCTACCTGTATTGCAAACTCACGCGGACACACGGAATGAAAGTTCACTGAAATTGCTAGTGCTAAGTGGTGAAACTTTTCCTTTTACCTTGTGGGAGAAGCTTTCAACTATATTACCAAAGACATCAATCTTGAACTTATACGGAAGTACCGAGGTTAGAGAAAAAAAACTATGCTTCTACTTTGAGATTTTGCAATACAGTTCATATTTTGTATTTTCCATCTGGTTCGTGTGACGACATTCAATGTTTCTACTTATGATTCAATGTTGTCATTGACATTCTTGAACATAATTTGACATACTATTGTTTCATTTCTATGTATGAAGGTAATTCAAATTATTTCCTAGCTGCTTCCTTGTTTTCTGTTCTTGGTTTGTTACTGCAATCCAATGCTATCTAGTCACACCCACGTATTACATATTATAATCTAAGTGAATTGATTGGAAACAGAGTTGCCGGACAAACCAGGAAGCAGCAACAAACCAAGAACAGGGGGTGGTAAAATGAAGTGGAAAAATTGCCTCACAATTTGAATGGAAAAAAATGAATGGAAGAAATATCGCCTCATAATTTGATTCCTTTAGAAGTGGAAATACAATATTTTGGATGTGATTTAGAACATTTTTTCGCTATTTGCTTGCTATTGCAATCTGTAATTACTAAAGTTCTATCTAACTAAGAATTTATTTACATCAACTATGCCAAGTGGAGGAACCATGAAAAGAATAAATTCAACCACAAAACTTTAAGAAATTTAGAGAATACTGGAGGGTTTAGTAAAGGTATGGTAGGGAAAATATAGAATAGTGGAGGGTTTAATCAAGGTGTGATAGGGGGTGACAATAAAATTTCAAAGCTTGGTGTTGAGAGGTGAAGGATAGGCTAAAGCTAAGACACATTGATTTGTTGAGACTCGGTCCCAAGATTAAATAGTTCCCAAGGGAATGCAGTGCAGTGCAACTTGAGTTATTTATGTTAGATTTTGTCACGTGGATCTTCATTGGACCTTGTCTTGTTGTGTCAATATCAATTTTATAATTGACTAATGCATTTCTTTTTCTTTTTTATTATGAATGCAAATTATGTTATTTGTTGATATTAATTTTCACAATTCTTGTCATATTGAACTTCCATTTTCTATCATCTCCATTGGCTAGTACTAGTAATATATTTATTTTCCCTTTCCATTTTTTACCCAAGGTTGCTGGCGATTGTACATATTTTGATTGCAATAGGATACCATTGATTTTGAAGGAAGAAATGCTAACAAATGTTCCAATAGGTTTACCCATTACTAACTGCAAGGTAGTGCTTATTGGTGAAAATAGTGCATCAAATGAGGGTGAGCTATATGTTGGTGGTTCTTGCATTTTTAGGGGTTACTACAATGAATCTGATATAATGTCTGATGGATTTGTAAAATTGCCTCAAAGTTATGGCTGTGAAGATTCGGTTGATGCTTGCGAAAGTGAATTATACTTTAGAACCGGTGATTTTGTCAAACAGTTGCCAAGTGGTGACTTTATATTCTTGGGAAGAAAAGACCGTATTGTAAAAGTCAATGGGCAGCGTATTGCCCTCGAAGAAGTTGAAAATTTGCTAAGGGAGCATCCACATATAAATGATGCTGCTGTAGTTTGTCGAAATCTTCAATCAGAGCTTGTACTTATTGAAGCCTTTGTAATATTGAAGGACAAACAACAATTGGGTGAATTATTAGTACCTGCAATCAGAAGTTGGATGCTTAACAAACTTCCATTAGTTGTGCTCCCTAACCGTTTCATCTTTATAGAATCATTTCCTATGTCTTTTAGTGGTAAGATTAACTATGAGATGTTGGTTAGCTCAGCATTATTGACTACGAATGTCAAGGATAAGGTTGGTAACATTAGCTGCAACAATCTTCTGCAACTTATTAAAAAGGTATGGTTTCAGTATTTTATATGGCAATATACCTTGTCTATCTGCACAAGGTATGACATTTTGTGCTTTGTTCACATTTTAATCCTGAAAGATATTTTCGTGAGGCAGTGTCTTAGAGGTATTTTATTTCAGAATGACAAATTTACTGGTCAGTTTGTTCAGATCTTTTCAAGCATGTTAATTTTGCCTACACATCTGTAACTGCTTGTTTTTGCTTTTGTATATAGGCTTTTCGTTTTGTTTACCCCTTTTCTATCAAATTTCTTTCTTCTTCATAAAACAATTGGTCTCTGCTTTGAATATGGCTTTCCTTTGATGATCTATGATGCATTACAAATAATGGATGAATCTATGAACTGAGACAGTTGTTGCTTCTATATATTCCATTTGTATGTGTCTATGCATGTAACTTGTTGGCTCCTAAACTATTTATGTAAGAAATTTGTGTGTTTGTGGAAGCAAAGTTTTTGATTTGATGATTGCTTTAACAGGCCTTTCACAAAGCTTTAATGGTTGAAAAGTTATGCAATGATGATGATTTCTTTACGATGGGCGGTAACTCTCTTTCTGCTGCACATGTTGCTCACGATTTAGGGATCGACATGAGATTTCTTTACTACTATCCAACTTCTTTTAAGCTTTGTATGGCTCTTCTCCATAAAAGAGGATTTTGCTCTTTGCATAACAGGTTGGATAAATGTTTGCAATTAGATGCAGACATACAAAATAACCATTTTTCTTCCAATCGTGCTGAAAATTCAAGTCCTCTTGAGTCAAGGATGATTCCCAAAGATAATGTTGATATTTTGAACCCTTCTAAGCGTTTAAAAAGGTGTTCTACTGATGTTATATCAGGGGGAGATGAATCATTTCCTTGGCATTCCCCTTCAATATTCCTATCATCTTCATTTAGCCGATGCAACAAGGTGGTGTATGAAGGGCAAGCTTCTGTAATGGATACACACCAAACAACTTGGTCAGCCAATATTCCAAGAGGAAGCAGAGGTTGCATGAAGAGCTTTTGGAAAGTTTACATGGAATCTTGTGTTGATGCTTCACCCATGGTTGTGTCTAAAGGCTCGGATATTTATTTATTCATTGGATCTCACTCACACAAATTTCTATGCATAAATGCTAGAAGGTATAAGCAAATATAGTTTGTATGTATGGTTTTAATCCATCACATACCGTTTCTCATTTGAATGTTCTCTTCATTTTACAGTTTAATCTCCAGGTTCTGATAAAAAATTATGATACCTGCAAGGCAACCATCCCTTTTTTATTCTAATTTGAACCAATTTGTACTTTTGGCATCATGATAATTTCTTGTCTCTTTAAAATCTGTTTGTACAGATTGATGTATGATGAAGATCACATGTAACATCTACACAATCTAGGTGACCTATTTTTTGTTAAATGCATCAAGACGATATAGATTTCTTTTACAAGAAAGAATGAGGAGATTGCTTACACTTTTTTCTGACATTATCTGCCACACTTTTTCTGTTTCCACAATTTCATTCACTGTTGGATATGCTCATTCTATCTCGCTTTGTAGCTGATAAATAAAAACTGTTTGTGTAGTTACCAAACATATCCTATAGATGTTCATCAGGGTTAAAATGTAAATTTGCTATATATTTTTGTTTCTAAAACTACTAAAACTGCTGCTTAATAATTGGTTTAGTGGTTCTATACAGTGGGATATCAAACTAGAAGGTCGGATTGAATGTACAGCAGCAATTGTTTCTGATTTTTCCCAGGTCCGTGTTCAATTGTTATGTATTACAAGATTCTATCCATTTGTTCTAACACGTGGTATTTCTCTAGGTGGTTGTTGGATGTTACATGGGAAAGATCTATTTTCTTGATTTTTGCAATGGACACGTCTGTTGGACTTTTCAAACGTCTGGTGAGGTATCTAGTTTTAACACTAAATTTGTCTTGTTTGAGGTTTTCTGGTGTCTACCTGAAGGTTTTAGGTTTTTTTTTGTCAAGTTCTTTTTTTATTACAACACAGATCATGTGAAGGGATGTAGTCATTGCAGAAGAAACTGGAAAACAAATTGATAGGCACCTGATAATTGAAAGGGTGTACTTAGGGGTGGTTAATAAAGGGAAGGAAGGGATCAATACAGGTTTTTGAAATACATGTTTGCATATAAATAAGAGTAAGGGAGAGTTAATTAGTTAAAAACTTACTCAGATTTGTAGCAGAGAAGAGGTGCTCTCAAATTCACCATACCGTTCTATTCTTCTTCTGATTATTTTGAAAAAAATTAATCTTCGAGTAAGGGGATCCCCACCCTTTATACAATATTAAAAATATATACTAAACTATATCATCTATTTGACCATGATTCAACCACAAGAAACTATGAACTAGTGTCTTCATCAGTATAATGACCAATCCAATATCCATTGTTCTCAACTTTATAACACAACCCTCATATTTTATTTGGCTTAGGACCATCTAACGATTTTCAGCAGTTACATCACAGGCAGAGTTGCTGCCTCTTATTCTATATTTTCTTTATAAACACTCCATGTTGGATTTACCACTAACCTTCACTGCTGCCTTCACTGCATCATCAGTGCCATAAGAACTATCCATAGTATTTACTAATATTCAATATATCGATCTCCAATGCTTCTTATAACAGAGGTCTTGTCAACATGAACCTCACTATAAGGATTGCCACTGAATTACAGTATCACTGTTATTTGTTTCTTGAACCGCTGCTTCCACAGTAACTTTTACCAAATTACCACTGCACTATTACCTACCTTGGGCAAAAAATCAAATCCCAGAATTTGACATCCGCTGTCTTAAACAAATTAAGCATTTTGGGTATTAAAGCTTTCTTGACCAAGAGATCTAGACTAGAGTTCTATCATTGCTACCCATTTTTGTAAATAAAAATTGAGTTATAAAAAATAATAAGTGCATTGTACACTTCAAAATATCTGGCGAAAAAGAGTGTATTTAGATATGTAATACATCAATTCGTGTGTTTTCACCTTATAGTTTAAGCTTTTGGAATACTTAGTTCATGACAATAATAAATTCAGCTTTTTATTATTACTTTAGCATTACATAAAATGCTAAATTCATTTAAAAAAAAACATAAAATGTTAACTTTTGTCTTCAGTGAAAACATTTTGTTTTGACCAACCAAAACCTATAAGTGAAACAATAAAGTAATATTTGATCCTTCAGAAGTCCATACTGAAAATATGTGTGTAATGGTTTGATTTTTAAGTATCTTCACTCTTTATATAATTTGGTATATTGCATAGTTAGTACACATCAGAGATTTTTTTCGTGGATTCTCTTGGCTGTTCTGCTCAGGACTGTTTCCAGGGAGTTTAATTACCAGTATGGGGAGACATAGCAGCCCTGCTGTACTGTTGTTTTTTTATTTTCACGCTCCCTTTATTTGGCATTGTTTCTTTATGATAACCTGTCCTCCCCATGTTGTACCTAGCACCTAGCATCATTTATCTCCAATTTTCATTTTTATTAAGACAAATAGTCACTTCTCATTTATCTAGCTTGGTTAAACCGTCTCTTTTTTGGTCAATTTCTAATTTAAATTTTAAATGCATGAAGGTTAAATCACAGCCAGTTGTAGACACTTGCAGGCAGTTGATCTGGTAATTCTTTCCTTATCACCACATCTATGTTGCTTTCTTATAAATTTTGAACAGTTTGCAGATCTGTACATATGCTTTTTTCTAAAAAAAAACTGTTAAAACAATAATATACTTCATAAATTGTCTGATTTGAGCAACTTCTTTTCCCAAGAGAAAAAAAAGTTCTCACATGCCCTATGGCACAATATAATTTGTCAAACCTGGTTGGTTAGTGCACAAATTGGGAAAGGATTCTCCAAAAACTTGTATTATGGAAAATAAAGGATTTTGATGTTTGGTTTGTGACTTTATATTCTCAGAAATTTTAAGTTTCCATGGGACTATGTTTCATGTAGAATGTGGTTTCCTTTGATTCCATGTTTTTCTCTTGATGCTTGTTTTTTCTTGACTGTTCTGTTTTGCAAGATATCTTCTGCTCAGTCCCCTGTAGTGCTTTTCCTCTTTCCTTTCTAATAAAGTTTATCTTATAAAAATACCTTATGCAAAAATTAGCATCATGTTTTACAAAAAAAGATTTAATTATTGGAGAAGGATAACATGCGAGGAACTTCTCACTCCTTGTGTACATGTTTAATTCAGTGTAGAATACATGTTTTAACATCTTTTATCGTCAGAAGTCCCTGAACTATGTTGAAAAAGTTGTTACAACTGCTTGATTGGAAAGTTTTCAGCATGGTTTAATATTTATACAGGTGTGGCTCGTATGATCATAACTTATATGCTCTTGATTACAAAAATCATTGCTGTGTCTATAAGCTACCATGTGGTGGCAGTATATATGGGTCACCTGCAATTGATGAGGTGAATTTCACTTCTAATGGACATAATACATGTAAATTGCTTAGTTAAAAGTTTACCACTGAGTTCTTAATCTTTTGTACTAATTTTTCATGTAGGTTCGTGGTTTGCTTTATGTGGCCTCTACTGGTGGTCGTATAACAGCTGTATCGATATCAGTATGATCAATTCATAAATCTATTAGCATACATGCAAAAAAACTTATATTTCTTTCTGGAGACTTCAATTCTGTACTGATATACTCTGCCCTTTCTCCTGATACCCAAATTCTAGATTTTGGATTTGGGTTCTTGTGAAAATATTATATTAGTGATGTCAGCTTCTTCCCACTGGATTCTAAAGTTTTGATTTGTTGGTAACTCTATGAATGATGATATTTGATGTTTTTATTGCAAACTGATACTGAAAAGGTATATTATCCACTGATGATATGAGTTAATCGACAAAAACCTCTTAGCTTCCCTTTTACTGGATGACTAAGGAGCTAAACAGTTAAACTAATCATTAACCTTCAGTCTGACATAAATATAAATAGCTTAATGCTCATTCACACCATTTGCACACCTTGTGCTTGGGTGCTCTTAATCTTCATAAAATACCTTTGGCTTTTGCAAAAAATATTGTTCATCCATTTTGGTTTGTTGCTGATAGAACTTGTTCAGTTGAAAATCTGGTATAAATGAGCATGTATTTTGTTTTGCTCAACTTTTTAACGTGAAACAGCTTTTCCGCCGAAAACTAGTGATTGAATAATAATGGACAAGAGAAACTACAAAAAGGATTGAAAAGAAAAGATTGAGGTTTCTTTGCTGACACAGGAGATTAATCCTTTGAACATTAGACGCGTTAATCTGTTATTATTTCTGCTGAAGCTGACATGTTTATTGAGCTATTGATCTTAAGTGGGACTGAAATATTCCTTTACTAAATCCAGGCTTTGCCATTTAGTATATTGTGGCTACTTGAACTAGAAGTCCCCGTGTTTGGTTCTCTGGCTGTCACCCAAAATGGAACTGGTGTGTATCGTGCACTCTTCCTTTAGATTATGTATCGATCATTCTTCCTTATGCCAGTATACTATTTTTCCTTTTCTTGCAGTAATATGTTGCTTGGTAGATGGCCATGTTCTTGCATTGGATCCCAACGGATCCATAGTTTGGAAGGTATGAAGTATTAATCTTCTTATAGATGCAATTTGTTCCCTAGTGGAAGTGATGTAAACCTGCCTGTTTGTCAATAAATTTTGCTCAGAAAACAACCGGTGGTCCAATATTTGCTGGGCCGTGCATACCTTCTGCCATTCCTCACGAGGTACACCATTCTCTTCACTGATTTTAGAAAATATAAATAAAAAAATCCATTTAACCCTTCACATCCTATTTGTCAAGGTCATTAAAAGATTGAGAAAATTAATGTTGGCTTCTGGTCAGCATATAGTACTATCTGTGGATTCCTTAACATGGGTCCTAAGGGCACATGTTAGTATGACCCTATAGTGTATTCACAGCTAATAAGGAAAGTACATTAAGTTTGGTTCACTCAATTTAATACTTGTAGTGCATCCGAAGTAAAGCGTATTTATTTCATTGAAGTCTCAGTATTGGTATAAGTAGTTATTGGTTATATTATTAATGTTACAGTTACTCTAAATGATTGGTGAAATCTTTATTTATATCATTATTCTTTTATTCCACCGTAGGTGTTTGTATGCTGCAGAAGTGGAAGTGTGTACTCATTCGAACTGGTGAGAACCAGCTGATAAAATTGTTCCCTTTTTTTCTTTTGTCGTCTTTGTGGTGGACTAACTTTTGACCGTAAAGATTCATGTTCAGCCACATTTTTACTTTTAACTGATTGAATTGTATGTTATCTTTTTAATTTGAACTATGTGTGATTTTGGTCTCTCTAATCCCTCCATTTATAAATTAAGCATTTTGTTCTTTCTTAAACCCTTTAAATTCTCATTTTATATTCAAATATTTGGATACTTATAATGCATTTGGGATATGAAATGAAATACTTTAAATGTTTAGAAGTCACAAAATTAGTGAAATTTTGATAAAAACTGAGGATTTTGTAGGATGTGAGACTAGGATTTGAAGAGGGGGAAAATTTGGCAAAAACTTATTGTTAGGGCATTGTCCCATGCTATAATATGCGGTGATAAAAAAACGATTTGTTTCGGTTAATATTTTGTTCTATACCATATGTTGGATCAACACCAGGAAAAGGGAGATCTAATATGGGAATACAATGTTGGAGATCCAATCACTGCATCTGCATATGTTGATGAACACTTGCAGCTGGTGTCTGATGCCTCCCACTCTTCAGACAGGTTAGCCTAGTTTGTTTACTTAGTTAAAGGGACAATATCAGCTATCAATTTCAAACATAATCTTTGTCTTTTACAGGTTAATTTGCGTTTGTTCTAGTTCTGGAGGCATACATCTTCTCCGAGCGAACACAAATTTCTCCGAAGATACAAATCAACTGACGGGTGAAGTCCAAGAATTTGCAAAACTTAACTTGCCAGGCGATATATTCTCTTCGCCTTTAATGATTGGTGGCCGGATTTTTGTTGGTTGTAGGGATGATTACTTGCACTGTGTTGCCCTTGAAATTCCAAAGCAACGAGGTAGTTAAAACCTTGTATAGTTGAAATTTTGTTGAACTCTATTAGGTGGTATTGGTTGAATGTGTGGTTAAATTCTCAAATCTGTGAAATTCAAGGCATATAAACGGATGCTAGATGTCTCCTACTAACCTGGTAGCTCAAATGTACAACAAAAACAAATAAATGAAATTCATGAACGAGTTTTAATACTATTTTACAATGTGAAATTTGTTATATGAAAATATCACTGTCTTTACTGTTTTACCAAATATCACGTGCATTAATTGTCTGTTTGCCATCTATTTGCATATCAACACGGGTTTATCGTCACTCACTGCCACTGTAACTACATGGTTTATAGTTTCTGTAGCTATACATTTTGATAGTTAACATTTGAGTATTTTTTTAGAGTTTAACATTTGAGATACACATAGATACGTCCAATGAGTTCAACTCATTTGTAATGACAATTTAAGTGTGTGTTCGGAACAGCTTTTACAAGCTAATTCTTGCGTTCCTGTGCATTTTTCACCGCGGAATCAGAAACTCCGATAGGTAGCGTAGCATCTGCGTTGCCATGGTTTTTCATCGCAATTTTTTTGGAATCGAAGGTCGAATCAAACATTCAATTGTAAGATAGTGGATTCTCATTAAATATTAATATGCAAGACTAGTTTATTATTTGCATGTTCTTTGTCGAAACAAAGTTAATTCCACTTTTAGTGGAGGCAAAATAAGTTAAAAAATTGATCTAGACATATTTGAGTTGAATGGATTTTGTTTTTAAAATTGATTCTAACTTAAAATTATTATTTGTAGTTTTTGAGTTTAAATGTGATTTTTACACTGAAATATATTGTTCAATTTAATTAAATAACATGACATATGATACGATAAAGTAAAATGATTAATACCCATGAAATTGGAATAAAACTAAGTAAAAATTTAGCTTTCAATTTTGAATTTTTTTTTATATTTTAATTTAATTGATTATATATGAATAGTTAATGCATCTAGATGGTTGTATATCATAGAATTATATGTCACGTCATTAAAATATATGTCAATTATGTATTTTTAGTTCAAAAATCTAAGAGAGGGATCAAAACTGTCGGCTTTTGAAGTAGGGAGATCATTTCCGTGAATTGGTAATAATAGAGGGACTAAAACTACAATTAAATTAAATATAAATTAATTTTATTCTACTTGTTTTTATCTAATATCAATTTTACAAAATTAATTAATTCAAAATCAATTTTCATCATCTCATATCCAAACACACATGGTTCCATAGTGTATATTTTCTCTATTTAATTAAAAACTTATTAGGCATTTGTTTGAAATTATTTAATAAAACAATTTGGTGTGACATAAGTGGTATATCTATGTATGAATTTCTCAACTAATTGATCATTATTGGTTTGTACGAAAAAATATATTTGAGAGGTCAAACCTTTAAATTTGTGTAGTTACGTGCAATAATACTTTTGTGTGAAAAAACTATTTTGAATAGTTTGTCTTTTGAAATATTTTTCAGTACATGATTTAAAAAGAATATGATAAAAAATATAAAATAACTTATATTTAAAAAAAAAACTCGAATTATTAACAAAATGATTG
>JBBPBP010000004.1:53477555-53495263 GCA_037974735.1 Cicer chorassanicum
TATCCTTTCAAATAAAAATATAATATTTTTTCCATTTGAATATATACTTTAAAAATCATGTAAGATGTTTTAAAAATAAATTTAATTTAAATATACAATATAAAAAGTATTTATTTACGTTGACATTAAATCACAATTATTGAATATTAAAAAATATATTTAACTTGTACGATAATTATTTAAAATAATAAATAAGAGTAATTATGATGCGCCGACAATTTAAAATATTTTACATAGTCAATGCATGTAAATTAAACTTATAATTAAGTAAAAAGTAAATATGAGTGAGGTAAAGCTGCTCCCCAAAATAAACACAAACTCATATTATACTACTATTATTTTATTATATAAAAATTTAAAAATATATTTATAATCTTTTAAATTTAACTCAATTTCAATCTTTTAAATTTATTTTATTTGTATTTGGTCTTAGTTAAATTTTATTTACCTCATTAATCTTTTATCTCAATTTCGACAATAATTAGTTCACTTAAAAACTTTTGACCATTTAAAATTCTACAAAATGCTGCAACATATTGTCTATGATACTAATCATTCAGAAAACATGTAAGGTAATTTGAACAATCATCTTGTTAACATATTTCGATTATATCTTAATATTTTATAACAATGATTTGATTTTTTTTTTTTAAATTTAAAACGCTACACTAGTAATTTAAGAGTTTTTAAAGATTAAAGGTGCAAAGCAAAAGCGGATGTAAATTAAATGATTTATTTCAGTTTTGGTCCCTCTATTATTACCAATTTACGGAATTAGTTTCCTTATTTTAAATGCCGACAGTTTCGGTTCTTCATTCAAATTTTTGAACTAAAAAATGACGATTTGATGTATTTTTAGTGACATGACATATAATTCTATGATATATAACCATCTAGATGTATTAATTATTCATATGTCATTAGTTAAATTAAAAATATGAAGAAAAAAAAATCTGAAATTGAAAGCTAAGTTTTTATGACGTTTTATTTCAATTTCACGAGTGTTAATCATTCTACGTCGTCGTATCATATGTCACGTTTTTTAAAACATCTCATGTCATCATTTTGTAGTCAAAAAATAAAAAAAAAATGACCAAAATTATCGACTTTTAAAATAGAAGATCAATTTTGTAAATCAGTAAAAACAGAGGGACTAAAGTTGTAATTAAACTTAAATTAAAAGATTGAATTGTAAAAAAAAAAAAAAAGTTAGATATAAGTGAAAATTGAACTTTAGTTTAAAAGAAAATAGCAGTAGAGACAGAGATCGCATAAAACGGCTTGTGCTTCCGGTGTCAGTGAAGCTGCTGCCGAGTTCTGAAATAAGCTTACCAGGTTTTTATGCAATTTCTTTTTCTTTTGTATTTCTCTCAGTCATGGATTGTTCCTATTTTTATTATACTTTTGCACCTCTCCATTCTTTTTTCAATTCAAAAGATCGAATCTTTCGTCTCGTTTCAGAGTTTCCTACACATACAAATCATGGGTTTTTCTCTTCCCTTTACATGTTTTATAATTCCACACTCATGTTCCTCTTCTCCCTTTGGAAATCACCATTCAAGTTTGTCCCTTTCTTTATAACGTTGCTCTCAATTTGCTCCGTATTTCTTGATTAAATCTGGTGCTTTATTTCTATTCTGTATTATTCTGTAATTGTGTATTTTTATCATTTAAAAGTTTGAATTTTCAATGTTGGGTACTCTGATATCTGATGTGGTGGATATTGTATACCTCATAATTTAGGGTATTGTTCAGATATATTGTCACTGTTATGGTTAGACTTTGTGTAATATCCCCAAAAATGATAAATTATATTAATTATTAAATAAATGATGTGTGAAATTATTATTTGGGAATATTAGGAATATTTGTTATTTTAATTAAATTATTAGTGTTTGAAGAATTTAGGAAAGTTTTGGGTGAACATTGTCTTTTAAGGGGTAGACCTAACTTAAGAGGTCAATTGAATCTTAGAAGAAGAAAATAGGAGGAACGGAGACAGGGAGATTGCGAAATAGGAAAAGAAGAGACACTTTCACACTAGCACCAACACTTCTAATCACTGAGTAGTTTAGTTTATTCTTTTATTTGATATTTTAACCATGTAATATGTAATGTAAGTTATGGTGAATTCTTCTTTTAAACATAAATATTTTATTTAGGTCGTGTGTTTCATTGTGTGTGGTTGTGTATGTTTATCATTGGAAGTATGAATTTATTTCGGTTGGTACTCTGATGTCATGCATTAATGTGGTGGATATTGTATACCTGATAAATTTAGGGTATGTTACCTAGATATGGTCACTGCTATGGGTATAATTTGTGCATTAGATTCATCTATATTCGTAGTTTTCATTTCAACAACTAAGGAATTTCCTTTTTTTTGTTTACATTGAGTTTGTTCAATTATTCAGTTCATTATGTATTGTCCTCTAAAGGGGTTTTAGTTTACCAATTTGAAGTTTTTTTTATGAGTAAGCTGAAACTCCTGTTTGAATGATGGATATTTAAGATCTTTGTTGAAATCTCTGCGTGACGATGGCCGCCTCAGAACCTGCGAGTTCAGTGGGAGAGAATATATCAGTGGATGCTATTGCTGCCCCCAGGAAGCCTCGGATTTTACTTGCTGCTAGTGGAAGTGTTGCCGCTGTTAAATTTGCGAATCTTTGTCATTGTTTCTCTGAATGGGCAGAAGTAAGAGCAGTTGCCACAAAGTCATCTTTGCATTTTATTGACCGAACGTCAATTCCCAAAGATGTTATTTTGTATTCGGACGAGAATGAATGGTCTAGTTGGAATAAACTTGGCGATAGCGTGCTTCACATTGAGCTTCGTAAATGGGCTGATATCATGGTCATTGCTCCGTTATCGGCAAACACTCTTGGCAAGGTAATTAGTTTCATAAATATTGGCTGATTTTTGTCTTATATTAATAAAATGGCTTATCTTTCACTATACATTAAAAGACTTTTCAGTTTCTTTAGTTTAGGCAAGTTTCTGTTATGATGTGTTCCTATCAATTATATTCAGTTTTTGTATGTACATTTTATATAGGGTTTACATACATGTTTCTATTGTACTTTGTTTTTGGTCTTAACCCTCCGGCCCTCAGGAGAAAGGTATCCTAGTAATATAGAGTTCGGCCGTGAATTAGTAAAATCTGATTAATGTTGTTCTAATCAAGGTTCGAATTAGAATACTCCCGATCGACAATTGCCACTTTTTTTTTCATTTATGTAACTTCGATATATGCTGTTGTAGATTGCCGGAGGGTTGTGCGACAATCTACTGACGTGTATTGTGCGAGCATGGGACTACAGCAAGCCATTCTTCGTTGCACCGGCGATGAACACTTTTATGTGGAACAATCCTTTCACAGAGCGGCATCTTATCTCGATTGATGAGCTTGGTATTTCACTCATTCCACCTGTTACAAAGAGGTTAGCTTGTGGAGATTATGGCAATGGTGCAATGGCTGAACCTTCAACAATTTACTCCACTGTAAGACTCTTTTATGAGTCAAAGGCTCAATAAAGTAATAATGGTGACATTTAATTATGTTGACAAGTGTACAACAAGTATGAATGGTTTAATAGGACTTGTCTTGATCCATTGATCCTGTTTAATGCATCATTATTTTTAGTGTTAAGGGAATGTGCCATATTCTCCTCTTATGTCTTAGAGGTCGATGAGTAATAGGTTTTGTAGGCTCTTGCACACCTTTTTGGATATTTGGTCGTGTAAAATAATTTATTATGACATTTTGTGTGATGGGAAATCAAGGTATACCAGTGCGCGCAATAGTTAAAATTAATCGCTCGAGATAATTAAGATCTATTTAAGAGGTTGATTTTTTTTAAGATATATGTTTTTGCATATGCATCAGTTAGGGATCAAACTCCGACTAAATGGTTAAGGGATCCACACATGTACTACCCACACACACGGTCGGCCTAAGATATAGGAGGCCTAAAGTAAGTTTAATATAAGACATTTTAGAGTCTATATACTATTTTAGTAAAATTACTAAAAATTTTATGAAAAATTATCTTTTAGCTACTTTTGAATAAAAAGTCACTTACTAAATTAATATAATCGACATTGTATAATTTTTTTTCAATTAATAATTCAGTCAATTAATTTAATATTTATTGAGACAAAATTGATTTTAAATAAAATTTTATTAATTACTAATTCTAAATAAATTTTTATTAATTTTAGCTTTGTCAATATAAGTATAAAATAATTTTGAAGGTATAATGATTTACCTTTTAACTCACCTTACTCTATGTAGTTTTTGTAAAATTATAGTAATTTATCGTGATTTTTAGATTCCACCGTAAACCTAAACGTATTAAATTAAATTCATGGTCACAAATTTCTAACACCAAAAAATGTTCTATTACTTCGGTCAGAGGGTTTTCACCATTGGTATTCATTTATACATAATTTCAATATTACTATGTATTTTTTAACAATTGATTGTGTAGAGAATTGGAAACTATTAATGACAAACAAGAATAAAGCAACCCACACATATAAGACCAAATTGTGCCGTTAAAGCCACTTTTTTAAACCAAATTGAGATCATATCAATCAAATGAGATTAATAAATATTAAAAAAGTTACGAGTATTTAAAATTTATACATAAAAAATATTGAAAAAATATTTGTGGTATATTTAAAAAATCGCAAGAAAAATATTTATCGTTGATAAATATTATAATATCACAAAATAAATATTCATAATTGATACATATAAAACACATGACAAATATTTTTATTAATAAATACAAAAAACATGAGACAAATATTTGTTATTTAAAAAACAAATTTTTTTATCATTGATAAATATAAAAAATAATAAAATAAATATCTCTCACAACTATTTATCATTAATAAATATAAAAAGATACCTAAGAAATATTTACCATCAAAACATAATATTTTTTATTCTCACAATGTTTCTTGCTGGCAGGGAATAAAAATGTAACAAACGAGTAAAACTTGTTTCACATTTATGATTCGATTTTGTTTATAAAAATACTGTACAAAACTACGTAACATACTGTTCAGCTTGCCGACAGTTCTTTTCCCAATCTTCCACAAAAAAGTTATAGCTTATACTAAAATAAAGCGGATTACAAAAATATATTTATTAGAGTATAAGCCAGTAAATTCAATTTGGCTTACACATTAAGTATACAATTGCATACAAATCAACAATTTTGCCTAAAATATATTGTATTCGAATTCTGATGATTGGATTTAAAATAAAATCAAATAAAACTGTGATTATTGATTTGATTGTTTTATAATGTTGAGTTTTCTATAAGTTCTTGTTACAAACATTTACTTTTTATTATAAATTATAAACCATTAAAAAGTGACTCGGTTCCAGTAAAAGTATTGGAAAAGGTGTGGAAGCGTGACATTTCATCCAAATCACATGATGTGGTTTGAAGATTATTGTAAGGGGGTCTTAAAACAAGAGATGATGAGTTATTAAATCTAATTCAGATTTTTTTAAAAAAATTCTTAAATCAGGCAAGTTTTCGGCCTTTTTTACGAAAATTATATATTATAGTATTTTTTGAACGTATTTTTTTTTTTCTTAAAAATTATATCCATAAAATTGTTTTCACCGATAATAAAGTGATTATGCAAATTAATATTTGTTGTCTTCTCTTTATCTCTACAATTTATTTCACTAACATTTCTATTTTTTTAAAAACTCTGCAATATCTTTAAGTCATGAACAATCTTAGAATGTAAATTATAATTAGTAACAATAATATTTGGATATGTCATACTTGACACCATAGTCTTTAAGTTGACTTCCAAATTAGAAGAGATTTGATGATTTTGAACATTATTCTCCTCTAATACTGCATCACTCCAAAAACTAATAATACATATATTTAGTTATAATTCTCTTGTAAATGATATGTATTAGGAGAATTAGATACATCGGAATGAAAGACCTCATAAATTACATTTTTAGAACCTTAGGTAGGTTGCACCTCAAATTCCTGAAGTGTCTTTGAAATTTTTAATTTCTCAAAATCAACTAAGTCCGAGTCAAAAACTTCTTCACAATTTTTATCAATATTTTCCTAATCAAAGTGATTTTTTTTTTTGAGAAATAGAGGTGCCTTTTAGATTAACGTCGGAGATATGATAAATAAATAAAGAGTTATTTAAAAGAGGTGTAACCTCTTCAAATTATGAGGTATTTTGTATTTTTTTTGTTTAAGTGAAATTCAAACTTAAAATGAAATATTTTCTCTCGTCATTTCTCTTATAATGTATGGGCTGCCTTTAATAATTGGTTGGGGATTCAAATGTTCAACATATTTTCTATCATGAGAGTTTGGTTAGAGATGGTCGTATTTGAAAAAAAATCTGATATTTTATTTGGATGGCTGCAATGTGGTGTTTGTGGTTATTAAGAAATAAAATCGTATTTCAAGATAGTGTGACATATTGCACTATGTTAATATCGCATATAGAGTTGGTGTCTTTGAGTTGGTTGTAGATAGAGTTGGATGAAAATAATCTTAGCTGAGTGGTGGAATTGTCCTACTAATACTTTTATAGATTGTAAATTTGACCTTTTAAAGTCTTTCGTGCAAATTACAATGAGTTGTATTCAGGGTCGGCCCAAGGGGAGGCGTCTAAAGCCCTTGTTTTAGGCCTCGTCAAAAAATAATTTACTTTAATTTTTATATAGTATAGAGGCCCAATAATATATTATCAAAACTCTTTAACCATATACAAAAACAAAAAAGGCCTTCAAAAAATTTTTAATTAGCCAATTAAAATCGATGCAACTATTTATTAGGATGAGGATACTATATCGTTGGAAGAATCTTTTAATATTAAATACATTCCTTTTCACTAAAAACCATCTAATATTAAAGGCAGTATTTTTTTACTAAAAATGTCTCTTAGAATCATTCATCTGAAACTTTCCTGTCAACACGACAAAAAGTTTTCACCCTTGACCCAATTTTCAATGTGTGAGTAGCTCTTGTCATAGGCCAAAATATATTAAGGTATGTGTTTTTAATTTATTCGTCTTTTTTTCATCTGTAATCTGTTAAGTATTAAGTAAATATTTATATTATAAATTATTAGTCTTTTTTTTTAATTATAGTAGAGATCAACCTCTATATATTTGGCTGGAGCATAAACTGGAAAAAAATTTAAATGGATTAGCTTTATTATCGATTGAAAAAAAATTGTTAAACAAAATCGATTACAATAATTTGATAAATGATTTTGTATCAAAAAAGTACGAAAGATCAATTTTAAATAAAAATATTAATAATTTATTTATTAACTTTGAAAAAGCCCCGTCTGATAATTTCGCTTTAGGCCTCATAATAGGTTGGGCCGGCCCTGGTTGTATTAAGAGTTGGAGTAACCTTATTCCCTTATATCATTTTAAATAATAAAAAAAAAAGATAAGTACAATACAAATCATATTTTGTAAACCCAAAGATAAGGGTATTTCAACTAATTTTACCATATTTAATATAACCATGTAAAAATCTTTTAATCAATATTCACATAAAACAAGTTTTCAGAGTAAGTTAAATGAAGATAAAATACGGGGTTGGATATGTTGTATTCCAACAATATATATATATATATATATATATATATATTATAGTAGACAAAATATATAAAATTTAAATGAGACTGACTAATATCTTTTATTCAAAAATAACTAATATTTTTAATTAATATATAATTAATTATTTTTACTTATATATAAAAGATTAATCCTATAAATACAGTTCAAATAGTAAAATGTTACGAAAACATTTGATATCTTTAAGGTTGGCCAGTAGGGTTTGAATTTTTCTTAGGCCTCAAACTTATTTTTTAATTTTATTAATAAAATTACTTTTATTAGTATACCTTTTAAGCCTCATGGTATAAATTTGACTCTCAAATTTTGTTATTAATTAATTTGATTTGTTATGACTTAGTTTATGATTATTTTTTTTTTAAAAAAAGTATTTAAAGATTGTTATTTGTCTATTCATTTTGGGATCAATTGGATGCCATCTTTATTTGGTTTCGTCTTTATTGAACCCGCTGCTCATCAAATTTAATTGCATTAAAGGATAAATTAGAGTTTAAAAATTGATTCGATAAACATTGAGACCGAATAAAGAACACACCAACCCCGACATAATTCATCTTTTATACACCTCTAATCATGTCAATGTATTTATTATTATTGTTTAATAAAATAAATATTAATTAAATATAAAAGACTTATAATTTTATCGTCGTTAGTATTTAAAAAGGTTGATTTCAAATTTTGTTACAGGCCTGTAACAAATTTTGCTATAGCCCTATAGATTTATTAGGTTGAAAATAACTTTAATATAGGAGTGGATTCAAACTTGTACTATGCGTTTTTCTGTATTAAGTTGGTTTGAATTTCACCACTATTTTTCTTTATGAAAAAAAAAAAGATTAGGTGCTGTGTCTCCCTCTTAAGATTCTATAATCCAAAGTGGGACCTAAATTGTCATTATGGAGTGATGAAATATTCTCGTTGTGTTATCTTGGATTTTTGTTGAGCAATCCCTACCTAACAAATGACAACACTGTCTTAAAAAAAAAAATGACAACACGTTCCTTCAATGTAATAAAAAGATATAGAAATTTACACTTCCTCACATGAGCTTGTTGATTAAGAAAATATAGCAAAAAAATTGATGGGAAATAAACACAAAAACACAATAACAAGTAATACGCAGCGGATATAAAATTCCCCCAACTTGCAAGAATCCGTGAGGAGCAACAACAAATATATGGCAGCAAATTAATCAAAATAAAAGAGCGTGAAGAACACCGATATTTTAACGTGGAAAACCCCTCAATGCAAGGGTAAAAACCACGGGTCGTCCAGACCAAAGAAATAGCTCCACTATAATCAAATAAGGGTACAAGAGAGTCTCAAAAAGATGCACCAAGTGTGCCTACAACCAGCAAAAATAACAAAGCACTAAAGCTTACAAATGAAAAGCAAGAAGAAGTAAAACATCTAAAAACCTGCTACTGTGCGAGCCTGATATCTCCCTCTCCAGACGTCGTTTCGCCGATCCGACCGTTGAAAACGAAGCCCTAAATGTTGCAAACCTACTGTCCAAATTTCAGCCCGATCCAACGGTTAACGAATGCGCAATCGATGTTTTTCTGAGACTGATTTAACAAAATCGGGAATAGGTTTACTCTTCTCTTTTCTCTTTTGGTGGCGGCCTTTTCTCTCAAAATAGTCTCTCTCTTCTAACCCTAATTAGACCATTCTCCCCTTAAATAAGTGAGACACATGGACTACAATATTTGGGCCTTTCTCCACATAGGAAGGGAGCCCAATACCCAACACATCTCCCCCTCACAACTATGTGGAGATAATCGCCAAACCGGCGATATCACAACAAGTTTCAAACTTCCCTCTTGGTAATGCTTTAGTCATCATATCAGAACCATTATAATCAGTATGAATTTTAGCCAACTCCAACAGCTTAGCTTCCAAAACATCACGTATCCAATGATACCTCACATCAATGTGTTTGGACCTGCTATGAAACGTCGAATTCTTACCAAGATAAATAGCACTTTGACTATTGACAAATAATATATATTTATCCTGAATAAACCCAAGCTCCTGCAAGAATTTCTTCAACCAAATCAACTCTTTGCATGCTTCCGTAATGGCAATGAACTCTGCCTCAGTTGTAGACAATGCTACACATTTCTGTAATCTCGACTGCCAAGCCACAACTCCATCTGCAAATTTAATCATGTAGCCTGAAGTTGACTTTCTTGAGTCAATATCTCCAGCCATATCTGAGTCGGAGTACCCCACCAAAATAGGTTTGTCACCTCCAAAACAAAGCCTCATACATGTAGTACCACGAAGATACCTCAAAATCCATTTTACAGCATTCCAATGCTCTCTACCTGGATTTGACAAAAATCTACTGACTGTACCAACAGCATGCGCAATATCTGGTCTTGTACACACCATTGCATACATCAAACTACCCACAGCAGAAGAATAAGGAACTCGTTCCATGTATCTTTTGTCATCTTCACTAGAAGGACTTTGTTTAGAACTCAACTTAAAATGAGCAGCAAGAGGAGTACTTACAGCCTTAGAGTTTTCCATTTGAAACTTTTGCAACACTCTCTCAATATACTGTTCTTGTGACATCCAAAGTTTCTTCTCCTTTCTATCACGCATGATTCTTATGTCAAGAATCTGTTTAGCTGCTCCCATGTCTTTCATGGCAAATGACTCGCCCAACTGCTTCTTTAACCTGTCAATCTTGGAAATATTTTTCCCAACAATAAGTATGTCATCAACATATAATAACAGGATAATGAAATCATCGTTAGAAAATTTTCTAACAAATACACAATGGTCAGAAGTAGTCTTCATGTATCCTTGGTCACACATAACAGACTCAAACTTTTTGTACCACTGCCTTGGAGCTTGCTTCAAACCGTATAGACTCTTTCTTAGTCTACACACGTAGTCTTCCTTGCCTTCAACAAGAAAACCATCAGGTTGCTTCATGTAAATCTCTTCCTCCAAATCACCATGAAGGAAAGCCGTTTTTACATCCATTTGCTCAACCTCTAAGTCAAGAGTAGCTGCCAAACTCAACACGGTTCTAATTGATGACATTTTTACCACAGGTGAGAAAATCTCATTAAAATCAACACCTTTTCTTTGACGGAAACCTTTCACCACTAATCTGGCTTTATACCTCGGAGACTTTGAGGTACTATCAAGTTTCACTCTATAGATCCACCTGTTTTCCAAAGCCCTTTTGCCTTTTGGCAACTTCACCAAATCATAAGTGTGATTATCATGCAAGGATTTCATCTCATCATGCATTGCATCCAACCACTTTTGACTTTCTTCACTCTCCATGGCCTCTCGAAAACACTCAGGTTCCCCTTCATCAGTCAAATTCACATACTCATCAGAAACATACCTTGTAGATGGTTGTCTCTGCCTCTTAGACCTCCTGAGTTGGGTTAGAGATGATTCAGAAGCATCATTAAGATTCTCATCGTGTGACAACTCATGATCTTCACTAGTTGGAATATTTACCTCATCTCTAAGTCGATGATCATCAACACAATCGTGTGGCTCATCATTCTGATCACTACCATCAGTAGTATCCAAATCAGGAACAGGTGACTGAACTGGATCACCATCAGATAAGACGTTATCTCTCTCAGGTGTAGTCTTCTCCACCTTATCAATGTCTTCAATAGTTTGGTCTTTCATGAACACTACATCACGACTTCTAATAACCTTTTTGTTTATAGGATCGTACAACTTGTAGCCAAATTCATCCTCACCATAACCAATGAAGATACATTGCTTTGACTTTGCATCCAACTTGGATCTTTCATCCTTCGGAACATGCACAAAAGCCTTGCAACCAAAGACTCTCAAGTGATCATACTTGACATTCTTCCCAAACCATACCTTGTTTGGTACCTCACTATTCAAAGCAATAGTAGGAGTAAGATTAATAACATGCACCGCTGTGTACAGTGCCTCACCCCAATAACGTTTAGGCAACTTAGCTTCAGAGAGCATACACCTCACTCTCTCAACAAGTGTTCGATTCATCCTCTCTGCTAAACCATTCAGCTGAGGAGTTTTAGGAGGAGTCTTTTCATGTGCTATACCCTGTTGTTTGCAATAGACATCAAATGGTCCGCAATACTCACCACCGTTGTAAGTACGAACACGTTTCAGCTTCTTGCCTGTCTGCCTCTCAACCAAAGCATGAAATTGTTTGAATTTATCCAACACTTGGTCTTTTGTCTTCAGAACATAAACCCATATTTTCCTGGAACAATCATCAATAAAAGTAACAAAATAAAGTGCACCACTAAAAGATTTTACCTTTAAAGGGCCACAAACGTCAGAATGCACCAACTGAAGCAACTCTGACTTTCTAGAGGGAGGATGCCTTTTGAAGGATACTCTAGTTTGTTTACCAATTATGCAGTGAGAACATTTCTCCAAATCTACATTTTTCAATCCTGGAAGCACATCTTTTCTAGCTAAACACTTTAACCCCTTTTCACTGATATGGCTAAGCCTTCGGTGCCACAAAGATGATTCAATATCCACGGCATTCAGACTGTCTTTTGCAACTAAAGCTTTTGTCCAATACAGTTTACTAATTTTCTCCCCTCTAGCCACAACCAAGTTACCTTTACTGAGTTTCCACTTTCCAGAAGCAAAATGATTATCAAAACCACTTTCATCAAGCATATGCACGGAGATCAAATTGAAGCGAACATCTGGAGCATGTTTGACTCCTTTAAGCAACAATTGCATTCCCATGTTGGTTTGCAAGCATACATCACCAACACCAATTACCTTAGATACACCATCATTACCCATCTTCAAAACTCTAAAATCACCTGAAGTATAAGATGTGAAGAACTCCTTCCTCGGTGTAACATGTAGTGTAGCACCACTATCAATTATCCACATGCTTTCATCAGATACAAGATTAATTGACTCATAGTCACGGAGAATAACAAGATCATCACTAGTATCAGTAGTAACACGATCATCATCACTGTCATCATCACGACCCCTTTGTTTCTGCTTACCCTTCTTGCCTTTGTTCTCCTTTTTCCACAGAAAACAATTCTTCTGTATGTGCCCTGTTTTATGACAATAATGACACTCCACATTTTTGTATCTAGACTTGGACTTGCTTCTGCTGTTTTCTCTACCACCCTTCGGTTCTTTTTTCTGACTTCTCCCCCTATTTTCAGTGAAAAGAACTTCATATTGAGATGAAGAACCCTGTGCCTTCCTTCTCATCTCCTCATTCAAAACACCACCCTTAGCCGTTTCCAAAAAAACAACACCATTAGGAGCAAAACTCGTTATAGAAACCCGAAATGTCTCCCAAGACTCTAGTAAAGATAACAGTAAAAATAGTCCCAATAGCTCATCATCAAACTTGATACCCATTCCAGACATTTGATCAAGGAGCCCCTGAAATTCACTCAAGTGGTCCGAAATAGACGTTCCCTCCTTATACTTCAAACTTATGAAACTATTCAGTAAGAATAATTTATTATTCCCTGATTTAGAGGCAAACAAAGTCTCTATCTTATCCCACATAGTTTTTGCATTTGTCTCATTAGCAATATGATTATAAGCATTATCTTCTACATATTGCCTAACAAAACCACATACCTGTTGATGTTCAAATTCCCAGTCTTCCTTAGATTTAGTAGCCGGCTTTTTAGAACCAAAAATAGGAAGATGCATATTCTTCACAAATAACAAATCTTTCATCTTGCCCTTCCACAAATGGTAATTAGTACCATTCAAGCATACCATCTTTATATTCATATTTGCCTCCATTCTTCAAGCAAGTCAAATAACCCTTTAACCAAGAGCTCTGATGCCACTTTGATGGGAAATAAACACAAAAACACAATAACAAGTAATATGCAGCGGATATAAAATTCCCCCAACTTGCAAGAACCCGTGAGGAGTAACAACAAATATATGACATCAAATTAATCAAAATAAAAGAGCGTGAAGAACACCGATATTTTAACGTGGAAAACCCCTCAATGGAAGGGTAAAAACCACAGGTCGTCCAGACCAAAGAAATAGCTCCACTATAATCAAATAAGGGTACAAGAGAGTCTCAAAAAGATGCACCAAGTGTGCCTACAACCAGCAAAAATAACAAAGCACTAAAGCTTACAAATGAAAAGCAAGAAGAAGTAAAACATCTAAAAACCTGCTACTGTGCGAGCCTGATATCTCCCTCTCCAGACGTCGTTTCGCCGATCCGACCGTTGAAAACGAAGCCCTGAATGTTGCGAACCTACTGTCCAAATTGCAGCCCGATCCAACGGTTAACGAATGCGCAATTGATGTTTTTCTGAGACTGATTTAACAAAATCGGGAATAGGGTTTACTCTTCTCTTTTCTCTTTTGGTGGCTGCCTTTTCTCTCAAAATAGTCTCTCTCTTCTAACCCTAATTAGACCATTCTCCCCTTAAATAAGTGAGACACATGGACTACAATATTTGGGTCTTTCTCCACATAGGAAGGGAGCCCAATACCCAACAAAAATAACTTATTTGAACTTGCAAAGCCACTTTCCATATAAAAAGAAAAAGGAAAGTATTGCCTTAATTAGTAGTAAAGCAACCTGCCACATATGACATGATGTGGAGCTTATCTTTAACTATAAATGGATTACATTACATGTCCCAAAAACATAAACTATAGAAAGGGACAAAGAAAACAGATCCACTTATTTGGTTAGTGGTAAATGTACGAGATACTCTAGATATTATAGTTGTAACAACAAATTAAATGTTTTAAAATTTTAAAAGATTTTGACATAACATCTCGATTTCAAATTTTAAGATAATGAATAAACTTTTTTATATATATAATATTTGTTTCTTTATCGTCGATGTAAGATTTTAATTACTCATAATTGAACTCAACAATTAAAAGACAAATATTAAATCCGACATATTACAATATCGATCTCCGTTAGAATCATTAGAGGAGACAAATATAACCCTTCAATAAATATAAGATGGTTTTTACTTAAACTTGAAAATCTTCTATACATATTACTATTTAAAAATAGTGATGAAAATTTAATTCCATTTGCTAATAATTTATTCAACATAATCGTTGCAAAATAATTTAAAGACTCATCTGTTTATGAGAAATATTAATTAAAATATTGTAAATATATAATAACCATTTTTAAATACTAAAAATAAAGATGTCTAGTATTTTGTTAATAAAATAATAAGTTATGAAAAAAAGTTTATAGACACTATACCATAAAAATAATTGTTTTGAAGCTTATCCAAACAAAAACTGAATTTAAAATCATATTTTGTGTAAATAAAATTTTTAATTCTCAATTTTTAAAAATAGTGAAAATATTAATTACTATAATTTTTTTTTCTTCATATAAGTGATATAAAGACACATATTTTTAAAGTATGTGATATTAATTGGACCTTTTAAACACCAAAATCGTATAGCCATAGTTCAAATTTGGTTTCTCAATTTTATTTGGTACACCAAGGTATTCTTGCGTGCAACTAGAGATAACTGAGATTCATTTAAATGATTATTCCAATATATATACTTTGTCATACACACTTGCTAAGAATCAAATTCTCCATAAAATGGTTAAGGAACCTAAATATCTAATTTTTTTTTCAACAATCAATATTAGTAATTATAATATTGTTAATACCGTTAGTATTTTTTTAAGAGTGAAAATCAAATTTGTGAACTTCTTATCAATTCACTCCCTAACTTCTCACCTCAGTCAACCAACAAGTCAATCTTATATCTCTTAACCCAAATATCTATTATGTTCGACAGATATCTCATTTTTTCTTTTTGAATGAAAAACCATTGAATAAAACTAGACCCAAATCATGGAATCAATATTATACAATTTGACTGGGAGGCCTGTCTAGCAATCTCTAGTATGGATACTCAATCACAACCCTAACTAGGTGGTGAGCCACCATATTACCCCTATGATGAACAAATTTGAACCTACATCTATCTGTCTTAACTTGAGCTTTGCATTATTGTGCTATTTTGCTCCAATAGCTTGAAGGAAAACGACTCACCTTGACAATTTTGATAATCGTTTCCGAATTAAACTCAATGATGTAGTTATCAAAAGGAAGTTTATTGACGTATTGAATGGTTATTAACACACTTCAATAGTTCCCGGATCCTCGAAACCTTGATCTTTGTTGCTACACAATCATCTTCCTTGTTCTTTATGACTATACCTATACCCAGACGACTATTACTCAAAAAGTAAGCATCCACGTTAAATTTTAAGGTGTTGTCGAAAGAGAGTTCTAAATTAAACAATATATTTAACTTGATCAGTAGAATTATTGATATGATTTATTTATAAAAACTAACCTATTTTCTATGTGTTGATTTTTGCATGAGGGATTGGGGAGTTACCTTGGCGGCATGAGCTTAATGCAT
Organism: Cicer chorassanicum; assembly: GCA_037974735.1. Classification (NCBI taxonomy): domain Eukaryota; kingdom Viridiplantae; phylum Streptophyta; class Magnoliopsida; order Fabales; family Fabaceae; genus Cicer; species Cicer chorassanicum. The sequence continues at coordinate 53,493,658 of JBBPBP010000004.1, forward strand.
GAATTGAGTCTCAATATTTTTCCGTTTTTACAATTAAGGATCCCCTAATTTTGTTCTCAATTTTAAATAGATGTGGCAATTGTGCTAGGAGTAAATCTTATATGGACACAAATCTAAATTAAAAATGTTTGAATATACATTTATAAATAATAAAAAATTGAGAAATTATTCAATTATATTACTTAATCAACTTTTTATATTTATGTCGACGCCTAAATATTGTATATTGTGTCCAATTAAATAAATATTTCTCTTTGTGAGATAATATGTATGTGCTGCTAGATAGGCCCTACCCAAGTGGCACCTTGACGTGTTTCCCTGGCTACCCATTTTGCTCGTCAATTAATAGTATCTCGATCTCTAAATACAATCTTGTAACTTGTTACTTTTTTTATTAAGACATTTTTTATTTTTTCTGGTATTGATTATTTCTCTATTAACTATATTATATATTTTATGTATTTTATAATAATTATTGTATTAAAATTATAAATTAATTATATTTTTTTCAAATGTCAATTAGTATAGTAAAATAATTTAAATTGTCAATGAATATAATGAATCAACCATTTAATCATTAAAATAATAGACACCGACAATTTAGTACTTTAAATTAATAAAATTTTGAAGTAATCATTTTTTTTTTCACAGTAGTAATTTTTTTATCCATTAATTTAAGGATCCGTTTAGTATAAATTATAGTAAAAAAGTGATTTTAGCCTCATAATTTAGATATTTTTTGTTAAAGATTTTTAAAAAATTAAAAATTGTTTTGTGATTCCTTATTGTAACGAAAATAAATGAAAATTCTAAAAAGTAATTACATTTTTAAAAAATAATTATAATAAATAAACCCTTATTTTTTTAATTTTAAATTTGATCAATTTAAAAAATCACATTGTTATCCGTAAAATTTAAAGTCTAATATTATATGTTAGATGTAAATTTGAACTCAAAACACAACAATTATATACAAATTTTTTTACCATTTCATTAAAAAAAAAACTTATTGTCTCATTGTTGAATTAGTTATTAGGTCGTAAAATTGAGAATGGTGGTGCCAAATTCTTACTTAGCTGAAAAGTAAGGAACAACACATGGCTTGGTTTTTCCCCCCATAAATTTGGTTAGTATTTGGATATATGAAAGGTCATTGTTAATGCAGCCAGAAAGAGACAAACTCCTTTTATTTTTTGAGACAAACTCCTTATGTCATGCTCCGATATCTCCCATATCAGGGTCCAAACAGTCAAGATTCAAGTCTTGTAATTTTCCCCCAATTAATTCACATTATAATCATTTTTTCTCTTTCTTTCTTAACCTTTGATTTTCATAGATAATAACTACTGTCTTGTAATTCAGAGTTCTTTTAATAAGTAACTAATGTCTGGTTAACATTCTTTCAGATTTTTTTTGACGGCTAATGTTAATATCAGTCTTACAATTATTGTCATAATATTAAAAAATAATCAAAATAGTTTATAAAATTATACTTTTTAACTATTACTCTCTCAAATATAAATAAAAATCAATATATATTTAAAATACATTTTTAACTATTATTCTCTCAAATATAAACAAAAATTAATATATTTAAAATACATCT
>JBBPBP010000004.1:53495273-53510624 GCA_037974735.1 Cicer chorassanicum
TTTTTAAAATCGTAACAGGTGATATTTTTTCTCTTAAAATTTGTTTTATAATTCATTTATTGCTTAACAAGCCTCCTTAAATTGTTAGCATGACCCTTTTCATTGTCACAAATATAAAGTAGAATATTTTAAAAATAGTGTTTATGTTAATAATTGAAAAGTTCAATTAAAGAAAAATTAAAATTATATTAAAACGAGTTAAATATTATTAATATTGTCAATATTTTGCTAAGAATGAGATTGAACCAATAATCTTTTTATTTCTCGAGTTTTTCACTTCAACTACAAAATAAATCTTATATTTTTTAACATTACAAAATAAGTTTTATATTTTTTTAACATTATTTTAGTAATTTAAACCTATTTAACTGAAATCACCTAACGTTCGTTTGGTTCACATTAGCTAGTAAATTCTTGTATTCTGAAAGACATGTGACATGTGATATACATTTTAGAAAGCTACAAAATATTGCTTCTAGTAAATGTGCATTGATGCTGCTAATGCAAACACAAGCTTAGTTTGATATTATTCACTCAAATATTGTACTAACACGATCACTGATTTACTAACATTTATTCATAATTTTTTTATATGTAATTATTAAAAAAAACTATAAAACTATAAATAAAAATCTGAAAATGCAAACAGTGTTTGGAATCGAATGTGTGGAGTCCCTACCTACATGCTACAGCTAAGCCACAAAGGCATTAATGCTTTCTTTTCTTTTCTTCTCAATCTCGTGGACCAACTCAAGACTATATCAAAATCAAATCAAAATTTGAACCCACACATCACTGGAACAGACGTTAAAATCAAGAAATTTTACAAGTTTACATCTTTCAAAACACACCCCACAACAACTCATAGCATTAAAAAAAAACTCTTATTTTTTCCAACTTTTTTTTGAAGAATCTCATTCCAATTGTGGTGTTCATCCTCTAAGGTAAGAAATACCCTTTGACCCTTTGAGATTTTTTTCTCAAATTTCACTTAAAGTTTCAATTTTGGCTTGCCTTTGACTTTATTTTGAGTATTAAAGTTGTGTTTTTTTTTTTTTTTTTTTTTTTTTTTTTTTTTTTTTTTAATTTTTATTTTTACTTTTTGTTTCAGGGAAAAAATGGGTTTGATTTCTGGGATTTTTATGGGGATGTTATTCGGCATAGCATTGATGGCTGGATGGGCTCGTATGATTAGGTATCGAAGTTCCAAGCGAATTGCTAAGGTATGAATTGGTATCAAAGATTACTAGTGTTGTGCTGTTTCTTCTATTTGTTCATTTTGATTTTGCTTATCAATGTTTACAATTTAGTTTGGAATTGTGGATTGTAGTTTGTTTTTGTCCTTAACACTCCGGTTTTGAGGGGAAAAAGGACCTGATAATCTGAAGTTCGGTTAAAAGGCAAGTAAAGTCTGGTGAAAGGTTGTTCTAGTCAGGGTTCGAACTCGGATAATATAGATTTGTCCTTAACTACTTTAGTTCAATAACTTGTTTATTTTGGATTTTAGTTGATGAAATGAAATGTAATCAATTTGTGGTGTTTTGAATTTTGAAATTAAAAATGGGGTTATGGAATTGCCAATAATCCACTTGTAGATTTTAAGTAAAGAATATAGAATGAAACATGATGGCTCAAAACAAGCTTGTTGGAGAAGAGAACTGAGTATGCTTTTGTGAAACAATTAGTTTTAGATCAAGAAACTTAGGAGATGATTCATCAATTAATTGCTGTCTTGCAGTAAAATGTAGAAGCAGATGGATATAAGCAATACCTCTTGATTTTGAACTACTTTATTGCAGTAAAAGCAATCCACTACCCTCTACAATTTATGTAGTGTCTGAGACCTTGGACCTGTAGACTGTACTGCACTAGGGGTGTTTGCAGATTAGAATGGATCAGGTTTCGAGGGGAAGAATCATTCAATCTGATCCCTTCGGTTTTGTTATTTGATCATCCATCGGTTTGGTTTTAAAATAAAATTCAATCCAATTTATTTCTTTTTGGATTGGATTGGTTTTTGGTTTTCGATAATTGTCTATAGTATTTTGTTTTAGGGTCTTGCTAAGTACCCTAAGGGTACTTGTTAAGAAATCAAAAGAGGAAATTTTTTTATTGAAAAAACAAAATTTAAGCTTTGAAAAAGTTAAATACACAAATTTTTATACACTTTCAATAATAAATTTCTATATTTGGATCACTAACCAGTGTCGCAAGGGCACTTGTTAGCATTTGCCTTTGTTTTATATTTTTTTGGAGAATTTTATTATGACCATAAAAAGGGTTACGTAAAGCATAGTAGTCAATATATTATGGACACGTGTCTAGTGGTCAACAACTTCAAACTTCAAATAAAGTTTAGTAATTAGTCATTTAAGATGATAATTGTGTGTGAATACATTTTAGCTTACTAGTCACTTTCAAAATTCATTATATTCAACTCAATTCAACTCACATCCTGAAGAGAAACTTTTAAAATTTAGCTCACATCAATATGTGGTTAAGTTTTATCTTGTCTTAACATTTGTCATTGTTATTATGCTTTGCAGGCTGTTGACATCAAACTCCTTGGATCCCTCAACAGAGATGATTTAAAGAAAATTTGTGGGGAAAATCTTCCTGAGTGGATATCTTTTCCTGTATATGAGCAGGTATGAATTTTCCATTTCTATATGTTACCCAGCACTTGATATTTTTTTAGACAAATCTCAGTGGTTAATTTGTTAGGGGGAGGGGAAATTTGTTAACAGCAGGGATGAAACTCTGAATCTCCTTCTCAATACACCTTGAAGCTTATAGCTTTTATGCAGTGCACCTATTTTTTGTGTAATTTTGCTGTTGTTGACTCTTCGTTGCACCGGCTTTTTCAGGTGAAATGGCTAAACAAACTCCTGAGCAAACTTTGGCCATTTGTAGCAGAAGTGAGTATGCCTGCTTTCTCATTTTGCGTATAACAATGTAAAACAGTTTGTGTGATATTGATTTCTTGCAAGATTTATTTCATATGTTAGATCTTTAGAACTTAATGCTTACCTCGTTTCTGTACTGTAGATGAGCATGTTATTTTACACAATATGTTGTAATGAAAATCAGATTGCTTATTTATTCCAATATCCAAAAATATTGCATCTAACACCTCATTTGTTTTGCTGTTCAAAAGAAAAAATTTCCGGAAGTATTAGCTATCATGTGTTTATATGATTGTTGCTCGAGCAATTGTGATAAAGAAATATCGAATATGCATGTTCTCATCGTATCCTCGAAGAAATTAAGGTCCCGATTGAATAAAAACTTTAATTAAGCACTTATAAAATGAGCGCTATCATATAATTGATTACGTATAGTCGATCTATTTTCATATAAGTTATAAGCTGTTCTGGAGAGCTTACGGAAATAAGTTGAAAACATTTTATTGACATCTATCATAAGTTGTTTCCATAAGTTATCTGAAACAGTCTCACAAGAGCTTACACATTAGATAAATTCAAATAGGTCAATTCAAGCAGACCCTAAATCTTTCATCTTTCTAGAATATCTTTCTGTCTATGAGTATCATGAATGTAATGGTTTACTTTAAATAGACGACTTGGTTGTGATGGATTTTGTTCACCATTAGGCCGCAACGATGGTGATCAAGGAAACTGTTGAACCTCTATTGGAAGAGTACAGACCTCCTGGAATTACTTCATTGAAGTTCAGCAAGCTGTCACTTGGAAATGTAGCTCCAAAAGTTGAAGGTATTATAAAAAACTAGTGTTTCCTCTGCACATTATGATTCTTTTTCCTAGCAAAATAATAAAAGTATGCATGTAACCATCAAGTAATAACTTTGGTGTAGCAGAAGATAGCTATATACTACCTCCGTCCCTATATCTAAGACCCCTTTGGCCAAATTACGAGAATTAAGAATGATGATAGTATTAAATTTGTTAAGAATTGAAATTGTTTTTACAAGTTTACCCTTGAAAAGAGAGAATTAGTTAATGTTTCTATCATAGTATTTATTGTTGATTGCAGAAAAAGATGTAAATTAATTAGAGGTATGTTAGTAAAGAAATAATTAATGCAGTTGAAAATTCAAAGAGAGTCTTATAAAAAGGGACAAATAAAATTCTCAAGAGGGTCTTACATTTAGGGACGAAGGTAGTAACATGGACTACTTGTGCTTGAATTCGATCCTCACCAATTTAGGTTGCAGAAGATAGCAATAAATAATATAAAGGATAAACTTAGAAAACAATACTAGTTGTTAATAAATTTAATGCTACTCCAACTTTCTTAATTTCCATGATTTAGTTAATGTGGTTCTATATTTAGGGAAAAAGTTAGTATGCAAATGCAATTTATCAAGAACCCTTGTGTTTCTTACCCTGTCAAATTTTCTATTAAATCCTTTTTTGTATGAAAAAACTTACATGTGCATAATTTCACCATCCATACAGGTATTCGTGTGCAGAGTCTTACCAAAGGTCAAATCATAATGGACATAGATTTCCGCTGGGGTGGCGATCCGAGTATTATTTTGGCTGTTGAAGCTGCACTTGTTGCATCGATCCCTATTCAGGTATATACTTAGTTAATATTTTTCTGTTGAATATCATCACGTCCCTTTTCTATATTATGTCAAAATTTGATTTTTATTGCCTTTTTGTTTCAGTTGAAGGATCTAAAAGTTTTCACCATTATCCGTGTTATATTCCAACTTGCTGAAGAGATCCCTTGCATTTCCGCTGTTGTCGTTGCTCTACTCGCCGAGGTAATCATTAGGGGACAGTGGAGGCAAATAATAATATTAGTTTGTATGTGAAAGCATGAAATTGCATATTTCTTAAGATTGTTAAAAACTATGTAATTTCTTGCATTTGGTTTGATCATTTACTTGATGTTGCATGTGCATGTTGTCACTATAAGATAGGATTGTTGTGGCATTTTTTTTTCTCATATTTCTATAAGAAAAAAATTGTGTATTATTACATAGACACTGATTGGTTGAATTCAAAACCAAAAAAGTGGATAATAGGTCTCTTCAAATTAAATACATATCAATTTCATTTGAATATCAGCTTCATTGGACCTAAGTGATGAAGTTAGGACCATTATTTGGACCATGCACTTTTCAATATGTAAATAGGGGGATGCAATCTTTTATAGGGCCCTTTTGTTACAATTTCTTTTTCAAAAAGTAACCACTTCTAAAAATTTTCATTTGTTTGTTGCAGATTTAAAAAAAAAGCGAGAATGTGAAAAAAAAATCTAAAAATTGCTTCAAATGAGAAGCTATTTTGAGTAGCTTATTCTCTTAAAAAATGATTTTTATTATAGTAAATTAACACAAAACAACTTCTGCTTTTTTAAAAAAAAATCACTAAAAAATAATTTCTTAATTATTGAATACCAAAATAAGTTTATTTTTATAACGATTCCATAGTTAAATAGTTCATTCATCTCTTAGCCAAAATTGATATTCTAATTGAATGTTTGAAATCTTTTATCATCCTTGCCAAATACATGATTCCATCTTAGCTAATTAATTTTTCACACTTTGGAATCACCGACTCTTTCCGTTAAAATTGAATCAGCCGAAGCCGAGGATCGATTATACTCTGAAAGCTGTTGGTGGAAGTTTAACTGCTCTTCCTGGAATTTCAGATATGATTGATGTGAGTTCTGTCATATTTGTTTAGTTTTTTCTCTACATTGTATATACTTAACATTTGTAATAACACTAATTATATTTTTACTTAACATTTTGTAGGATACTGTGAACACAATTGTTACTGATATGCTCCAATGGCCACATAGGATTGTTGTTCCACTTGGCGGTATACCTGTTGATACTAGGTAAGTAGGAATATTTTGATGACAAATTTCGACCACAATTTGGATGGTTAGTGCAGTTCAAATATGTGGTTAATCACGTTCTGCGGATGGTTAATGAATAAAACAAGGTGTCACAGGTCATTAAACCATCAACAAAATGTAATTAACCATGATTTTGAACGTGATTAACCACAATTATTAGTTGTTCAAATATATATGATATCCATTAACCATCCCAATTATGTTCAAATACATAATTTTCTGGTGTTCAAATATACATGATATCTATTTGTTTAAATATGTATTTGTTCAAAAATGTATTTGTTTAAATAATATGTATTTGTTTAAATATACATGATATCTATTTGTTTAAGTATGTGTTGAAAATTGCGGTTAATAACATTCAAAATCGTGGTTAACTGTGTTCAGTAGATGATGATTAATGAGTTGTAACACTTTGTTATAGCTATTAACTGTCCACTAAACACAATTGACAATGTATTTAGACTGCATTAACCATCCAAATTATTGTTAAAAAAAGATAGTCTCACTTTGTCTCAAAATAACAAATCTCTTGTTTTTTGTTATATCTTTCTAATTGAAGATGAAAACATGATTGTGTATGTTACTATATCTCATTAACAAAATTTCAATTTGAGTTTGAAATTTTGTACTAATATTCAATCATTTTTAATCTCTTTTAGTAAACATTTGAGTAGCTTTTTTGTTTTCTCTCTTGCAGTGAACTGGAGCTTAAACCCCAAGGAAGTCTTAAAGTGACTGTAGTGAAAGCGACTGATTTAAAGAATATGGAAATGATTGGAAAATCAGATCCTTATGTAGTTTTGCATATTCGACCATTATTCAAGGTTAAAACCAAGGTTATTGATAACAACTTGAATCCTGTTTGGGATCAAACATTTGAGTTGATTGCAGAAGACAAGGAGACTCAGTCGCTCACTCTTGAGGTTTTACGCTGCTCTCTTCTTTTCCTCCTTTTGTAAGGATATGTTGTGATCTATTACGTACAGACACTCCGGTGTCTTTTATTTATTTTAATCCCAGACACCTTGCACTAGTGATCGACACGTGTCAAATACTGGGACACGTATAACAAAGCAAGTGTCTGTGCTTCATAGTTCTTCCAATCATATCTCACATGATGTCACTTTTTTATATTACTTCTTGAAATATCTTAACAAATATCTATACGATGAGATATGATTGGCTGACAGTATAAAACATTTATATACAATATGTGGATAGTCATTAAACTCTTGTTTATGTACCTTGGTTGATTTAATACGAGTAACATAAATTATTTTCGTGACTCTCCAAATAGGTTTTTGATAAAGACATTGGGCAAGATAAGAGATTGGGAATTGTACAATTACCCCTTATTGACCTAGAAGCACAAACTGAAAAGGAGATTCAATTGAGGCTGCTATCGTCACTCGATACACTCAAGGTGAAAGATAAGAAGGATCGAGGAACCTTGACATTGAAGGTATATATGAAATTATGTATATAGTATATATAGGTTTTGATGAAAAGTGAGGAATAAAATGATTTCGGAGGAGACAAAATTGATTCCAAAGGAGTATAATTGACGTTTGATTCCATTTTTGGAGGAGTTAAAATTGATGATTCTAGAGGTGTAGAATTGATTTTGACATGCAATTGTTCTGGAGTAGAATTGATTTTAACTTGATGCTAAAATTTATATCTTTTGCTTCTAGAATTGATTTTTAGCCTCAAATTTATCATTCAACTCACTTTTAAATAAATTTATTCGAACATAAATCACTTTACTTTCAACTCACTTTTAGACATAATCAATTCATTCAAAATCAATTTTTATCACTGCAGAACGAAACACAAACTTAATAACGAGGTTGGATTTTCAGGTCTTTTATCACCAATTTAACAAAGAAGAGCAATTGAGCGCACTAGAAGCAGAAAAACAGATATTAGAACAAAGGAAGAAACTAAAAGCGGAGGGAGTCATAGGAAGCACAATGGACGCACTCGACGGAGTGGTAGGGTCAGGTGTTGGACTTGTTGGTAGCGGCATTGGCGCTGGAGCCGGGCTCGTTGGAAGTGGTTTCGGAGCCTTTGGTAGCGGACTTACAAAGGCAGGAAGGTTTATGGGAAGGACTATAACAGGTCATAGTGGCTCAAGAAGGAGTGGTTCATCTACTCCAATCAATTATCCACAAGAAAATGGTGGTGGTGCAAAGCCTCTTTAATTCTTATATATGTATAAATACTAAAGTAATGAATTGAATGGACTTTGTAGGTTCAACCTTTGTAAATTATGTTTGTCTTGTTCGTGTAATATTAATAGATTGTAAACATTTCTTATTTATTGCAAATCAATGTGATTTGAAACACTAAAAAGTGTTGCTCAAACTATTGGAGATTTCGAGTATTGACTTTGTGTGTGAATAATCTTAACTTTTAAAGCTTGATTAGCAATTTAAAGTTTGTTGAATTTGGTTTTAGTATAACACTTGCATACGAAAGTTATAATGGATTGGACTTGAATTCTCTACCACTGTTATATTTTGTTGTCTTTAAATCCAATGGTCGTTATATTTGTTGTACGGTATAACGGTCGGTGGAGAATCCACCACTTTACATTTATTATTATTTGTGTAACAATGCCAAAATACCTAATTGGATAATTTAAAAGTCACCATAAAAAGATTAATGTTATATTTTAATGCCATTGTAAAAAGAGGGCATGACAATTGACAAACACTTCAATGTAGTTCCTTTCAAAGATCAATATTTATCAAATCCTTGATAAGCCTTTAGGTCATTTATTAGTTACTAGCTTCTACTCTAGTCTCTGGCAATTCTTGTTTTTTTATTCACATGTTTCACTTGCTTGGCACTATAATCTAGATGTTGTTCATTTACCCCCAATTATTACATAGGACTGCAACCATTCCATTGATAGAGCATACAGCCACTTTAAAATAATTTCTACCATCTACGTTGAGACGAAATCAGTAGAACCTAGTTCCCCAAATAAAAAAAATAGATATGAATGAATTGAAAAAAAGTAAAAAGATACTTTTTCAATATGTTTTGCTGGATTCAACCCAATTTGTATATTAAAATCATAGTGATTCCTACATAAGTATTGGGTTTCATGTCTCAATTAAGAGGAGTCATGTAAAGAATATGCTCAACATCTCAATAAATTCTTTTGTCAAATTATGTTGGAGTTCATCTGTTTTAAAATTGAGTGCTGTTTAAATTTTTTTTACACATATTAATAAAGGTAACAAATACACTAATAGTTAATAATTCTATTTTCTAGTAACAATCGATGAAACTTATTGGAGATATAATATAAGTTAATAATTCTCCGCAACTTTATGATTAAGACAATAATTTAATTGATTTAGGTTTAATGCGTTGAATTTTAAGAGATACATTCACTTTTTTTTTATTCTCATTGAATTGACATCAATTGTGTTATTGTCTCAATCGTAAAAATCAAGAGTCGTTGATTTATATTTTTGAAAATGTGTCATCGACGTTGTTAGAATTTCGGATAACTTTAATCATTAGTTTGCAGTAAATCACTTACATGTATATTTTTTTCTAAACTTTAATAACTTTTTTTAGCCAAAAAAATGGTGCATAGGGTATCACTAGCGTCAGCCATTCCAACTAAGTTTGCACCTCCAACTCTAGCAATCCTATGCAACACTAAATATTATTAATGAAAATAAAGGAAAAACAAACAAAGTGAGGCAATGGGACAACAATCAAACCCAAGCACATCAAAATAATCTATAACTAGAACGATGAATCTTATTCCTAAAAAACTCCTCCGAGATAAAATGAGAGATCTGGCTGGAAATTTTTTTATTGGCCAATAAATCATCGTAAGAATTTCCCTATCTAATTATATGCGAACAATAAAACCTCATTTGGGAGGTAATATTAATACAATTTTTCCACCTATTTTGAAGTCTCCTAGGGACAAATTGACATTTATGAAAAACAACAATAACTAAACTTGAATTGCATTCTAGTTAAAGATTATGCCACCCTTTCTCAAAACCTATCTCAATTGCCAATAAAGCGCCCATAAGCTACACAAATAAAGCATTATTAGTACCTATAGGCATTGTGAAACATCCAAGAGAAACGAAACTACGATATTTGAAAAGACCATCACAAGTGGAAGGTCAAAGGCTACCTTTAGCAGCTCTATTTGTATTACACTTAATCATGCAGCAAGATGGGGGCTACCAGACGACCTAAATAATCCTCAAAACTTTTGATAAGTGATCTGCAATAGAGAAGTTATGCAACACAAAAGACTCATAAGGGGAAGAACATATGTGTTGAGAGCTAAAGTTTTAGACAATGACACATTAGAAGTAATCAAAGAAATCGTCTGCTGAAGATGAATGTCCTTGTTGAAAAATTTAACTTGATTTTGAGAAAACCAAAAGCACCATAATACATTAACTACAACAAATATAATATGATGACATCTCACACTTGAGGGCTCCAATTAAACATGCTGCAAAACTGACAAAAGACTATAAGCAAACAAATTAGTCTTTAGAGTTCCTCCAAACCAAAACCAAAATCGTTGTGCAAAGGAGCCGTCAAAGAAAAGATGTTGAGTTGAAAGACCTTTACAAAATAAAATATAGGTTAAATTACTCTTTTGGTCTTTAAGTTATTTTTAGATTACATTTTGGTCTTTTGAGTTTTTTTTGGGTTTAATTTTGGTCTTTTAAGTTATAAACATTAAACACTTTAGTCCCTTAAACATCTTTGGTTTCATTTTAGTCCCTTGAGTTAAAAATGTTATACACTTTGATCTTTTAAGTTACAAATATTAAACACTTTGATATCTTAAATTAAAAACATTATACCTTGATAGATATGACCAAATTGTCTAGTGTTTGTAATTAAAGAGAGCAAAATGTCTAATGTTTATAACTAAATGAACTAAAATGTTTAATGTTTATAATTTAAAAGACTAAAATAAAACTAATTTTTTTTTAGAAAAACCAAAATATTTAAATTATTACTTAAGAAAAAAAAACAAAAATTAAAATTAAAAACTACAATAAAATTTAAAAATAACTTAAACAATTAAAAATATAATTTAATCATATATATATATCCGAAATTTTTATTACCTTAAGATAAAAGTAAAAAAGGTTAAAAAGTTATTGTCATAGAAAGAAACAAGGACAAAGGGTCATAAAATTTATGAGCCAGGAAGTGAAATTTGTGACCTTCTCTGAATCTGTGAATCATCATCATGTAGATATGTCCTGTTTTGAGTTTGTCCACTCCTTTGCAATGTGACATTGTAAGGCAGCACCCATACCATTGTTAATTCCTTTGGTACTTGCTCTCATAAAGGAGTCAGAAGACATGTCACATATTCCAAAGCAACTTAATTTTAAAAGAATAAATCATTGAAACATAAAATTTAACATATAATAAATAGAATATAAATACAATACAATATTTTAATTAGAGATTAAATTTTGTTTTGTATAAAATATTAAAATATTATATTTATATTTTATTTTATATTAAAAATTTTTAATTTGATAATATTATTCACTTTAAAAATAACTAATATTATTTCTCATAGAGATTTTAATGTGTCTAATTTTGGTATTGGTACAAAATGAAAGATTCTTTCCACAGCATGGGTGATAGTGGTCTATAGACTCTATGTCTATGCTAAGCCTAGCTACCCAAAGTGTGAAACAACCAGTATAGCCCTCATTTGTATTGTTTTGTTTAACAAAACATTTTTTTATAAGCTATTTGAAATAGTTTTTAAAATTAAAGTATATAATTCTTTTTCATCAATTTTATTTCTTTATTATTATAACTAAAATATTTTTATTTTATTTTATAATTTATCTATTATAATTTAAAATAAATAATTAGCTATATATCAATAAATTATTTATTATAATTTAAAATTATTTATTTATTATTACTTAAGATAAACAAGTTAGCTAAATAAATATATTTATATCAAATTCATAAATTTAAATGTTTCAAAAAAATTTAAACTAATAAAAAAAATTTAAACATTAATTTTTATATATATATATATATTAATTAAAATATTTTTTATGTCATTTTACAATTTTAAGTTAATTGAAGTGTCAATTTTGAGATGCTTCTAACAAATGTCAATATGTGTCCAATATAATATCATTTAAAAGAACTTCGATTTAATCCAATAACTTACTTGTACTTGAAAAAGTTCTTATTGCATGCTTTAAAACATTGGTAAACTCTTTGAATGAAGAACATTTTGTGAATATGTGCATTGACAAGAATATTATTTTGATGATGAATAAAATGAATCATGAGATAAACAATAATACAAAAAGCGAAAAAGAATTGTGAAAATGGAGTGTGCGCGATTGATTTTTATTTTCATTTATTGGTTGTTTTTAGGATAAAATGTAAGCAGGAGAAAAAGCTCTTTTGAAAATTATTCACATACACAATATGTTTTTCTATTAAAAATATTTTACAAAAATCCAAATTAAATAATTTTTTGTTAATCACTGAAAAAGACATGTTCTAGACGTTTCTGACAGGTTTTAATTAAAAGAATCGATTATGGATGACACCATAATGGATTATGACTGTGAAAGCCACCTCCGTGTTTTCATAATCATCCAAATAATCAACTATGCTAATGAAACTAATCATTTACGAATGTGAAAGCCAGTTTCGTGTTTTTGAGTTGTAAAAATAATCGATTATGTATCAAAATAATTGATTATAGTGACATATCTGACAAAAAATCATACATGAGGAGTCATAATTTTAATTGCTCATCATTGCCTCATTTTCCCTTTCCTTTTTGGGTTGACTTCAAACTCCTATAAATAGGGGATATATGATAATTTTCTTTGAGAGCTTTATTTTTTACTACATAGTTTGAGTTGTAATATTATTAGGAGTAATCCTAATTGATTTATCTACACTCAAGGTGTAAATCACTCTTTTATCTTGTTATAACATTATTAGGAGTAATCCTAATTGTTCAAGAGATGTGATATCTCTTGTAGTTAGAGTCTCTTCTTCAAAAGATAAATTTTGTTCAAAGAGTTTTTGCAGGTTGTCAGAGGTTTCTTGCTAATCCTGTGTTAAAAGCTTGGTATTAATAATATTTTCATTGTTTATGAAATTGGACGTAGACCTTAGATGTTGAACCAATATAAATCCTTATGTGTTCTCTCCTTTTTCTCTATTATTTTTCACATTTTTACTTCTCTTATTAATTTTATTTCGTTTCATGAGCATCACACTTAAAATTACTCAATAATTCAAGTGCTCATTTCATCTTCAATTTTTTAAAGTTTATAATTCCCCCTCTTGTGTTTATAGTCAATTGTTCAACACATTTACGTTTATTAGAGTTCTCTGTATATTCATTCACTCCTTATTAAGATTGCATATTTAACTTTACATTTGATCCAAAATTAAACCTCAATAGTTCATGAGTGTAATCATACAACTCTTTGTAAGAGTTATGCTAAAAATAACTAAATTTCATCACTTTTAAAAGATAAAGGACAAAAATGAATTAAAAAATATATAAAGTACCAAAATGAATATTTGGTAAAAGATAAACGATGAAAAAGTATATTTAAGTCTTGTTCTTACGAAAGAAGAAAGTGAGTTCCATTATTCTGAGTGGAGGGTTGAGACAAATCAATCCCCTATCTCATTATATCTTCATTCTTTGTGTTGAGGGTCTCATTATTAAGTAGGCAGAGAGTCATGGTCTCCTTCATGGTGTTTAGGTATGTCGTCTTACACCTATCATTTCCCATTTATTATTATTTGCATATGACAATTTATTATTTTATCGGGCTAATGATAGAGATATTAAAACAGTTCAAAATATTATATCTACTCATGCTCAGGCCTCAGGACAATCTACCAGCATGCAAAAGTTACAAATATATTTTAGTAGGATTAATGTGGTTGAGACTATGAACCACTCTCTCGCGTATTCTATATGTTTAAAATAGCCTTGGGCACACATAAATATCGAAGTCTTCCTTTCATGATTGACAAAAGCATAAAATCTATCTTTAATTACGTAAAAGATAGAATATGGAAAAAAAAAATTACTGGTTAGAGCGGCAAAATGCTATCTCAATGTGTTCAAATGTGGTACTAGTAGCTCACACTTTAACAAGAATAGCCACATTAATAATTAGCCCTAAGTGCTATTCTTTTATCTCTATATGTATTGAATAATGAATTAATTATTTTCTTGAAAAAAAAATTGGAAGCATGTCTAAGATCTAACCAAAAGAGAAAGGAAAAAAATATTTTTCTTTTGAAAAGAGAGGCTAACCAACCAACGAATTCAATATTGTACAAATTAATAGTATCTATTCATAAGATCCTACAATATCTTATTTGGATGTGACAAATTTATGTACTCCATCCTTAAGTGTTTGTTTGATAAATATTTTTTTCCTATGGTCCACTAAAAGGAAAAAGAATGAAGAAGAATAAAATGATGGAGTGTTAACATTGCCTATATCTTCTTTGCAGAAACAAGAAATGGGAAAGAAGAGGACAAAAATACAGAGGAGCATATATAAATAAATATCATAATGAACAAATAGTGATGTTCATAATACGACAACCACCTCATTCTCATTTGGATGTTGATACAATTACAAATGCATGTTGAAGATGCTAACAAGCTCAATTTGTTGTATGGAAAGAACCATCACTGTCCCTTGTCATCAAATTGGGCCAAACCACTAGTTAGCTTGGCAAATAGCATGTAAGACCAAAAACCTTAATTAAAAGGAATGAATCAATTTTTGTAAAGAATTATTCAAGGCTCATTAGTCAAAGTCATTACAATTACATGACCCGTTTGAATGTGAACTTAAATCAAATGTAATTTTTTTTTGTAGGTATTTAGTGAATCTGAAACTCTTCTTTAATTTAGCTTGAGATATGAGATTTCGTTTCTCATCTTAATTTTGTTTATAAAAAAATATTTAGCTCAATGGAAGAGATAAAAGATGCGAACAACTTTATGGGACTATTATTTTAAGTTGTGAGTCTTTTACTTTCAAAGTTTCTTCAACTCTTTAATAGAGTTTAATGGGAGGAAAGCTTTTGTAGATACAATGGGGGATTCTGAATTTTTTTTCTTGTAGGGGCTGTAAAATAGTCATAATATTTTTATTGAAGAAAAATATTACTCAAATTGGGCTTTAGAAAAAATAATGTGTATTTTGATCATTGAAAAAACCAAAATAAAAATATTTATTTGATTATCAAATATCGTTCAAATTAGTTAATTTTAGATAATTGTTAGGGATATTAGTCATTACAAAATACTATTTTGAGAAACAATTCAATTTTTTTTATGATCAATTGATAATTTTCATTTCTAAATTCAAATAAGTCTAAGTTTTTTTTTCAATAACTAGTTTGAGTCTTTATACAAAATATATATTATAA
>JBBPBP010000004.1:53512907-53529313 GCA_037974735.1 Cicer chorassanicum
GGTAAGTAAAATATAATTAATAATTATTTCAACTATAATTTAAATTTAGATTTTGCTAAACGATTCATTTTTAATTGATTAATAAATTTTAATTAAAGATAAATTATTTAAAAATAATTTAAATTCAAATTTTAACTAAAAATTATTAATCTAATTTTATGAATCTTTCAATCGAATTTTTAATTATTAGGTTTCATTTCCTTAAAAACAGAAAGGTAAAAAAAAAACTCATTGTTAATGATTATTAGATATGGAAAATTATTTATAATATTATTTAATAAAAATAAAATTATAGTCTCCCCCAATTGTCATTGTTATTATGACAATATTTATTTGTTAAGAAAAATATCCAAAAACAGACTTTACTTTTCCACCTTATCACTTTTGATTTAATAAATAAAAAAGAAGAAAAGAAAATATAAAGTGATGTGGTAGTAGTAATCTATTAGCCCTTGGAAATATCGCTCTCACGGGTCAGCCTATGTCCCACGACAACCATGGATTTGTACTTTTTGCAACTAACTAGTGCTAAATAAAGGTTCAATCACGTGACTCATTTAGATTTTTGTGAAACAATTTCATACTCCATCCAATTTTGCATATAAACAATTTTATTTTTTATATTTAATGGTTTCAAATATAGATAAAATTTAACTAGTTTTATTTTATTTAACCTACAACTCAAATACTTTTTAATTAATTTAGGACATTATATAGATAATTGTAAAAAATTTCATAAAAATAAGACGATGAACAATAATTTGGTAAAAAAGTATGTTCCTATTTTTAGAAACTATTCAAGAATATGAGTAACTAGGTATATAGGGTCCATTAAAATAATACATGAGGTGTTTACTTTTAGTTTATCTAATTCAATTAACACAAATCATCTATGAGAGGATCATCAATATCTAAATATTTGTATTGTTGATTTTTGGAGTGGTATTGTATTAGAGAAGATATACCAAAATTTTATTGTTATCGAAAGAATCTACATTCAATGATTGTTCATAATTTATAGATTGATTTTCTTAAAGATAGAGATACTAGATAATCAATTCCTAAGAATGAAGAGAAGACATTAATTATTAGACTGCATAATCGTTCTACTGTCAGTGAAGAGTTTTTTACATATGTGATTTTTAAGAAAGAAAAAAAAAGAACATAGAGAAGAAAGATATATTGTATAATTTTCGTCAAAGAGTTAGAAAACATGTATGACTTGAAGATTTTATTTTGACATGGTTTTCTTTTCTTTTTATTTTTTCTTGACCGGGTTAGGTTTAGGTCTCCTAATTTTTGTTTTTATTTTCTTTTAAATAAATTTTTAGCTTAAAAAGATGTAGATTTTATTTTTTTAACATTTTTTTATTTTCATGGAATAAGTCTCCATGAAACACAATTTAGAGAATATAAATACTTTCTTACTATTTATAGGAAATTAAATCCTAAAGAGTGAGTTGACCAAGTAAAGGATCAAGTCAATAATTCACTTAAAGTGGTTAATAATTGTTAGTTAGTTATCATTAACTGACTAACCTTTTATTATTTACTTGTATAATTAGAGCTCTCTCTTCTGTAATCACTATCAATTCAATAATGAAACAATGGATTCACAACCTCAAATCTTAGCATGCCATGGTAGGACATGTTTGAGATAAAATTGTTTTTACTATCTCTAACCAATTGTAATATTTGTCATGAATGCAATAAAATTCCTTATGATTGTAAAGCATGTTGCTTAGGAAAATCAGATAAACTTCCTTTTTCTAATTAAGATATCTACTCTTGCGTGCTCTATGCAAACTAAAAGGATTCTATGTTACTTGTAAGGAATATATCATTTTGGTTTAACATTTACCACTGCTCAGATCAACGCATCAGCCTTATGTGATGTAGACTATGGTTTAGATATAGATGATAGAAGATCAACATGTTATTGTGTTTACTTAGGTAACAAAGTAGTATATTGTTCATCCAAGAACAAAGTTGTGGTGTCGAGATCTAGTGCAGAAGTCTTTGTTGTTGTTACTGCTGCATTCATATGGCTCGAAACATTACTTCATGAATTGTCAATCGTCCCCCCTACTTCTCCTATTGTATATTGTGATAATCTTGGTGCTATTATGTTATCCTACATTCGTTTAGGCTCGATTTTATATTATGATATGATATGACTCGATTTTTAACGATTTAGTTTGAGGGACGTATTGTTGCAACATTTAGTAGAGTTTCAAATGATTAGAAGTTTTCACTTGAACTAATTCTTGTCGAATTTAAGATAAATGACTAACGATGTAAAAATAATGTAACTTAAAGAACCAAATCAAGATAAAATAAATTTAAAGAATCTAAACGAGAATTGAATTAAACTTAAATAACTAGATAGGTACTTTTATCCTTTTATGACATAACAAAATTGATTAACACTAGTATCTTATAATTCTATCGATTATTTTAAAATATTGATAAAGTGGAAAATCAAAATGTTAGACAACCATATTATAATATCATTTCTTGTGATAAAAAAATCGTAATATCATTTTATAATTAAATTGAATATTCAATCAAAATAAAATATAAATATTCTAGTAAAACTAAACTAAATATTACTCCACTTAAGATTCCTTAATTATATCTTCTCTTCACTCTCTTTCTTTGTTGCATTTGGACACCTATTAGATTCCTCCAACGGAGTTTACAAAAAGTCAAAGGATGTCTTTGTTCAACTATCATTATGCCCTTTCGTATTAATACTATTTGGATTATGTGTTGGTTCCATTCATCTTAATATCATTGTCCCAACATTCTTCAAGCTACGTATTTTTATTAAGGACATAGGGGTTATAAATTCTAGTAATCCACTAGGGGTCGAAATGTTTAAAAACAACTTTGCTTTCTATTAGTAGAATATTATAAATATCAATGTTGCAAGATGTTTCATCTTTTAAGAACCAGACCATAATACATCCTTTTAAATTGAAATGTTATATACGGGGAGGTAGTCAAATTGCTTGGTCTACGATTTGAGCATTTGGAGAGTAGACATGAAGATTTTGTAGGAAAACAAGTAGATCAAATGGATGTCCATTAAATTTTTAGATTAAAAAAAATTAAAATTATTAGAGAAACTATTGTAGAAAAGATCTAGAAATTTGTGCCTATATCCCTTATATTGTAAAAGAAAAATCCATGTAAATCTTGAGCAAGCATCAATAAAATGAAGATAATACTTGCTACCATTAGTGTGTTGGACCCCAAATATTATAGTATATGAGTTGTAATGGAGAATCATACACAATAATAGAATGAGAAAAAGGCAAATTATGGGATTTACCCAAAGTGACAAGATTTGCAAACATAACTCATTTTATTCATAGTGTGATCAATGTTACAATTTGATAATGCAATGCTAACAACTTTATTAGATGCACGACCTAGCCTATCATTCCAAATGCTATTTTGAACATCACATATGTTGTGTAAATTGGAATCAATCGAGCAGTGTTAGTCGCATAATTACAAATATTAGCATCAAAACTAGTACACATAATAGCATAATTGGGACATGTTGAGTTCTTCTTAATGAAATCAAAAACATAGAAGACATTTCTTATCTTGCTAAATAGAAGAATTTCCTAGTTGACATGAGATTTGACATAGAAATGGTTAGCATGGAATTCAATAAAGCATTATTATCCTTAGCAAACTTAGAAACACTTAATAAATTCTTAGATATAGAAGGAACGTGTAATAAATTATGGAGATAGAAAGGTTTAGATGAATTTGGAGTACCAAAGGCGAAATTACCAATATGATGAGTTGGAGTTAAATTACCATTAGCCATTTTAATTCTCTAATCTCCATTGTAAGAATTCTTGGAGTGGAAATTTAAGGCATCAAGTGTTAAGTGATTGGCTGATCCTAAATTAGGATACCTAGTAGGGTCATATATGGAATCAGGAATTACCATTACCATATTGAGAATGTGAAATATGTTGAATTACCTTATATTATTGATTCAATTGATTGATTACAAATGATGAACTTGACAATGTGTATATTGTCTAAGACTTAGGAGTTAGTTAGTTAGTAAAACTAACTAACTTGACTAGCAATGTAACACTTATAACATAATTACAACAAGGACTTTAACAAAGTTAATTATCCAAAGTCATTGATTTGTTGATGATTATCATTTACCATCAAAGTAATCGCAGAAAGAAAAGAAACCACAATTTGAAAACAAAAAAAAAAAAGGAAAATGAAAAATAACAGTAGAAATTTCTCTCTTAGAAATCGTTAAAAAATCGTTGTTGTATCGAACGTCAATAATTCCTTATTGTATTCAAAAATTACTATAAATATTCTCTTAACGATACACGTCATCAATCTTTATATGGTTCAATGCTATATGGTGATTCAAGGATTAAATTTTCTTGAATTTTTTCAAGAACTTAAAACGGTCTTTTTTATCGACACTAATCTGTCCTGCGTACTTTTGGTAAGGGACTAAAATGTCTTTTTACTTGGGACTAAAATGTTTCTTTACTTTAGTACATAATAAAATGATTTTTCTTTAGTAATTTAGTTATGTATGTGCATTAGATTCTTCCAAAGTAATCTTGGTACAGAGATTCTTCAAATTTAACCTGCGCAAAAGTAAAAAAAGGAATAGAAAGTTGTGGTACGAAAAAAGAAGCATGGTTGAAGGTCAACCCTTTTCTGACCTGCAACTGTTTCTTTGTGACTCAGCCATCAGCCAATGCCATTACTTTCTGCTCAAGTATTGCATTCTGAACTTTTCCGCAAACAACTATATTACTCCACCGTACAAGAAAATCTCATAATGGAATTTTTATTTTATATATGTAGTTTCAAATAATTGAATTGATATTTGTAATATTAAGAAAATATAATACGAAAAAATTAAGATTATAAGAGTAAAAATTGGGAGAACATATAAAGGTGTGTAATATTAAGAAAATTTTAATTTATACATTAATTTAATACAATGTAAAATGATTTACACATCGGATTACATGACAAAAGAATTAATTTCTATTAATGACGATGTATAATATGTTGTGAATTAAACCTCACAAATACAATAACAACACATAGATATTTACAATAATTTTAGAAAATGAAAGTGATTAAATTAAATATAATCATATATGTTAACACGTAGACGTTGAATATTAGATACAATTTTCATATAAAGTGTTAGTATTACATGATAATATTATCTATGTTCTTAAATATATGACTCTATTTATTAAATTATGTGAATTAAGAAAGTAAATAGTAGTATTAAATTTATTAAAAATTGATATTGATTTTACACGTTTTTTTAAAAGAGAGAATTTGTTAATGTTACCAATGTGGTATTTAATGTTGATTGTATAAAAATATAAATTAATTAAGAATGTATTAATAAAAAATAATAAATATAATTGAAAATTTAACAAAAATTTTGTAAAAAGGAAAAAAAGATTATCAGTAAAAAAATTTATTTAGAGATATAAATAGTATTATATAATAATATTTTTGAAGACACCGAAGCAATCAAGAAATTTGGTTCACATCTATAAATAGTATTATATAATTGACCCTATACAAATTGAAGAAAATGCATCTAGTATTGTGCTGAGATTATTGCACTAACCAACCAATAGACATCTCCACATATTCAAGAACAAATCTACACGGTCCACTCACATGTTCCCAACGAGATTCACTCGTTTTTCTAACACGAGTTTTTCGTTGACTTTTCATCTTTAAAATTTAACTAGATTTGCGACTCGGGTCAATGTATGTGAAGATAATTGAAAAGTGACGTTAACAAGTACTAATAAATATTTTGAGGGCATTTGTTAAAAAAAAAAGGTTTTGAAGAAAGAGTAACAGTTTTTTATAATTTTAAATTATAAATTATACAATTTTTAAGATTTTTTTTTTATATTTGAATTTTTAATAAGTGTCTCAAAAACACTTGTTAGCATTTCTTTTAATTGAAAATGATTAATATTTTCAATTATCATAAAATAAAATATAAATAATAATTAAGTAATATTAATAATATTGTTTGCCATTATCATTGGAAAATATAAAAACATTATACCAGATCTAATATTTTTCAAGCTAATGAGTTTTTCACATGAAGTTAAATATTTTAATCAAACTCAACAACACAATAATCAAAATAATAGTCAAATAAATATATATCAAACAATAAGAATATGGTGGTATTGTGAACCCCTCAATATTATTATAAATGCAATTATATTATTCGACAAAAGCGCCATCATTGTCATTGAAAAAACAGTAGGAAAAATCACATGTTCATATAAATTAAATTTCTACAATGAAACAAAAGTGGTATACAATTCACTACAAAAAAAAAATAGAGATTGCCATAGTTTTTTTTTATTGTCAGCGGCAGTTGCAAGTGTCGCCATTTGACATTTGTGATGGTTGTCAAACTGCCTTAGATTTATGTGTCGCCGTATTGTTGCGGTTTAGAAAACTGTCATTCCAACTACTACGTAACATTTTGCTATAGTTCGAACCGTTGTTATTGTATGTTTTTCCTTATTTTTGTTTCAAGGATATTGCGACAGTTGCATCTGTCGCAATCTTATGTTCTCTTTAATTTGTTTGTTGTTTCAAAGGATATTGCGAAGGTTTTATCCGCTTTATGCACATTTTGCGACAGTTGAAACTATCGTAAACCTTTTTCCCCCAACATTTTTCATTAATTTTAGTTTGATGCTTATTAAATAACAGTTCATGTTAAATTAAAATTAAAAAAGTTCACAAATATCATTCGTTTAAATAAAATAAACCAATGTATAATTAAAGATAACTAACTCTCATTTATATAATACATTCAAAAGTAACATTCATACATAGAACTTAATTATAATAATAAATAAAGTAGTTTAAGCATTCAAAACTCCAAAAAACATTCATAGAAACTGTTCGAACGTACAAAACAAGTACATCAAATTTTAAAGTTTATAAAAACATCAAAATAGTCTATAATGATGTTGCTCTATGGTCCTTAGTTCGGTAGCTAGAATGAGAAGAATGTCTACCATCTCTTCACGATTCTACATTTGTTACTTGAAAAAAGATACAAGTATATATATCACATTTAACCCAATGTTTTGCGCATACTCAAGATTTGAATATATTTTTTGTAGAGGAAAAAAGTGAAAATATTAGTTCAAAATAAAGGAATGCGGTTAATATTATATTTGTAAGGTTAGTGAAAAGTCTGGCCTATCAAAAATCATTGTCTATAGCGCAAAATATTCCTAGATAATTTGTAAAGTTGAAGAAAGGTTTTTGAATTTTGTTAGAACAATTTTGTGTAACCTAGTACTTTCAATAAAAATAAGCTTGTATGTATCGTGTACTAAGCTCTTTCCTCACATAATCTTCAAATTGTATGATCTTCTTTTTAATAAAAACTTGTATATATATTTAACAACTAAAGTAAATGGATATCTTTGTGATATATAAATGTAATGATAAAATGATGTAAGAGAAATTTATGCAAATCATATCAATATAGTTATTCATCTAGCAAAAATAATTCAATACTAGTTGTCTTTGGTGAATTGTTGTATTCAAGAATTTTCGAACAACTAATTATACAGATATGTATCTTCCAATCAATTTTTCCAATCACAATGTCATTAGTTGCAATAATATTAAAAGTCGTTTTTTGAATTGGCTAAATGGAATAAAAACTTTGAGAAGATTAAGAAGTTAGAAATAGATTACAGTACTATTAAGAAGTTAAAATAATTTAAAGAATAGTTTATGAGAAGTTAAAGTTTGATAATAATTAATATAGATGACATACCTTAATGGGAAACTAAAATGAGGTATTATGACTTTATAATGGCAATTTCAGGTTACTTGTATACAAATTAATTTGAATAGTTGTTGGAATCAGAGATGTCAATTTCACAAGTATAATAATTATTGGTCTTAGTCTATATATTTGAGAGGTAAAAAATTTTGTAGTAATTAAAACCCAAGAAATGATGTCCTCAAAATAAAAAACTCTTAAAATTTTTGTAAATTAAGTGGGGTCTATGGGCCCACTTTTTCAAATTTATCTTTCGATTTTTTTTTACAAAAAAAACTTTTGAAAATTTTTTTTATTTGTTTCCGAAAAATAAATTCGATATTTTTTGAGAAAACGAATTTTTTTATTTTTCTCACAAATTTTTTCGATATTTTATATTAACAAAGCATTGAGCTCATGAGCCCCTCACTTAAGCCCACAAAAAATAATGAAATAATGGAAGGAAGTTTTAAAAAATTATTTTAATAGATGACCTAATATTAGGAGTTTAATAGATGATTTTTTAAGAGGGCTTTGAACTTTGAGGCTTAATTAACGGTTTTAGTTGAAATTGTAACAATAAATAATAGTTAAAGAGTTTATATAGATAAGTAAAATTTAACTATGTATATATTAACCGTGTCTAATGGGGCTCTTGCCCACACAAGAAAATAAAATTATGAGATAATTTTATAATTTTAATTTTTTATCTTCTCACATAATACAATCATCAATAAAAAAAAAATTGTAGAAGAATGAAATGTGCAACCATATAACTATGAGAGGTTGAATAATTTGTTATATATATATATATATATATATATATATATATATATATATATATATTTGATTGTGTTGACAATAAAAGAAAAATTTAATTGAAAATTTTCAAAATATAAAATTTCGTAAAAGTTATTGTAAATTGTAGAAACTGTTATGAATTTTGAGTTGAATACAAATTTATCATTGACATTCACACGTTATAATTAACCATTTCACACATATTCACATTTCACAAGTATTCACCTTCACGAGGATCAGTACCTCATTATTTAATTTAAATGATCATATAATTTATAAAGATTTTAAACTCATTTTTAATTTCTTACATTCTCAAATTGACATTTAATCGATTAATTAAATTTCTACGACTAGACTTTCGATGTAGCAAGTCTTGGACACTACGGGAATCACAGATTGGGAATCACGGAATTTCCATTTGTCCTACATATCATGAATCATTTTAGTTATGACTTGCCCTTACATTAACATGCATCAACAAAATAACCCCTCAAAGTGTGCTCCAACGTCTCCTTACATTTTAAATCAACAAGATCACTTTAAAAAATTAAATAATAATAAAAATTGTGAAAATGAAATTAACAATCCTAAATTTATATTTAAATGCTTAGGAAAGATTGAGTTTTCTTTTAGAAAAACTATTTATTAAAATACTCTCTAATCTTTAGAAAATAATTTCAAACAAAAATGCAACTCATTAATGGTGATATTCTTCCATTCATACTCGAACGAAAATGAGTTGGTGTTTGTGCCCTTGAAGTGGATTACACTCAAGGTAATCAAAGAATGATTTTTCTTTAACTCGTTTAAGGGCTGCATTTAAGCAAGAACTCATAATGGTGAGTTTTGAAATTATAATGGAGAAGGATGAGGTGATTTTCTCCATAGTAAGGAATGGAGAAAAAAAAATGGTGGAAGATTTTATAAAAAACCTTAAATACTGGTTTAGAAAACTTTACTTCACATTGCAATACGATTTCTTGTTCACAAATTTGTATTGACTCGCACTATGAGGCGTATCTTTTGCATTGTAAGATGAAACATAGAGTTTAAGATTTTGGAAATATGATTTTTGCACTGTGATACGACCAGGGGCGGATTTTCTTGGGGACATAAGGTGGTCACGGCCACTACAAAGTCCCTAATGACTTTTTAAAAAAATACTACTATTTTTATTTTCTTTTTTGTTTCAATAATGTTATTGAAACATAATTTGACATAATATGAGACACAAATACAATAATGTGTATTGAAATACAAATACAAAACGTGATCCTCTTTATTTTACACGGTATTGTATTTATGACATATTTTGTGTTGAGTTTTGTGTTCCAATAACATTACTCTTTTTTTATAAGATACATTTGACTTATAATTTGATCAACAAAAATTGATCAATTTGATCCATGTTATGGATCAAATACATCGATTTTTATTGATCAAATCATAACTCAAATATCTATTATAAAAAAATTGGAGGAAATTGTTTATAAAAAAAATTACAAAAATCACTACTATAATTATAAAATAAACTAAATTTTTCAACCTAAATTTCATTTCAACCTAAATTCCAACTATGTGAGTTGTGAATTTTATGATATCATTGTGAATTTTATATAGAGATATAAAAATCAAATCAATGATCATATGATCCCAAAAATTTAACCAAAACTAATTAAATTAGATTCATATTTTTTTATGAGTTTAAATCCAAGTTGAACTAAACCAATAAATTCGAATTTTATTGATTTGAGATATAATTTCACTTAATTTTAAAATAGATCGCATAATACTCAAACCAAACTCTTATTTTTTTACTAATACTATCTCAATATTGATATCTTAAAAAATGTGTTGTGTTTAAATGTATTTTAATAATTATATATATATATATATATATATATATATTATATCTTTTTATTTATCCATTAAAATTTTAAAATTTAACGTTCAAACTCCGCCACTAAATATGACTCAATATCACATACTGCATGAATGACATCGTGTCTCAGTGCTAGACAATACTCTTGTGTTATGATACAATGTAAATTTTAACATTTTCTATGTTAAAATGGATTCCAACATTTTTTTTTACAAGATTCCAAACTTATTTTATTTCTCAAATTATACAAATACATCTTTATCTCTCTATATTTATATATTTCATAAAATACAACTTAAGTTTGTTTTTATTCTTAATATATACTCTAATACAGTTATAAAATCTATTTAATCTCTGAAAATTATATTTAATTAACTAAATAAAGTATAAAAACTTTAGAATATTACAATTCTCCTCTCATCATCAAAATTTTGTCTTAACAATAATCAAATTGTAAAATTATTTTGTGATGTTTAGATAATTGATTGAGTTTAAGATTAAATACAAATCATGCGAGAAAATAATAAAAAAATCTAAAACACTCAGATAAATATTAAAGATATTCATTACGAACAAACAATCATAAAATAAAGAGTTAAATAAATTTTTAATTTTAATAAATTTATTGTATTTTACTTGAAGTTTCGGTAAAAAAAAATTCTCACTACTAATTCTAAAAATGTCACCATCTACAAGAAATAATATGCGGTATAAAGTTAAAGTGGGTTGATTAACGGAGTGACACGTGTCACAATCACATGGTCTATTTAATTCCGCTGAGAGATGACTAGGCGCTGTGATTCTTTTAATGGTTTTCAATTTAATAATAATATTATTATTATTTTAGTTTCAATTTAAAAAGAGTAAGATGAAGTAAAAATTATGTTTTTATGATTTGGAACCCAATTGTTTCGATGCCTTCTCAATTTTGTTTCTCCATTAACAATAGAATTCGATCAAAATAGCTTCTCCTAATAACCTCTTTATTCTCTAGATGTTAGAAATGATGATGATATTAATGGAAGATTGTTATAAATAATGATGACATTAATAAGAGAGCAAGTGTTGTGTGAATTGAAAAAATAAGAAAGTTCCACCTAGGAGGGATATCACACACTAGTAGTGTTTATAAAGTGAAGGTATGGACCTTGGGGCATGCAGAGTTGACCACTACACACGCACCGCCGTTTGGCCGACTTGGCTCGGCCGGGCTGTTTTTGGTGTTCTTTGATTCAGTTGTAGATTTCATCTATAAATAGAGGATTCTCATCAGTTGGAAAATCACACCAAAAGCACTATGAATCTGAGGCTTTTCTCTCTTCTCCCCCTTTCTTACCCACTTCTTCTTTTTTCTTTCGAGTGGTCTACGCGGTGCAGTAGAACTCCGATACAGTGATATGGGTTGTTTTATCCTGGGGACTTCGTAGTTGATAGTCTACCTTGCACAATTTAGGCAGTGCCTCGAAACGTCTTAAAGAGAACAACCTAGTCCACGACTCAACCCAGTAATATTTTCGGTGGCATAAATTGTTTTTTCAAAGTTTTTTCGAAATTGAAAAATAACACTAGCATTTCTCTTTCTGCCACAATGTTCTATTTTCATGACAGCGCAACACTACCTTTTTGCTGCATCTTTCATCATCACCACGAAGATCAAAATGAACGTCAGTGATGGAGTGGAAGGAGATCTCATTTGCTATAAATTTGATTTGGGTTTGGAAGAATATCTGGAGTAGGGGTGATCAGGGAAAAGGGAAGATCAATATGAAGGAAACCATAATTTTTATTTTTTATTTTTGTAAGAATATCATAGAACACAAAAGATAATGAGAGAAAGGTCTATGGACTACGAGACTCGTAAACAAAAAAAAAAAAGTCCAAAAGTTAGAAACATAATCAAATTTTAAGAAGAATAAAAAAAAAAGTCATATTTTTTGTCAATGGTATTTTTACAAGTTTTTTTTAATAATATTATTAAAGTTATTTATAAGTTTTTGATGTTATTTACAAAATTTGTGTCTGGATCCTCTGTCACTCTCCAACTATAACACCATAGTACAATTGCAGAAATTTGATATGAATGATTGTTTTATGTAAACAAAAGAAGCTATAAAATATTTATAAAAATAAATTAAAAAATGTGATTAAAATATTATATGATTATTTATTACGTTATTTTTTTTATGTTTTAAAAATATTTAAATATATCAAAAAATTTGTACTTCTTTTTATTAAGAGTCAAATTTTAAATTAGAACAAAACGTGTAAAATATTAGAGACAATTATGAACATGAGAAAATCAATAATAAATTTTTCGTTGTCTTTTTATGGGTGTAAGAGTAGGGTTATATAGTTTGGAGAAGGAGAACATAAATTAGGGTTCAAAGTAAGAAAATGGAAATTTTAATTCACCTTACTTTTTTTTATATTGAAACTAGAATAATAGTAAAAAGGATTAAAAAAAAACATTTCGTTAGCAATGACTTTTTTAGCTACTAAAAAATGAAGAAAAAAAATATTTAGGGACTAAAAGTGAAATACACAATTTTATAAGAACTGAATTTATTTAACCATAAAATAAAATATTCAATTACCCTAAAATCTCTAACTGTCAACCGATTTTGAATAATGCTTTTTGTACATATGTTTGTCTAAATCTTTTAATTGTACTCTAAAATACCCCTTAATTGTATCAACAATGAGATTTGAGTCTAGTAACCGTTTCCCAAGACGTATAGCCACACATAATTGTGACTCGGTGAATTGAATTCTCAATTTAGTTTACCTTTAGGTCCCATCAGACGTGTAAAATTTGTTTGTGAACTTTAAAGTTAGCTACAGAATCGGCTAAAAAGCTCTCATCAAGTGATTCTTTTGTTTCAAACGATTACACCGAGGAAGAAACTATGCCTCTCAATTGTGGATTCGTGAACTACTCGAAAGAGTGTTAAGTCAGCTGAAGTTTTTATCGACTAATAGCTCTCAACAATAATTATATAATGGAATTAACTATGTCCTCAACTGTAGGTACTTTAGCTAGTCCAAAGAGCATTATGGCAGATAATTAATGTTTTGAGAACTTGAAATCTAAGTAAAGTATAAGTAGAGTTGAAGTACAAATAAATTGCAAATAAAATAAGATTTTGAGTGGTTGAAGTGTGTATAAAATAATATTTATATTAAGTATTTATAGATGAATAGCTTTACTCCTATGAGCCATGATTCTTGCTAACTAAACATCATGCTCTAATTGTTGTTACTCGAATATACTCGTGTAATCATGTATGAGATTGTGATCTATCAATGCTTGCTTAACATTTTCAAGTTTTGCAACTAATTTGGTGGTGCCCGTGTGCATTCCTTATCTCTCCTCAAAGTGCTCCCTTAAAAAAATTTGTTTGTGCTTATCCATCCCTTTTCCCAATTAGTTTCATTAATTTATATAAGAAAAAATAGTATTGGAGCCGAATTATCAATTAATACAACATTTCTATCTCTTTTGAAGTAAAAACAAACTAATAAATTTTAGTGCAATTGAAAAAGATTTGACTATATTATCTCTAGTTACCTTTACATAGACTCACACTAATGTTCTCTACTAACATATCTAGTTTGGACTCGGCTCAACCTAAATTCAAATACTGGTCATTTTTGATTAATAACTTAGAATATTTTTAATGTAAATAATCGTCACCTGCGTCATTTTAATTGATTCATGTGTTTGATATAATGTGCCATTAGCTATTAAGTTGCACCATTGATGTGTAATTATAGCACATTAAAGACATTTTTTTGTTGTTGACTAAATTAATAACAAAACACAAAATTAATAACAAAAGAAACACTTATGAATTTTTCTTATAATTTTGATAAATCAAGAGACTATGTATTAGCACTATACATATTTAAGTTTTTTTTTTTTTTATCATCTTAGGAAATATGATAAATACCATTATAATAAATTCACACAATTACGAGAGGTTTTGGTATTTGACATTTGAGCTAGGATAAAAGTTCACATTAGTTCATGATAATTGTATTCCAACCTAATAATATCGATATTTGTCCGTTGAAATCTAACTTAAAATATTATAGTAATTTATTAATTTTAATATACATATTTAAGTTTTTATCCTACTTATATATTGTTTGATTTTTTTTAATCTATAAAAAGAATATAAAAAAATTTATACATAACTTCAAGTTTCGAGTTCTATTAGGTTGACCCAGATAATTATTTAAATTTGAATTTGGCATTTTCCTGTTGAAATCGTCAATCGTGAATTACGCCTCGTTGAATCCTTAAATCACCTTCTGAGTCCTCATCATTGGTGTATTTATTCATTTGTTTTTTTCATCTGTCTCTTAATGAGAGTACTACACCGAATACATGGTTTGAATTTCATCCCATTCAACTCAAAACGTCATTGGCATCGTACCGCGTCCAATCTTTATTTACTGCTCTAAATATTTGCAAATAAATACTCCTCGGTCCCATAACTAAGACTCTAATTAACTATTCAGTAAATAAATTTAGAAATTGTAAGAGTTCATTCATTTGAAATTTTAAGTTTATGAAATATCAAATTAATAATTTAAATTATTTAATATTAGCCAAAATATTATTAAATTTTTTAATTTCCAGACTAAAGCTTCCCAAAGTAGTTGAGAGAAGGAATATTTTGCATGACTTTAAACAATTGGAGGGAGTCATTTGAAATTTTGTTTATTTGATGTCTTAAATTATTGACATTTACAATTTTAAAATTTAAAATGGTAATTTACTCTTAATTATTTTATATAGGTTAAGATAAATATATAAATAAAATAGAAAAAAATAATATTTTTATTAAAATATTTTTATTAAATATTAGTGTATTAATAGTTATTATGAACGTAAAGTAGAAAATATTAAATTAGAAGTGATGTATGTAATATTAATTAAAAAATCGTAATTAATATTACATTGTAAATTGAAAAGTTGATCCATTTTTTTCATTTCATAGAAAAACAATTAAATTTTCCCACTCTAAAATAACATACTATCACCTCAAATCATATGATATTATCTTTATCCTTCCATTAGTAATTCATTCAATCATTTAACACGAATTAATATATACAATAATATTATTAGAACTCTTCTCCTCTCTAAAACTAGAGCAACACATTATTTTTTTTCTTCTGTTATTGAGGACGAGTGATTTATAATTATTTTTTAGCATAACGTCACTCATTTCATTAATTTGTTTATCTATTTATTTAAATAAGAAGTTTTCACATATATCTAATTTTCTTTCTCGTTTTGTTTGTGATCTGGTCGCCAAGTGTGATGTTGTTTTGTTCGTCGTCTTAGTGCAGTGTTTTGATTTGTACCGTTGCAATATTTGTTTGATTCAAATCGGCAAATCAACTTCGATCCAATGTAAATAGTTCCAACTATGGAAACATGAGTATTCTATACACATTTATTTTATCATATTTGTAGGTTTTACACATTTGTAGACGTTTTGCTATTTTATGCTATTAATTTAGATGTGATAAATTTATTTGCAGATTTATCTTTTTTAATATTAAGGACTTTAAATTATATTATTTTCGATCAATATAATTTTTTTACTAATTTAAATGAATAAATATCATTTTTTAATAAAAAAATATTTTTATTAAATGAGTTTGGCCAATAAATGCTCTTAACAATTACTATTGATAATCACATATATAAATGAAAGATAAAAAAATATTTTTGTTAAGTAAGGGTTTTTTTTAACAAGAATACTAAATTAGCTATTGATATATTCACAATTACTATAAATAAATGTGGTGTGAAGTGTATTGAATTTGAGTGAACATTAGTAG
>JBBPBP010000004.1:53537879-53549758 GCA_037974735.1 Cicer chorassanicum
ATATATATATATATATATATATATATATATAGTCCCTCAGTTATTATCGATATAAGAAATTTCAGGGACCAATTTAAATAAAAATTATTTTTGCAAAGACTAAATCAAAAGAACAAGGACTAAAAACAAAACAAAAATATTTATAAGGACAATAATCAAACAAAAAAACTTACAAAGACTAAAATAAAAAATACGTGTATTTGCAAAGACCAATAATATATTTAAGTCTAATTTAATACATTATATGTCTCATTTATTTAATGGAAGATGTAATACCCTGATTTTTAACAGCGCGAGTGTATTTTTTTTTTCAAAACAAATTGATAAAATACCAAGTTAAATCCATAAATGAAGAAAATACTTTTTGGACAAAACATTTAAGTCGTAATACAAATTACCAAGTCGTAACTCAAACGACAAAAGTCATAATTTATTTCCTCATAATTACAACAAATTAAAAAGGTTTTTGAATTGATAATCCAAATATAAAGTACACCGCCTCCGATAGTTTGTTTCAAATACACAAGTTCCTTTTTCTACAACAACTTGAAATAAGAAAGGGAAATAAGTAACATTCTTAAATAGAACCCTAAACTGATCATTAATCTATTTGAGGGTGACTGGGTACTGAGAATCCACAAGCGGCATCAAGCCCCCTGCTTTCGGTCACACAACCAACCCGTCACTGTGCCACGCCTTAGATCGACCCTGGTTCTCATCTGAGGGCAAAGCCCAGATTTCAACAATTGTAAAGGGTCACCAATCCGAAATTAACAAACATCACATAGCATTTATGTTTTTAAATGCATAAAAATCATCCTCCAACTTAGCATACATCTAAGAAGGGTTTACATATGCTAAACATGCATAAACAAAGTTGAAAAATGAAGTTTTGGACCAAACAGCACTGTTGTATTCGAATACACCCTATGTGTAGTCGAATACACTTGCAAAAACAGCAGAAAAACAGCAAAAACAGCACTGACAACACTACTGTATTCGAATACAGCCTGTCTGTATTCGAGTACAGCATTCCATTCAACTGTATTCGAATACAGCACCTTGTGTAGTCGAATACACTTCAAAAAATCAAGTCAGTAGCTAATTTAATCATCTATATTCGACTACAACACAGGTGTAGTTGAATACACCTATCAAAACAGCAGAAAATCAGTTTTTAACCCTTTCAAAAACATTCCAACACTTCCAAATTCATTCAAATACTTTCAACACCAATTCAATCAATCACAAACACCAACGCAACACAAATCACTCGTCACAATCAAGTACGCATATACAAACATCATAACATGTCAAACGTGACTCACGTGCCAAGCACCCTAATGCAATGCGTATATGCCAATGCACATGATTCCGGAATATCAACAAAACCCTCCTCGAAGGGGCGTAAATCATAATTGTACAACCTCTCACAGACTAGTACTAATTACCAAGGTGCAGTCTCTCACAGGATAACACGATTTACTAATGTGCAACCTCTCACAGGTTAGCACGACGCGATAATCCATGTAAGGGTAAGATGAACCATCCAATCACGTGGAATCATCCCCATACGGATAAGATGAACCATCCCCATACGGATAAGATGAACCATCCAATCACGAGGAATCATCCCGTGGCCCATCCGATCACCACTATCACCGACGTGATAATCCCCGTAAGGATAGGATGAACCATCCAATCACGTGGAATCATCTCGTGGCCCATCCGGTCACCACTATCACCATTTACTATGAAATGCATGAGCATACTCTGACTCTCCACAACACAATCATTAAGTAAATGCAGCTATTAAAAGATTCCCCATTTTTAATGCTCATTTAACACTAATGATTCTCAAATTTAACACAGAGCATACTCAACGCATACAATCCTCAAATCACATGAAATTGAATTCACAAATCATATTGAATTCAAATCACCACATACACAATCTCATCAATTCATTTCACACCAAATCAAAATTCACACATAAATTGCATTTATTCAAAACCCCACATCTTCAAACATCAAGCATATCTCAACTTTCATAAAATTACCCATAAACATATCAACCACGCCAAGTAAAAATCACCATCACCCACACCTCAAAACTCATTAAATTCAATTTCACAATTTTTCCCACAAAATGCATTTAAATTCATTTCTCACAACATCTCACCTCAAACCCACCAAATTTATTTTCCAAATATTTTCAACCATAATACACCAAATCAAAACTCAAATTCGTTAAACATAAACCACAATTTTTTTTTCCACAACTCACATAAACCCCATTAAATTCCTTTTCCCCAAATTCACAGATAACCTCCATCAAAACAAACCCCACAAATACACATATAGAGTCCTATATGCAAGCTAAAAATTGGAAGGAGCCCTTACCTCGACGGTAGCTCGAACGGCCGATTACGGCACCGCGATAAAATTCCGGTAAAATTCCCGTTTCGCACAAAGCTGCAAAAATTAGTTCCCAAGCACCGCAACGTGATCACGATCAACTTTCTCTTCAGTCGCGTCGCGAGATAAAGCTTGGATCTAGGTGATATTTGAGGTTTTATGTTTGGTTGTTTTGGAAAACCACCCACACTTGGTTTTCTCTATTTTCAAAACAGAAAAGAAAGAAAGAAGAAGGAGGGACAAGCTCGCGAGTGCAGGAAGGAAATGTTTTTTTTTTGTTTTTCCTGTGTTTCTCATCCTTCCTCACATATATACATATTACTTAATAAATATAAATATATATAAATATATATTACTAACATACCAAACAATATATATATATATATATATATATATATATATATATATATATATATATATATATATATATATATATATAAATATATATATTAAACCAAACCAACCAAAACAAACACTCTCACACACACCCCAACAATTTTGATAAAAATATCCATTCTCATTGCAACTCAATTGACAGGTAAAATTTTCTGCAACTATAGATATTTTTAACAAGATTGTCCGGTAATAAATGTTCTGCAACGTAATTAAATTATTTCTTGCCAAATAATTTAAAACGGGACCCATAAAATATTTATGGCATTTTAACATCCAAAATACCAATAAAACTGGCTAAAAAGCCTCATAATTCAACATGAAAGCGCCCGAAAATACAAAAAGTACATTTTAAAATTAAGGGTATTACAGAAGAGATGTCAAATTACGAGTGCAAGAAGAAAGTATTTTGGGATAGGAGGTAGCAACCAAAAGAGAGATGAGAAAAGTCAATATCAATTTTGTTGTGCAAGTATACAGAGTCAAACAAGTAATAAAATAATAAGTAAAGATCATTACCACGAAGATTGATTTAGTTTAATTTTCATAAATAATACATTAAGTTAAATTAATTAGCGAATGGAGAAATAGTAATAATAATATTCATGTGACATAGAGAAAAGAAGATTAAAACAAAATAAATAAAATGATTGAGGTGTAATTGATGAAAAAAGTTGAATTTATATTTCCTTTCACTATTTCATAGTTACAAGTGATGACTCGTGAGGAGCTGTAACACCTAAGTACTTTTGACCTAGTTGTGTCTTTCAACAACATAATAAACAAGAATTAATGATAATATTTCCTTATGTATAAGCTTTCATTATACTAATGTCATAATCAGTTAAAAGATGAGTTTCACTTTATGGCTCTAATCCATATGTCTAAGTGATTAAGTTAGTGAGATCCGTCAATTCACTACACTTCTATAATATATTTAAGTGACACATTCATTACTCACTTTCACAAATCAATAAACCTAACTTTGTCAAGCCCTAAATTAATATATTACAATAAATCTCATGATCTAAAAGTGCACAAACATTCATAATCATCTAATTTAAACAGGACCAACAATAAACCTGTGTAACCAGAACATTGACATAGGTCTCTAATTAGAGAAAACCCCAATAAAAAATTTATAGTATACCTGATCTTTAAAAAATTACATTGATATTACTAATTTTATACACTAAATAATATAAAATTTTATATTTGCACCTTAATTGTGGATATAACAGATAAAAGTGAGTACTTCAACAATACTTCAAACTTCCTAGTGGATTCCCTAATTGACATAGTCCCCTGTATAAGATTATTAAATTAGCTTACTTGCTCTTGCTTGATAACCATAGGAAAGAACATTCCCATGAAATAGTCCCAAAGTAACTCCCAAGTGATGATCCTATATTCCTCCTTCAACATTCGCATCTTGCCTTTCGACCAAGCTTCCACATCCCTCGTCGCATGACTATCTTTTACTTATTGTTGGGTGTATTATTTTTGTTTTCACTTCTAATGAAATTTGATAAAAGATTTAATTGATTTATACTATCAACGTATATATTATTTGACTTTTTTATTTTTATTTATATATATATATATATACATATATATATAAATTCTAAATTACTATTAAATGGATTTCAATTTTAACAAAAAAGAAAAAATTTAATTTTTTCACCTTAATATTAATTTTTACAGTAACATTTTATAGATTATAAAAGTAACTTTAATTTTTTATAAATAATTTATAGAAAAGGCCGTCTTAAATATTTTAGAGTCTGTTTTTATCTTAAAAATTAGGTCTCTAATAAATAAATAAAGTACAATTTAATAATTAAAAAAAGATAAAATAAATTTGTAGTCCTTATAAAATTTTAAAATTTCATTTTTAGTTCTTATAAAATCAACTTTTTTCGTCCCTAAAAAAATTTATTCACTTTTAATTCCTATTTTAACACTTTTTTGTAAAAAATTGATAATTATAGTCTCTAAAAAATATTTCTATGAAATTCAAATAAGAACTAAAAGTAAATAAATTTTTTTAGATCTAAACTTAAAAAGTCATTATTTTTTAAGGATTAAAAACATATTTAACCCATAAAAAATGCACCCTCATTTTATTTTATTATAAAAAAAAATTGGGGTTCGTCAATAACAAGGGGCTTGTATTAATAGGCTGGTTGCACTAGTTCATCAACTGCCCTGCTTATAGATATTATTAGAATCGAAATATCCAATGTATAATTTGTGCGTTGCTCGAGTTAAAACACTTATATATATAGATGAAAGATCAAACTACACTAATGTAATACTACACCATGTTACATCACTCAATCATATTTTAACGATATAAATTTTACAAATTCGATATTGTTGAATTAAAAATTTATATAGTATAAATGATCCATATATAATTTTACATCACCATTTCTTAATTTTCGTAATACTTTACTTTTGCGAACACGGATCCATTTGAGCTTTTGCTATCTTGCTCTAGATTGAATGACCTCTCTTATGCAACCAACAAAGTTGCCGAGCACATTGTTGCTCAGAAAAATCTGTTTGTTTTGTTGACATTAACTCGCGTTGGGAACATGAATTTCTGCAAGCAAGGAACTTATCAATAACGTTACAAAGTTCACAACAAGCACTAGTGGTAATAGTGGTAGAATAATATCCTACCATGGTTCGAATCCTTGTGGTTGCAAATATCTGAGCGATGATGATAATATTGGTGATGTCGGTAATTCACCTGTCTTCAACCACTGGATGAAAACAATATATAATTCTGAGCTCATTTTCTTTTTTTTTTTTCATAAATTTTCGTTGAGATAGTCCTATCAAAAACGGTAATTATAATGTTTTTTATGATGGATATTTTTAATCAAAATATATTAATTATTTATTAAAATATATTAATTATTTATTGAATTGAAAGATTGATTCGATTATAATTTGGGTTTACAGTTGAATCGGTTGGTCCAAATTTTAAAACACTTATAAATAGGACCAGGAATAGTTCTATATAATTAGACAAAATAAAAATAACAACAATTTATTCTTTAATTAAAAGCAACTTTCTATAAAAAAATTAGTTAAGTTTTTTGGTTACAAACCGAACTAAAGTAATTTAAAGATAAAATAGATCTATTTACATGTAAAAAATAATGAAAATAATAACATTAATCTCTCGTTCATTCCACCAATCTGGAAATCCCAATGAAAAATGAGAATTCTTCTTATCCACCTTAAAATCCACACCCTCAAAATCCATTAGAATTCATCATATTATTTTCATACCTTGTTCTTTTTCCATACACAAATTAACCTCTTGTGTCATCTCCCTCACAGAAAAATTAATAACACCATTTTTCCTACCATCCCAATCCCTCAAACCATAATCAAAGTTTGAACACAATTTTTCAAAGACACATTGGCAACATGAAAATCCGAAAGTGCTACCCTAGCCACTCCAATGGGGACACTACAAAAAAAATTGTCTCTATCTACGGCATATTTTATATTTACCCACGGAAAGTCCGTAAGTAACGTAAAATTGCTTACGGATTATCCACGGACACGAGTTTGTAGCTATTTCCCTCGTAGGAAAATATTTACCCACGGGAACGCATTGGGATATACTTACTTAAGGAATCTCTGTGGATAGCATGACTTACCGATTCGCAAGTACTCATAGATTTTCTGTGGGTAAAAACACAAATACTTACTGACGGATAGGTCAAACGTACCATTACTCACGGACAATCCGTAAAAGATTATATGGATTTCTATTTGATAATTAAAATTTTATCCATGACATCACCGTGGGTAAATTATCATTTACTCATGGAGTTTTCGTGGGTAATGAAAAATATATTCATTCTGTTTTGTATTCTATTGTTTCCTGTATTTTTTTTTAATGTATTTTTAAAATAAATTGTAAGCATATTAAAACATCATTGTCAAAACAAAGTGAAGTTTTATATAAATAGTATTTTCAAAGTACAAATAGTGACTACCAGAAGTCTGAAAATAAGCAAAATTTACAGTACCATAATTCTCAAAATAAGCACATTGTCACTACCATAAGTTTAATTTATAATAGAATTTCTAACTATAATTCGCAGCGGGTAAAGAAAATACGTTTTCAAGGGAATAAAAACTTTGATAATTAATTTAAAATATCACGTTTCTCAAAATTCAAAATGAACACTTTAAACTTTTTCCTCCTATAAAATAGTGCAATCTCCATAAAATTTGATTTAACTAGAATTTCTTAATTTAATTTCAAAAATTTACTAGTTATAAGGTTTCATACAAAAAGTTGTTTCTAATTAAACAAATAAAAATACAACTTATGACTCTCATTCCCGGTATCACCTATCAGAGCGGGGCTTCTCCCAAATTTGAACTTCAAGACTCATTAACCTGTAATAACTGCGATTTCGCAAACGCAGGGCCAAGCTAGTCAAACACAAACAACGAAGGAGGTGAGTTTTGAAATCATGTTAATAGTATAATATAAGTAAGAAGAACACGCAATTAATCATAAATAAACCGTATCATTAGACAAACACTTAACATTATAGAGTCAAAACCAAGGGAAATCAATACATTTCACAATAACATCAAATCATCTACGAAATGATCATCGCACACAATACATATTAATCACAACAAACAATCACACAAAAATGCAATGATATGCATGAGCTTAGACTCTACTTCACAATGTGGTACCATTCTAACTCTGAATTACTTGGTTAGGAGGTCATGATACTATGCCACCATTCCGGTGGACGGACAATTCAAATTGGCCCTGTCCTCATAGATCCCCTCAACTCAACCCAAGACACATATACGCGACAGTCGAGGTAAACGTGTGTTGCATGGTAGCTCCCGACATTTGGAGTGATACCTCCAAGTCACCTAGGAATTCCCCACCCGAATACCTCCAAGGTCTAACAATCTTTCCTTAAGGCTCAGCAGTAGACCGCCACAATCAGGCTCAATTCAGTTGTACTTCCCCGGAATCGCTAGGCTTGTCAGACCCTACCTATATGATGACAAAATAATCTTCACTTCACAAATTCTCAATATTTATTTTCTCCCCTCGTTGGCCTATGATACTCCATTAAGACCGTCATCTCAAACACAAATTGGAATCACAATTATTTCATCACGGGTTACTTCAATATTTTCATCACAAATTCATAACATCACTATTATAAATCGCATATCATCATCATTAAATAACTCATCACAAATTTAGAGCATCATTATCATCAATTGTAACTCATCACATAAACTTATCACAAATTTATGAACTCACAATTATTATTTATACATCATCATCATCACATAAAATTATTACAATGCACACATCTTTTATTATCACATCACATAAACTCATGTAATCCAACATATGCACCAAATTCATTCGACATCCAATATCACAATAATATCAAATATCACACATCCAACAAAAATAAATCAAATATCACAACAGTATCAAATATCACAATAGTATCAAATCATCTAAGAAGAATTATTATCGCACACAACACATATTAATCACAACAAAACAATCACAAGAAAATGCAATGCTATGCATGAGCTTAGACTCTACTTCACAATGTGGTACCATTCTAACTCTGAAGTACTTGGTTAGGAGACCATGATACTATGCCACCATTCCGGTGGACGGACAATTCAAATTGGCTCTGTCCTCATAGATCCCCTCAACTCAACCCGAGACACATATACGCGACAGTCGAGGTAAACGTGTGTTGCATGGTAGCTCCCGACATTTGGAGTGCTACCTCCAAGTCACCTAGGAATTCCCCACCCGAATACCTCCAAGGTCTAACAATCTTGCCTTGAGGCTCAACAGTAGACCGCCACGATCAGGCTCAATTCAGTTGTACTTCCCCGAAATCGCTAGGCTTGTCAGGCCCTACCTATATGATGACAAAATAATCTCCACTTCACAAATTCTCAATATTTATTTTCTCCCCTCGTTGGCCTATGATACTCCATTAAGACCGTCATCTCAAACACAAATTGGAATCAAAATTATTCCATCAGGGTTTACTTCAATATTTTCATCACAAATTCATAACATCACTATTATAAATCACACATCATCCTCATTACATAACTCATCACAAATTTATGAAATCACAATTATTATTCATACATCATCATCATCACATAAAATTATCACAATGCACACATCTTTTATTATCACATCACATAAACTCATCTAATCCAACATATGCACCAAATTCATTCGACATCCAATATCACAATAATATCAAATATCACACATTTAACAAAAATAAATTAAATATCACAATAATATCAAATAACACACATTCAATGGAATTAAATCAATCAACACCTTATAAATATTTTTATGCCACATTTTAATCTCACAATTCCCATATTTTCACATTAATTAATTTATCACTCAAAGGGCTATTGCCTTACGTAGCAAGCCCCGGATGAATCTTTGGGAAATACGGTTTTCCCGTTCATCTCACAATATATTACACTCATGAATTCAAACGCTCTCTCACCCCTTACCTTATTTCGATGCTTTCACACACGAATACGATTCCACGAACAAACAACCTTTATTCTCCGACTCTTTGTCCTTCAATCGATCTAACTCGACAATTTATGGGTAAACGTTAAAAATAAATTATGAGAAGACACTCTAAATTAATTTCGAAATTCGGTCAAGGAATCTTACCATAAATCAGAAAACCAATAAGTGGATAACATAGCCACTTTTTACACGATCGTTTTGGCGTTGGTTTCACTCAAATCGGACTTACGGTGAAGAAGAACGGTGCAAAATAACGAATTCTACAAACGGAGAAGTCGGGTATTTTAGAGAGAAATTGGGGTTGTTAAAAATCTGGAAAATTGTGTTTCATTGACTAACTCAATAAATTAAATAACATACTGAAATTTGAACGAAAACGGAGGAAGTTTTTCTGGACAGTTGCCGATCGTCGGAACCGATTTCTTTTCTTTTCTCTTAGTATGGCCGCTGCCTTTTCTCTCTCTTTCTATCTTTCTACTGTAGCGCTTTCATATTATGGTATATTTGATTTTTTTATTTGATTTTTTTTTAACATATTAGTTATTGTTAATCTAACTTATTGAACTCCATTTTATTTTATTTTTTCACAAGGTCCAACTAATTAA
The DNA here is from genome assembly GCA_037974735.1 of Cicer chorassanicum. Taxonomy (NCBI): domain Eukaryota; kingdom Viridiplantae; phylum Streptophyta; class Magnoliopsida; order Fabales; family Fabaceae; genus Cicer; species Cicer chorassanicum. The sequence continues at coordinate 53,547,915 of JBBPBP010000004.1, forward strand.
ATACTTATTTTAATTTATTTATTTGCCACTAAAATAATAATATCTTTCAAAATATCAAATTAAAAGATTATTATATTATGAGAATAGTCAAAATGACAATAAAAGAATATAACATCAATATTTTATATAAGCCACTAAATCAATGGAATATATATAAAATAGGCACAACTTGACAAGCACACATATAAAGAAAATAAGCACAAAATTATTAATATTTCATGAAGAAAGTAAAAGACAAAATAATATAATACCTTCATATTTTATTACTACAGCCTTAAGCTGTTTATATAGGAAAAGAAATTACAATAGTAATACTGAGTAATAATGACAAAATCATAAAATAAAAATAAATATAATAATATAAAATAAAAGAGAATCAAATATGATTTCTCTTGATTCTTCAACACCCCCCCTCAAGTTGGTGCATAGATATCTGTCATGCCCAACTTGGCTATAAGTCGCTCAAAATTGGGTCTTGCCAAACTTTTTGTCAAGATATCAGCAGTTTGCAGATTGGAAGTCACAAATGGTAGGCATATAATTCCAGCATCAATTTTTTCTTTTATGAAATGGCGGTCAATCTCAATGTGCTTGGTTCTATCATGTTGTACAGGGTTGTGAGCTATACTTATTGCTGCTTTGCTATCACAGAACAATTTTAAGGGTGAGTCAACTTTCATTTTCAATTCGTCCAAGAGTTTACGAATCCATAAAAGTTCACAGATTCCTTGAGCCATTGCTCTGAATTCAGCTTCTGCACTACTTCGAGAAACAACCCCTTGTTTCTTACTTCTCCAAGTAACTAAATTTCCCCAAACATAGGCACAATATCCAGTGGTGGATTTTCTATCAGTAATTGATCCTGCCCAATCAGCATCTGTAAATATAGATACTTCTCTGTCATTAGTTTTCTTGAAGTACAAACCCTTTCCAGGATTGGATTTCAAGTACCTTAGGATCCGATAAACTGCCTCCAAGTGTTCTTCATAGGGAGAATGCATGAATTGGCTTACAACACTCACAGAGAAAGCGATGTCAGGTCTAGTGTGGGCTAGATAAATAAGTTTGCCGACTAACCTCTGGTATCTTCCAATCTCAATAGGAACACTGCCTTTCTCCCAAAGTTTAGCATTTAATTCCATAGGAGTATCTGCTGGTTTACACCCACTCATCCCAGTTTCTTCCAAGAGATCTAGGATGTATTTTCTTTGAGAAACAACAATTCCCTTCTTTGAGCGAGCAACTTCCATACCAAGAAAATATTTAAGCGCGCCTAAATCTTTGATCTCAAATTCTTGTGTCAAATTTTTCTTCAACCTTTCCATCTCGACAATGTCATCTCCTGTGAGAATAATATCATCTACATATACAATTAGAATTGCTATTTTACCAACATTAGAGAATTTCATGAACAGAGTATGGTCTGATTGTCCCTGCATATATCCTTGCTTTTTGACCGACCGAGTGAATTTTTCAAACCAAGCCCTTGGGGATTGCTTGAGACCATAAAGGGATTTTTGTAGTTTGCACACATTTGAATCAAATTTATCTTCAAAGCCAGGTGGACTATCCATGTATACTTCCTCCTCCAAATCACCATTCAGAAAAGCATTTTTTACATCAAGTTGGTTAAGAGACCAATCTAAATTCACTGCCAAGGACAAGAGGACTCTAATAGTGTTTAATTTGGCAACGGGAGCAAAAGTCTCTGAGTAATCAATGCCATATGTCTGAGTAAACCCTTTAGCAACCAAGCGTGCCTTGTATCTTTCAACTGTGTTGTCAGAATTATATTTTACAGTAAATACCCATTTACAACCAACAGTATTCTTTCCTGTAGGTAA
>JBBPBP010000004.1:53559638-53578507 GCA_037974735.1 Cicer chorassanicum
TAAAATACTATTTAGAAAAATATATAAAATATAATATTTGTTATTTAGATTATTCATGTAGTCTAATATGTATAATAGTAACACATCATCTAAAGCATCCATATAACGCAAACTAATCACGAAATTTATCACATGTATTCTAAAATAACATTAACACCAAATTAATTATTTAAAATTATATTTCATTATTAAAATAGTTTATTATAAAATTTGGGGTGTTACAATAATTATTTTAATTTGATATTTAAAAAAATATTATTTTAATTACAAATAAATAAATTAAAATAAGTGTGTAATTAATTGGGCTTTGTGAAAATAAAAAAATACCAAAAAAATAAAAATAAAAATAAAATAGGATTCAAGGTTAATAATAACTAATATATACGGTTTATTGATAACTAATTGCGTGTTCTTCTTACTTGTATTATACTATCAACATGATTTCAAAACTCACCTCCTTCGTTGTTTGTGTTTGACTGGCTTGGCCCTGCGTTTGCGAAATCGCAGTTATTACAGGTTAATGAGTCTTGAAGTTCAAATTTGGGAGAAGCCCCGCTCTGATAGGTGATACCGGGAAAGAGAGTCATAAGTTGTATTTTTATTTGTTTAACTAGAAACAACTTTTTGTATGAAACCTTATAACTAGTAAATTTTTGGAATTGAATTAAGAAATTCTAGTTAAATCAAATTTGATGGAGATTGCACTATTTTATAGGAGGAGAAAGTTTAAAGTGTTCCTTTTGATTGTTGAGAAACGTGATATTTTAAATTAACTATAATTGTTTTTTATTCCCTTGAAAACATATTTGCTTTATCATATGTGAATTAAAGTTAAAAATTATATTATAAATTATTATATATTATTTTGTGGTTTAGGGTGTCACATAACACATTAGTGGTATCAGAGCAGGTCTGTCCCATCAGGCCGAGTGGGTGGAATGTCGATTCAATGTTAGCCGAATTTCAGTCGCGTCAATTGTGTTTTCTTTTGTAATAATTGTTTTCACTAACATGTTTTTTTGTTCCCATTATGTTATTGAGTTAAGTGTTATATGCTTTTGTATAATTATAGATATGTTTATTATCTGGTTACCCTGATTGTGTTATGGATTCTAAGTTTTACCTTAGTAAATAAACTATGAAATTACTTGTTAAGATTTGAGTTAATTTTAATTGTTGACAAGATTACGTTAGTTACTTGTTGATTGAACTTGTTGCTTGTTGCTTGTCTATTGAGATTTTTGCACTCTTGTTTTATTTGAATAGTTGGAAATAATAATTTTGATTGATCAGCTGAATGTTTGAAGTTATTAATCTCATTCATATAATATTAGTTATCTAACGTCAGACCTCACCTATTAGTTGTTTTAAAGTCCCCATTTTCACGCTTAATCAATTTCAAATATTTAGTCTTGATATGAATTTGTTTAAAGTGTTGGATATAATAATTAATTGATTTATACATGGACTTCCGTACGAATTATTTATTTAAAACTTCAAGTATTGACTTTTACTAGGTACAAATTATTATTATTTTTGTTGAAACTCAATTTAGAAAAAAAAAATGTTTCGTTCGAAACTTTGAGTTAGATAGGAAATATGTCTCTTATGTTTAAATTTTTAATTTTGACTAAAATTCTGATTTTGATTTTATGTTGGCTTGTGTGAAGAAAAAAATTTTTTTTTTTACATTGTGAATGTTAACTTTAAATCACTTGAAAGTGTTGATGGTTGTATCTAGATGAGTAGAGTTTTGATATTGGTTTTGAAAACAATTTAGAATGATCGTCATGATTTTAAATAGTATGGAATTCATATTATTAGCAATAGTAATTCTTGAATATTAGAGGTCGGTAGAACTTAGAATTTTTTTTAAATGACATTTTGAAGGAGTTAAAATTTACTTATTTTGTAAGATGAAAATAACTTTTATTTGAATTACTCTTGATTATTTTAAAGAAATTATATTGAGTTGAATTTTTGTTGATTTATAAAATAACAATAATTCTATACTGCTGATTTTATTCAATGTTTAAAATAGCTTAAAATTTACAGCATGTTTTATTATGTCTTGTTTTTAAGAAAATTAAAAAGAGTCGTTGTTAAGTTGGTTAGAGGATAGTGTGAATATTGAAATGTGAGCGTGTTGGGATATTTGGTTGAAATTATTGATTTATTGATTATGATATTATGAACTAATTAGAGTTTAACTTGATGTTAGAGTTTTAGATTTTAAGAACTCATTAGTGATATATAATAGTACTAATTAAAAAGAAAGGGGGTCAAATGATAAAGTTTCTACTTATTGAGAAAGAGAAGAAAAACAAAGTTTTTAAAAGAATTATCTCAATAGTCAAACTCTTTTTGAAAAATTATCTAAATTTTAGATTATATAATTGATGTATTTTATGATTAGAATGTTTTTTTTGTAGAATTATAGTTATTGTGTTATCATTGTTGAAATGTATATTGAGTTTAATATGAGAAAGTGACATGTTGTTTGTACATCTTTTCTTGTTACATGAATTAACCTAATAAAATGGTATGTATCATGTGGATTGGTATGTGTAGAGTGTATCATGTAGATTATGTGTCCAAAGACTACAATTTATTTTACCAATTTTTTTTAACTATAAAACTGCAAAAAAAATTTTAGGACCCAATTTTTAAGATTAGAACATGCCTTCAAAAATCTTTAAAATTGATGGTGTGTTATGCTTTAGACCAATTTTGTGCCTTGATTGAAACTGAGGATCTATCTATAGACATGTTGAGTAGTTTGTGTAAGAGGAGACTATTATTTTGTAGATTTGTCAATTAGTGTAATTCATTATCATAACCAAGTATGCCTTATGCATTGTGTCATGTACACTAATTTAATGTATATAAATATATAATTTTTTTTTTTGTAAATTTTGAGAAAATAAATTAGAACTATTTTTGAAGTGTTAATTTATTGGAAAACTTTTTATCTATCTATATATATAATTTAAATCTTCTTTCAAAATATGAAATTGAAAATAATAATTTTTATAATGATTAATTATTTAGAAACGTGTTTTTGACGATTAAAGTACGAGTGATTTTAGAAATCTTATAGATTTTAAAAATACCTGTGATTTATTTTATTTTTAATTGTATTTAGAAATATGATTTGTTTTAATTGTTTTTATTTAGATGTGATTCATTGAAAAGTGATTTAAGGAAATGGTTTGAATTCCCAATGATTTTTTGGGTGCTAAATGTGTAATCTTTAAAGTGGTTTATGTACTACTTGATTCAATTTGGTTTGGCAGCGTGTTGTGTCTTCTAGTAAATAATTATTTATCTTATTTGCTACTTGGAAATCTATGTTTTAGTTTGTTGTAACTTTTAAGTGATGATTAATTCAAAAGAAAATTTGAGCGTGATCAATTTGGAGCAGTTAGCCTTCTATGAAAGTATGTTACATGTATTTGAATCATCGTTTCAGTTATGAGATGAAAGTAAAATGATGGTGCTAATTTTTGGATTAACTTTGTGAATGTGTATGTGATTATGTAAATATTAAATTGTTTGTGTTTTAAGTGTTCTAGTTGTTGGGAATTAGTGTATAGCGTTAGAGTAGTCGAGAGCATCTAAAAGTGAAATAATTCTATATTTCTACAATCGGATTATTGATTATATGTTGATGTAAGTTTCATTTCTTTTGTTGTTGTAACTAGTTGTAAATTACAAGTAAATTATTGTGATTGTGTAATTAAGTACGTTTTTAACTTGAAGTAAGGAGTAGGTGTTGTGGCGCCGCCTTTGCACTCCTGAACCACGTTAAAAATACTTTTAATTACCCATGTTTGAATTTGAATGATTGTAGTTATAGTTACCTTAAGTAGTTGACTACATGAGTAGGAGGGACTAGCTACCCCGATGACTCATCGTCGATAAAAGAGGCAACGATAACTCATTATTCTATTATAAGTACCTTTTAATTTTATTCTTTAAATAGTTGAAAAACATGTTCCTCGCTTATGTGAATTGAATGAATTTAATTATTAAATTTATGTTATTGTGAAATAGTATCTCTATCATTGATTTTTTTTTTCTTTCTCCTTGATTATATATGAAGTATGTTTTATAAAGTGATTGATTGTAAATCTATTATAATGTCAATAAGTTGTTAAGTTGTTAGATGTGTTTAATATTTTAAAAATTGCTCTCCGTGTCAAACTTAAGTTAAAATTGTTGAATGTTTGGTGATAGGATCTAAACTTTATTTTAAGGAGTAAAATTTGTAATATTTTGTTTGAAAAAAATAGTTGGGATTGACAATATACTTGGAAGGTGTTTCATTTAAACCAACTAAATGAACTGAGTTATTATTAACTAAATCTATATGTTATGTGTTATATGTAAATTATAGTGAGTAACTCTATGATATTTTCTTTCATTATTGAGTGAAAAATGTGATATGTGTTTAATTGATTTATAGTGTCATGTTAGTCTATCAAGCTAAGTTAATTGGTTTTAACATATTGTGCTTAATTGAATGAGTAGTGAATGCCTCAAAAATACTTATAGACTAAGTTTGAATCATGAGAGTAGTTAGCTAGATATTCGTTCGCGTATCGTTAACCACAAATTTTGAGGACGAAATTTCTTTAACGAGGGGAGAATTGTAACACCCCAAATTTTATAATAAACTATTTTAATAATGAAATATGATTTTAAATAATTAATTTGATGTTAAAATTCTTTTAGAATATATGTGATAAATTTCGTGATTCGTTTTCGTTATATGGGTGCTTTAGATGACGTGCTACTATTATACATATTGGACTACACGAGTAATCTAAATAACAAATATTATAATTTATATATTTTTCTAAATAGTATTTTAGTGTAATATTTAAATAAAAATAAGATTTTAGAAGATTTTACGTGTATATGTACATTTGTAATTAATGTGATATTTTCTTGTATGTTTGACTAATGTTAAATGTGCACATATTTATATTTTAATTAATTCTAAGTATCTCCTATTTTAGTTATTTATTTTATAAACAATTATCTTGGGATAGTAATAATATTGTGTTTGATTTCCTTTATTTTTATATACTTGTTGTGGCATTGTGATTTTATATATATTTATTATGATTTAGTAATTAATATAAAATAGTAATGTTATATTTATTTATTTTGTGATTTTGACTATTCTCTAATGATGATAGTATTTTAATATGAGTATTTTGTAAAAGAAGTATAATTATATTGATTATTTTAAATATTAGAGTTTTTGTTGTTCGTAATATGTAATTTTTAAAAAGTTAACTACTTTAATTAATCTATTTTTAAAATATTGATGTTATATTTATTTATTTTGTCATTTTAACTATTTTCAAAATATAATTATTTTAATTTGATATTTAAAAAAAATATTATTTTAATTACAAATAAATAAATTAAAATAAGTGTGTAATTAATTGGGCTTTGTGAAAATAAAAAAATACGATAAAGAAATAAAATTGGTTCAATAGCTTAGGTTAGTAATAACCTAACAAAACAAATTGTAGAGCTACAGGAATGGAAGGCATGGCAGTGGCTGTGGCAACGGGAATAGTGAGAATTAAATAGGAAATCGATGTCGGTGTCTCACGACTGTTCAGAAAACTTTCTCCGTTTTCGTCCAAATTTTAGTATGTTGTTTCATTCATCTAGCTAGTCAATTAAACACACTTTCCCATATTTTTAACCATCCTAATTTCTCTCTAAAATATCCGACTTCTCTGTCTATGAAATTCCTTATTTTGCACCGTTTTTCTTCACTGTAAGTCCGATTTGAGTGAAACCAACGCCACAACGATCGTGTGAAAAATGGCTATATTATCCACTGATTGGTTTTTTGATTTATGGTAAGTTTCCTTCACCGAATTTCGAAATTTAGTTTTTAGACTGTCTTGTCATAATTTATTTTTAACGTTTACCCATAAACTGTCGAGTTAGATCGATTGAAGGACAACGAATCAGAGAATAAAGGTTGTTTGCTCTTGGAATCGTATTCATGTGTGAAAGCGTCGAAATAAGGTAAGGGGTGAGAGAGCGTTTAAATTCATGAGTATAATATATTGTGAGATGAACGGGAAAACCGTATTTCCCAACGATTCATCCGGGGCTTGCTACGTACGGCAGTAGCCCTTTGAGTGATAAATTAATGAATGTGCAAATATGGGAATTGTGAGACTAAAATGTGGAATAGAAATATTTATAAGGTGTTGATTGATTTAATTTCGTTGAATGTGTGTTATTTGATATTATTGTGATATTTGATTTATTTTTGTTAAATGTGTGATATTTGATATTATTGTGATATTGGATGTCGAATGAATTTGGTTCATATGTTGGATTAGATGAGTTTATGTGATGTGATAATAAAAGATGTGTGCATTGTGATAATTTTATGTGATGATGATGATGTATGATTAATAATTGTGATGTTATAGATGTGACACCCTAAACCCCAAAATAATATATAATAATTTATAATAGAATTTTTAACTTTAACTCACAACGCGTGAAGCAAATATGTTTTCAAAGGAATAAAAAAAAATTATAATTAATTTGAGATATCACATTCCTCAAGATTCAAAATGAACACTTTAAACTTTTTCCTCCTATAAAATAGTGCAATCTCCATAAAATTTGATTTAACTAGAATTTCTTAATTCAATTCCAAAAATTTACTAGTTATAAGGTTTCATACAAAAAGTTGTTTCTAATTAAACAAATAAAAATACAACTTATGACTCTCTTTCCCGGTATCACCTATCAGAGCGGGGCTTCTCCCAAATTTGAACTTCAAGACTCATTAACCTGTAATAACTGCGATTTCGCAAACGCAGGGCCAAGCCAGTCAAACACAAACAACGAAGGAGGTGAGTTTTGAAATCATGTTGATAGTATAATACAAGTAAGAAGAACACGCAATTAATCATCAATAAACCGTATCATTACACAAACATTCTTCAAAGAAAAACATCACGTTATATAGTCAAAACTACTCATGGAAAGTTAATAAATTTCACTATAACATCAAATCATCGCAGAAATTAGTATTATTGCACACGACACATATTAATCACAACAAAACAATCACAAGAAAATGCAATGCTATGCATGAGCTTAGACTCTACTTCACAATGTGGTACCATTCTAACTCTGAAGTACTTGGTTAGGAGGCCATGATACTATGCCACCATTCTGGTGGACGAACAATTCAAATTGGCTCTGTCCTCATAGATCCCCCCAACTCAACCCGAGACACATATACGCGACAGTCGAGGTAAACGTGTGTTGCATGGTAGCTCCCGACATTTGGAGTGCTACCTCCAAGTCACCTAGGAATTCCCCACCCGAATACCTCCAAGGTCTAACAATCTTGCCTTAAGGCTCAATAGTAGACCGCCACGATCAGGCTCAATTCAGTTGTACTTCCCCGAAATCGCTAGGCTTGTCAGGCCCTACCTATATGATGACAAAATAATCTCCACTTCACAAATTCTCAATATTTATTTTCTCCCCTCGTTGGCCTATGATACTCCATTAAGACCGTCATCTCAAACACAAATTAGAATCACAATTATTTCATTAGAGGTTACTTCAATCTTTTCATCACCAATTCATAACATCACTATTATAAATCACACGTTATCATCATTACATAACTCATCACAAATTTATAGCGTCACTATCATCAATCATATATCATCACACAAACTTATCACAATCTATTGTAACACCCCAAATTTTATAATAAACTATTTTAATAATGAAATATGATTTTAAATAATTAATTTGGTGTTAAAATTATTTTAGAATATATGTGATAAATTTTGTGATTCGTTTTTGTTATATGGATGCTTTAGATGACGTGCTACTATTATACATATTGGACTACACGAGTAATCTAAACCACAAATATTATACTTTATATATTTTTCTAAATAGTATTTTAGTGTAATATTTAAAAAAAAATAAAATAAAAATAAGATTTTAGAAGATTTTACGTGTATATGTGCGTTGGTAATTAATGTGATATTTCCTTGTATGTTTGACTAATGTTAAATGTGCACATATTTATATTTTAATTAATTCTAAGTATCTCCTATTTTAGTTATTTGTTTTATAAACAATTATCTCGGAATAGTAGTGATATATTGTGTTTGATTTCCTTCATTTTTATATACTTGTTATGACATAGTGATTTTATATATATTTATTATGATATAATAATTAATATAGAGTGTTGATGTTATATTTATTTATTTTATAATTTTGACTATTTTCTAATGATGGTAGTATTTTAATGTGAATATTTTATAAAATAAGTATAATTATAGTAATTATTTTGAATATGAATCTTGGTTATTAATGTATTTTAAAAGATTAACTACTTTAATTATTTTATTTTATAAAATATGGGTTTTGAAATATTAATAATTTTGTGCTTATTTTCTTTATATGTGTGCTTGTCAAGTTGTGCCTATTTTATATATATTCCATTGATTTAGTGGCTTATATAAAATATTGATGTTATATTCTTTTATTGTCATTTTGACTATTCTCATAATATAATAATCTTTTAATTTGATATTTTGAAAGATATTATTATTTTAGTGGCAAATAAATAAATTAAAATAAATATTTAATTAGTTGGACCTTGTGAAAAAATAAAATTAAAGGGAGTTCAATGAGTTAGGTTAACAATAACTAATATGTTAAAAAAAAAATCAAATAAAAAAAATCAAATATACCCTAATATGAAAGCGCTACAGTAGAAAGATAGAAAGAGAGAGAAAAGACAGCGGTCATACTAAGAGAAAAGAAAAGAAATCGGTTCCGGCGATCGACAACTGTCCAGAAAAACTTCCTCCGTTTTCGTTCAAATTTCAGTATGTTATTTAATTTATTGAGTTAGTCAATTAAACACAATTTTCCAGATTTTTAACAACCCCAATTTCCCTCTAAAATACCCGACTTCTCCGTTTGTAGAATTCGTTATTTTGCACCGTTCTTCTTCACCGTAAGTCCGATTTGAGTGAAACCAACGCCAAAACGATCGTGTGAAAAGTGTAACACCCCAAATTTTATAATAAACTATTTTAATAATGAAATATAATTTTAAATAATTAATTTGGTGTTAAAGTTATTTTAGAATACATGTGATAAATTTTGTGATTAGTTTGCGTTATACGGGTGCTTTAGATGATGTGTTACTATTATACATATTAGACTACATGAATAATCTAAATAACAAATATTATATTTTATATATTTTTCTAAATAGTATTTTAGTGTAATATTTTAAAGAATAAGATTTTAGAAGATTTTACGTGTATATACTTATTATACCAAATTAATGTAATATTTTTCTGTGCGTTTGACTGATATTAAGTATGCACGTAGTTATATTTCAATTATCTATAACTATTTTCTATTTTTAGTTATTTATTTTATAAATAATTATCTCGGAATAGTAGTGATATATTGTGTTTGATTTCCTTCATTTTTATATACTTGTTATGACATAGTGATTTTATATATATTTATTATGATTTAGTAATTAATATAAAGTAGTAATGTTATATTTATTTATTTTGTGATTTTGACTATTCTCTAATGATGGTAGTATTTTAATATGAGTATTTTGTAAAATAAGTATAATTATATTGATTATTTTGAATATTAGAGTTTTGTTGTTCGTAATATGTAATAAGTTAACTACTTTAATTAATCTATTTTAAAAATATTGATGTCATATTTATTTATTTTGTCATTTTAACTATTTTCAAAATATAATTATTTTAATTTGATATTTAAAAAAATATTATTTTAATTACAAATAAACAAATTAAAATAAGCGTGTAATTAATTGGGCTTTGTGAAAATAAAAAAATACCAAAAAAATAAAAATAAAAATAAAATAGGATTCAAGGTTAATAATAACTAATATATATATATAAGGTCAAATACAATCCAAGCGCTACAGTATAAAAGATGAAGAGCAGCACGCACGCTACAGTAGAAAAATAAGAACCAGCCGCACGCTACAGTAGAAAAATGATGAACCAGCCGCACGTTGTTGAAAAAAAAATAGAAAATCCATACCGGTGATGATAGCTGTCTCAGAAAACTTTCTCCTTTTTCCTCCAAATTTCAGTATGTCGTTTTATTCATTTAGGTAGCCAAATAAACATACTTCCTCAGATTTTTAACCATCTCAATTTCCCTCTAAAATACCCAACTTCTCCATTTATAAAATTCCTTATTTTGCATCGTTCTTCTTAACCGTAACTCCGATTTGAGTGAAAGCAACGCCAAAATGATCGTGTGAAAAATGTCTATATTATCCACTAATTGGTTTTCTGATTTATGGTAAGTTTTCTTGACCGAATTTCGAAATTTATTTTTTAGAGTGACTTCTTATAATTTATTTTTAACGTCTACCCATAAACTGTCAAGTTAGATCGATTGAAGGACAAAGAGTCGGAGAATAAAGGTTGTTTGCTCTTGGAATCGTATTCATGTGTGAAAGCGTCGTAATAAGGTAAGGGGTGAGAGAGCGTTTAAATTCATGAGTATAATATATTGTGAGATGAACGGGAAAACCGTATTTCCCAACGATTCATCCGGGACTTGCTACGTACGGCAGTTGCCCTTTGAGTGATAAATTAATGAATGTGAAAATATGGGAATTGTGAGACTAAAATGTGGAATAGAAATATTTATAAGGTATTGATTGATTTAATTTCGTTGAATGTGTGTTATTTGATATTTGATTTATTTTTGTTAAATGTGTGATATTTGATATTATTGTGATATTGGATGTCGAATGAATTTGGTTCATATGTTGGATTAGATGAGTTTATGTGATGTGATAATAAAAGATGTGTGCATTGTGATAATTTTATGTGATGATGATGATGTATGATTAATAATTGTGATGTTATAAATTGTGATAAGTTTGTGTGATGATATATGATTGATGATAGTGACGCTATAAATTTGTGATGAGTTATGTAATGATGATAATGTGTGATTTATAATAGTCATGTTATGAATTGGTGATGAAAAGATTGAAGTAACCTCTAATGAAATAATTGTGATTCTAATTTGTGTTTGAGATGACGGTCTTAATGGAGTATCATAGGCCAACGAGGGGAGAAAATAAATATTGAGAATTTGTGAAGTGGAGATTATTTTGTCATCATATAGGTAGGGCCTGACAAGCCTAGTGATTTCGAGGAAGTACAACTGAATTGAGCCTGATCGTGGCGGTCTACTGTTGAGCCTTAAGGCATGATTGTTAGACCTTGGAGGTATTCGGGTGGGGAATTCCTAGGTGACTTGGAGGTAGCACTCCAAATGTCGGGAGCTACCATGCAACACACGTTTACCTCAATTGTCGCGTATATGTGTCTCGGGTTGAGTTGAGGGGATCTATGAGGACAGTGCCAATTTGAATTGTCCGTCCACCAGAATGGTGGCATAGTATCATGGCCTCCTAACCAAGTACTTCAGAGTTAGAATGGTACCACATTGTGAAGTAGAGTCTAAGCTCATACATAGCATTGCATTTTCTTGTGATTGTTTTGTTGTGATTAATATGTGTCGGGTGCGATAATAATTCTTCTTAGATGATTTGATGTTATAGTGAAATGTATTGACTTTCCTTGAGTAATTTTGACTTTATAATGTTATGTTTTTCTTTGAAGAATGTTTGTATAATGATACGGTTTATTGATGATTAATTGCGTGTTCTTCTTACTTGTATTATACTATCAACATTATTTCAAAACTCACCTCCTTCGTTGTTTGTGTTTGACTGGCTTGGCCCTGCGTTTGCGAAATCGCAGTTATTACAGGTTAATGAGTCTTGAAGTTCAAATTTGGGAGAAGCCCCGCTCAGATAGGTGATACCGGGAAAGAGAGTCATAAGTTGTATTTTTATTTGTTTAACTAGAAACAACTTTTTGTATGAAACCTTATAACTAGTAAATTTTTGGAATTGAATTAAGAAATTCTAGTTAAATCAAATTTGATAGAGATTGCACTATTTTATAGGAGGAGAAAGTTTAAAGTTTTGCTTTTGATTGTTGAGAAACGTGATATTTTAAATTAACCATAATTGTTTGTTATTCCCTTGAAAACATATTTGCTTTATCATATGTGAATTAAAGTTAAAAATTATATTATAAATTATTATATATTATTTTGAAGGAAGATTTAAATTATATATATAGAAAGATAAAAAGTTTTCTAACAAATTAACACTCACAATATAGTTCCAATTTATTTTCTTATTTTCTCAAAATTTACAAAAAAATAAAAACAAAATTGTATATTTATATACATTAAAGTAGTGTATATAACACAAAACATAAGGCATACTTGGTTATGATAATGAATTGCACTAATTGACAAATCTACAAAATAACATTCTCCTCTCACACCAACTACTAAACATGTCTATAGATACATCATCAGTTTCTATCAAGGCACAAAATTTGTCTAAAGCATAACACACCATCAATTTTACAAACAACATATCACTTTCTCATATTAAACTCAAATATACATTTCAACAATGATAACACAACAACTACAATTCTACAAAAAAAAAAAAAACATTCTACTTATAACATACATCGATTATAGAATCTAAAATTTAGATAACTTTTCAAAATGAGTTTGACTATTGAGATAATTCTTTTAAAAACTTTGTTTTTCTTCTCTTTCTCAATTAGTAGAAACATTATCATTTGACCCCCTTACTTTTTAATTAGTACTATCATATATCACTAATGAGTTCTTAAAATCTAAAACTCTAACATCAAGTTAAACTCTAATGAATTCATAATATCATAATCAATAAATCAATAATTTCAAACAAATATCCCAACACGCTCACATTTCAATATTCACACCATCCCCTAACCAACATAACAACAACTATTTTTAATTTTCTTAAAAACAAGACATAATAAAACATGCGGTAAATTTTAAAGTATTTTAAACATTAAATAAAATCAGTAGTATAGAATTATTGTTATTTTATAAATCAACAAAAATTCAACTCAATTTAATTTATTTAAAATAATCAAGAGTAATTCAAATAAAAGTTATTTTCATCTTACAAAATAAGTAACTTTAACTCCTTCGAAATGTCATTTTAAAAAAAATTCTAAGTTCTACTAACCTTTAATATTCAAGAATTACTATTGCTAATAATATGAATTTCATACTATTTAAAATCATGACGATCATTCTAAATTATTTTCAAAACCAATATCAAAACTCTACTCATCTAGATACAACCATCAACACTATCAAGTGATTTAACTTTAACATTCACAATTTAAAATTGATTTTTTTTTCTTCACACAAGCCAACATAAAATCAAAATAAGAATTTTTTTTTTTAGTCAAAATTAAAACTTTAAACATAAGAGACATAATTTCTATCTAACTCAAAGTTTAGAACGAAACATCTTTTTTTTCTAAATTGAGTTTCAACAAAAATAATAATAATTTGTACCTAGCAAAAGTAAATACTCAAGTTTTAAACATATAATTCATCAGAAATCAATGTTTCAATCAATTAGTTATTAGATCAAACACTTCAAACATGTTCATATCAAGACTAAATATTTTAAATTGATTAAGGGTGAAAATGGAACATTAAAACAAATAACTGGGGAGGTATGACATTCGATAACTAGGTTACGTGAATGAGATTAATAACTTGAAACATCCAAGTCGTCAATCAAAATTATTATTTCCAATTATTCACATAAAACAAAAGTGCCAAAATCATAGTTCGGGAGACAAGAAAAAAGCAACAAGATCATTCAACAAGTAACCAAAAAAATCTTGTCAACAATTAAAATTAACTTAAATCTTAACAAGTAATTTCATGGTTTACTCACTTAGGTAGGAACTTAGAATCCATAACACAATCAAGGTAAGCGAATAATAAACATTTAATTGGTAACTTCAAAAATATGTATAATTATACAAAAGCATATAACACAATAACATAATAGGAAAAACATGATAGTGAAAATAATTATTACACAATAAAACACAATTGACATGACTGACATTCGACTAACACTGAATCGACATTCGACCCACTCGGCCTGATTGGACAGACCTGCTCTGATACCACTAATGTGACACCCTAAACCCCAAAATAAGATTTATAATAATTTATACTAAATTATTTGAAAACAACTCGCGGCGAATGAAGAAAATCTGTTCAAGAAAATAAATAGTTTTATATATATTTTAGGATATCACATTTCTCTAAATACACATGTAACAATTCAACTTTGCTCCTCAATTAAAATTCAATGAACTTGTTTTAACTAGAATTTCTTGATTTAATTCCCAAGACTTACTGGTATTAAGGTTTTCATATAAAAAGTCATTTGTAATTACATAAGTAAAATACACATTACAACTCTTAATTCCCGGTATCACCTATCAGAGCGGGTTTCCTCCCAAACTTGAACTTCAAGACTCATTAACCTGTAATAACTGCGATTTCGCAAACGCATGGCCAAGCCAGTCAAACACAAACAACGAAGGAGGTGAGTTTTGAAATCATGTTGATAGTATAATACAAGTAACACACAATTAATCATCAATAAACTGTATCATTACACAAACATTCTTCAAAGAAAAACATCACGTTATATAGTCAAAATCAAGGAAAATCAATACACTTCACTATAACATCAAATCATCGCAAAAATTATCATCGCACAGGATGCATATTAATCACAACAAAACAATCACAAGAAATGCAATGCTATGCATGAACTTAGACTCTACTTCACAATGTGGTACCATTCTAACTCTGAAGTACTTGGTTAGGAGGCCATGATACTATGCCACCATCCCGGTGGACGGACAATTCAAATTGGCCCTGTCCTCATAGATCCCCTCAACTCAACCTGAGACACATATACGCGACAGTCGAGGTAAACGTGTGTTGCATGGTAGCTCCCGACATTTGGAGTGCTACCTCCAAGTCACCTAGGAATTCCCCACCCGAATACCTCCAAGGTCTAACAATCTTGCCTTAAGGCTCAACAGTAGACCGCCACGATCAGACTCAATTCAGTTGTACTTCCCCGGAATCACTAGGCTTGTCAGGCCCTACCTATATGATGACAAAATAATCTCCACTTCACAAATTTTCAATATTTATTTTCTCCCCTCGTTGGCCTATGACACACCATTAAGACCGTCATCTCAAACACAAATTAGAATCATCATTATTTCATCAGGTATGGGGTTACTTGAATATTGTCATCACAATTTTATGACATCATTAATCATACATAATCATTGTCATCATATAAACTCATCACAAATTTACAACATCACTATCATCAACCAAACATCTTCACATAAACTTAGCACAAATTTATATATAAATCACACATCATCATCATCAAATAAACTTACATCATACACTGCATTCATATTTTATTATCACTTCACATAAACTCATTTAATCAACATATGCACCAAATTCATTTGAAATCAAATATCACAATAGTATCAAATACCACACATTTAACAAAATTAAATCAATCAACACCTTATAAATATTTATATTCCCTATTTTAATCTCACAATTTCCATATTTGCACATTAATTAATTTATCACTCAAAGGGCTACTGCCGCACGTAGCAAGCCTCAGATGAATCGTTGGGAAATACGGTTTTCCCGTTCATCTCACAATATATTACACTCATGAATTCAAACGCTCTCTCACCCCTTACCTTATTTCGACGCTTTTACACACGAATAAGATTCCACGAGCAAACAATCTTTGTTCTTTGACTCTTTGTCATTCAACCGATCTAACTCGACAATTTAGGGGTAAACGTCAAAAATAAATTATGAGAAACTACTGTAAAAATTAAATTCGAAATTCGGTCAAGAAAAATTACCATAAATCAAAAAACCAATCAGTGGATAATATAGCCACTTTTCACACGGTCGTTTTGGCGTTGGTTTCACCCAAATCGGAGTTACTGTGAAGAAGAACGGTGCAAAATAAGGAATTCCACAAACAGAGAAGTCGGATATTTTAGAGAGAAATTGGGAGGGTTAAAAATCTGAGGAAGTATGTTTATTTGACTACCTAAATGAATAAAACAACATACTGAAATTTGGACGAAAAGGGAGAAAATTTTCTGAAACAATTATTGATCACCGGTATCAATTTTCTTCTATTTTTCCTCCAATTCCTCCTTGGAAGCTCCTGCCGTGCCCATGCCTTTCTCTTCCTCTATTTGTTTTTTTTATTCTTTAATTAGGTTTTACTTGAGCTTAATCCATGAAATACATTTTACTCTTTTTATTATTATTATTATTATTATTATTATTATTATTATTATTTATAAAACCAACAATTACGAAAGTTATTTTTTTTAACACTTTTTTTAACACAATTTAATTACTAATATTTCAAAACTACTACTTTATAAAATAAAGTAATTAATCTTTTAAAATACATTAGTAACCAAAACTCTTATATTCAAAATTATCACTATAATAATACTTATTTTTCAAAACACTCAAATTAAAATATTACCATCATTTGAGAATAGTCGAAATTATAAAATAAATAAATATAACATCAAAACTTTATATTAATTACTAAATCATAATAAATATATATAAAATCACCATGTCATAACAAGTATATAAAAATAAAGGAAATCAAACACAATATCACTACTATTCTGAGATAATTATTTATAAAATAAATAACTAAAAATAGAAAATAGTTATAAATAATTGAAATATAACTACGTGCATACTTAATATCAGTCAAACGTACAAAAAAAATATTACATTAATTTGGTACAAGTATATACACGTAAAATCTTCTAAAATCTTATTCTTAAAATATTACACTAAAATACTATTTAGAAAAATATATAAAATATAATATTTGTTATTTAGATTACTCGTGTAGTCCAATATGTATAATAGTAGCACATCATCTAAAGCACCCGTATAACGTGAACTAATCACGAATTTTATCACATGTATTCTAAAATAATTTTAACACCAAATTAATTATTTAAAATCATATTTCATTATTAAAATAGTTTATTATCAAATTTGGGGTGTTACAATTCTCCCCTCGTTAAAGAAATTTCGTCCTCGAAATTTTTGGTGAATAAGAAATAAACTAATATCTAACTAACTACCCTCAAGATTCAAACTTAGTCACAAATGATATAATAAACATATTTACGGCATTTACTACTCACTTAGATATAACATTTCAAGAATCGTAGCATGATAAGGTAATATGACACAACAAATCAATTAACACATATTAAATACGCTATCAAGTTCAACTAACAACTTAAACAATATTCTACTTGTTTTGGTCTCTTTAAAGAATGTCTAAATCTTAACAACAATTACTCTACAGGTTTCAAAAAATTAGACATCTAGAGAAACTTTTAAAATATTTCACACCTTCAAGAATAACAAACAAAAACGCACATAACAACTCAATGACATGTAGTCACTTAAGCGTATAATCATAGTGAAATAGGACAAATATTTTCACGTATGGTTTCAACCACATTCAAAGTATAACTTAATATTAAAGTCTTATAAACAAAATTCATTTATAGAACTCATACAATAGTTCTAGTCCTTATGAAATGAGAGAATATAGAACAAATAAGATACTAACACAATGTCCTTATTCATTTTAAGCAAATTACTTAGAAGATCAAACATACTTAATTGAATGTTTAATTTAAGTACACACCACCAACCTAATATTCGCGTCACGTGATCAGTTATTAGCATTCGACATTGATGCCACATAAGACTCATAATCACTCAAAGTTGTATAAAAGATGAACACCTAACTATTTCCACAATAAAATTAATAAGTATCTATAACAATAATAACAATGGGTTATTGTTGCCTCTTTTATCGACACTGAGTCATCGGGGTAGCTAGTCCCTCCTACTCATGTGTCAACTACTTAAGGTAACTATAACTGCAGTCATTGAAATTCAGACATGGATAATTAAAAATATCTTTAACGTGGTTTAGGAGTGCGAAGGCGGCGCCACAACTCCTACTCCTTACTTCAAGTTAAAAAACCTACTTAATTACACATTCACAATAATTTATTTATAATTTACAACTAGTTACAACAACAAAAGAAATGACATATAATCAATAATCCAATTGTAAAAATATAGAACTATTTCACTTTTAGATGCTCTCAACTACTCCAAACTCTATACACTAATTCCCAACAATTAGAACACTTCAAACACAAACAACTTCATATTTACATGGTCATATACAGATTCACATAACTAATCCAAAAATTAGCACCAAGATTTTATGTTCATCTCATAACTGAAATGATGATTCTAAACATGAAACATATTCTCATAGAAGTCTAATTGCTCCAATTTAATCACAATTAAATTTTATTTTGAATTAATACTCATCACTTAAGAGTTACAACAAATGAAAGCATAGATTTTCCAAGTAGCAAACAAGATAAATAATTATTTACTAGAAGATACAACAAGTTACAAAATCAAATTGAATCAGGTAGTGCATAAACAACTTTCAAGGTTACACATCATTCAAAAAATTGATTTTTAGACTTAAATTATTATAAAAATATCACTAATTATTTAGCACAACAAAAAAATAATAACTGAGAATTCAAAAAAATTTCCTTGAATTACTTTACAATAATACATGTCTAAATAAAAACAACAAAAATAAATCACATTTCTAAATACAATTAAAATAA
>JBBPBP010000004.1:53579122-53604101 GCA_037974735.1 Cicer chorassanicum
AAAAAAAGATAAAATAAATTTGTAGTCCTTATAAAATTTTAAAATTTCATTTTTAGTTCTTATAAAATTCAACTTTTTTCGTCCCTAAAAAAAATTTATTCACTTTTAATTCCTATTTTAAAACTTTTTTGTAAAAAATTGATACTTATAGTCTCTAAAAAATATTTCTATGAAATTCAAATAAGAACTAAGAGTAAATAAATTTTTTTAGATCTAAACTTAATAAGTCATAATTTTTTAAGGATTAAAAACATATTTAACCCATTAAAAATGCACCCTCGTTTTATTTTATTATAAAAAAAAATTGGGGTTCGTCAATAATAAGGGGCTTGTATTAATAGGCTGGTTGCACTAGTTCATCAACTGCCCTGCTTATAGATATTATTAGAATCGAAATACCCAATGTATAATTTGTGCGTTGCTCGAGTTAAAACACTTATATATATAGATGAAAGATCAAACTAGACTAATGTAATACTACACCATGTTACATCACTCAATCATATTTTAACGATATAAATTTTAAAAATTAGATATTGTTGAATTAAAAATTTATATAGTATAAATGATCCATATATAATTTTACATCACCATTTCTTAATTTTCGTAATACTTTACTTTTGCGAACACGGATCCATTTAAGCTTTTGCTATCTTGCTCTAGATTGAATGACCTCTCTTATGCAACCAACAAAGTTGCCGAGCACATTGTTGCTCAGAAAAATCTGTTTGTTTTGTTGACAATTGACATTAACTCGCATTGGGAGCATGAATTTCTGCAAGCAAGGAACTTATCAATAACGTTACAAAGTTCACAACAAGAACTAGTGGTATAGTGGTAGAATAATATCCTACCATGGTACAGATAATCTGAGCTCATTTTCTTTTTTTCATAAATTTTCTTTGAGATAGTCCTATCAAAAAACGGTAATTATAATGTTTTTTATTCTGGATATTTTTAATCAAAATATATTAATTATTTACGGTAATTATAATGTTTTTTATTTTGAATTTGTTAGATACAGTTCTGCATATTTTTAATCAAAATATATTAATTATTTATCAAATTTTATTAAATTAGTATGGTTATCACAATATTATCACAAGTGATTTATGGTCATAGTGGTAAGGCATTCTTCCTCAATGTTGAAGAGAGAAGTTTGACTCAATATTTTAGCGGGTCGGCCCATTCGGACTAGCCCATTTTGACAGCTCAAGTTGACATTAACTCGCATTGGGAGCATGAATTTCTGCAAGCAAGGAACTTATCAATAACGTTACAAAGTTCACAACAAGCACTAGTGGTAGAATAATATCCTACCATGGTACAGATCCGAGTTCGAATCCTAGTGGTTGCAAATATCTGAGCGATGATGATAATATTGGTGATGTCGGTACTTCACCTGTCTTCAACCATTGGATGAAAACAATATATAATCTAAGCTCATTTTCTTTTTTTCATAAATTTTCTTTGAGATACTCGTATCAAAAAAACGCTAATTATAATGTTTTTTATTCTAGATATTTTTAATCAAAATATATTAATTATTTACGGTAATTATAATGTTTTTTATTTTGAATGTGTTAGATACGGTTCTGCATATTTTTAATCAAAATATATTAATTATTTATCAAATTTTTTGAATTTTATTAAATTAGTATGGTTATCACAATATTATCACTAGTGATTTATGGTCATAGTGGTAAGGCATTCTTCCTCAATGTTGAAGAGAGAAGTTTGACTCAATGTTTTAGCGGGCTGGGCGGGCCGGCCCATTCAGACTAGCCCATTTTGACAGCTCAAGTTGACATTAACTCGCATTGGGAGCATGAATTTCTGCAAGCAAGGAACTTATCAATAACGTTACAAAGTTCACAACAAGAACTAGTGGTATAGTGGTAGAATAATATCCTACCATGGTACAGATCCGAGTTCGAATCCTAGTGGTTGCAAATATCTGAGCGATGATGATAATATTGGTGATGTCGGTACTTCACCTGTCTTCAACCATTGGATGAAAACAATATATAATCTGAGCTCATTTTCTTTTTTTCATAAATTTTCTTTGAGATACTCCTATCAAAAAACGGTAATTATATTTACGGTAATTATAATGTTTTTTATTTTGAATGTGTTAGATACGGTTCTGCATATTTTTAATCAAAATATATTAATTATTTATCAAATTTTTTGAATTTTATTAAATTAGTATGATTATCACAATATTATCACAAGTGATTTATGGTCATAGTGGTAAGGCATTCTTCCTCAATGTTGAAGAGAGAAGTTTGACTCAATGTTTTAGCGGGCTGGGCGTGCCGGCCCATTCGGACTAGCCCATTTTGACAGCTCAGGTTGACATTAACTCGCATTGGGAGCATGAATTTCTGCAAGCAAGGAACTTATCAATAACGTTACAAAGTTCACAACAAGCACTAGTGGTATAGTGGTAGAATAATATCCTACCATGGTACAGATCCGAGTTCGAATCCTAGTGGTTGCAAATATCTAAGCGATGATGATAATATTGGCGATGTCGGTACTTCACCTGTCTTCAACCATTGGATGAAAACAATATATAATCTGAGCTCATTTTATTTTTTTCATAAATTTTCTTTGAGATAGTCCTATAAAAAAACGGTAATTATAATGTTTTTTATTCTGGATATTTTTAATCAAAATATATTAATTATTTACGGTAATTATAATGTTTTTTATTTTGAATGTGTTAGATACGGTTCTGCATATTTTTAAACAAAATATATTAATTATTTATCAATTTTTTTGAATTTTATTAAATTAGTATGGTTATCACAATATTATCACAAGTGATTTATGGTCATAGTGGTAAGGCATTCTTCCTCAATGTTGAAGAGAGAAGTTTGACTCAATGTTTTATCGGGCTGGGCGGGTCGGCCCATTCGGACTAACTCATTTTGACAGCTCTAGTTGACATTAACTCGCATTGGGAGCATGAATTTCTGCAAGCAAGGAACTTATCAATGACATTACAAAGTTCACAACAATAACTAGTGGTATAGTGGTAGAATAATATCCTACCATGGTACAGATCCGAGTTCGAATCCTAGTGGTTGCAAATATCTGAGCGATGATGATAATATTGGTGATGTCGGTACTTCACCTGTCTTCAACCATTGGATGAAAACAATATATAATCTAAGCTCATTTTCTTTTTTTCATAAATTTTCTTTGAGATACTCCTATCAAAAAACGCTAATTATAATGTTTTTTATTCTGGATATTTTTAATCAAAATATATTAATTATTTACGGCAATTATAATGTTTTTTATTTTGAATGTGTTAGATACGGTTCTGCATATTTTTAATCAAAATATATTAATTATTTATCAAATTTTTTGAATTTTATTAAATTAGTATGGTTATCACAATATTATCACTAGTGATTTATGGTCATAGTGGTAAGGCATTCTTCCTCAATGTTGAAGAGAGAAGTTTGACTCAATGTTTTAGCGGGCTGGGCGGGCCGACCCATTCAGACTAGCCCATTTTGACAGCTCTAGTTGACATTAACTCGCATTGGGAGCATGAATTTCTGCGAGCAAGGAACTTATCAATAACGTTACAAAGTTCACAACAAGAACTAGTGGTATAGTGGTAGAATAATATCCTACCATGGTACAGATCCGAGTTCGAATCCTAGTGGTTGCAAATATCTGAGCGATGATGATAATATTGGTGATGTCGGTACTTCACCTGTCTTCAACCATTGGATGAAAAAAATATATAATCTGAGCTCATTTTCTTTTTTTCATAAATTTTCTTTGAGATACTCCTATCAAAAAACGGTAATTATATTTACGGTAATTATAATGTTTTTTATTTTGAATGTGTTAGATACGGTTCTGCATATTTTTAATCAAAATATATTAATTATTTATCAAATTTTTTGAATTTTATTAAATTAGTATGATTATCACAATATTATCACAAGTGATTTATGGTCATAGTGGTAAGGCATTCTTCCTCAATGTTGAAGAGAGAAGTTTGACTCAATGTTTTAGCGGGCTGGCCGTGCCGGCCCATTCGGACTAGCCCATTTTGACAGCTCAGGTTGACATTAACTCGCATTGGGAGCATGAATTTCTGCAAGCAAGGAACTTATCAATAACGTTACAAAGTTCACAACAAGCACTAGTGGTATAGTGGTAGAATAATATCCTACCATGGTACAGATCCGAAATCGAATCCTAGTGGTTGCAAATATCTGAGCGATGATGATAATATTGGTGATGTTGGTACTTCACCTGTCTTCAACCATTGGATGAAAACAATATATAATCTAAGCTCATTTTCTTTTTTTCATAAATTTTCTTTGAGATACTCCTATCAAAAAACGCTAATTATAATGTTTTTTATTCTGGATATTTTTAATCAAAATATATTAATTATTTACGGCAATTATAATGTTTTTTATTTTGAATGTGTTAGATACGGTTCTACATATTTTTAATCAAAATATATTAATTATTTATCAAATTTTTTGAATTTTATTAAATTAGTATGGTTATCACAATATTATGACTAGTGATTTATGGTCATAGTGGTAAGGCATTCTTCCTCAATGTTGAAGAGAGAAGTTTGACTCAATGTTTTAGCGGGCTGGGCGGGCCGACCCATTCAGACTAGCCCATTTTGACAGCTCTAGTTGACATTAACTCGCATTGGGAGCATGAATTTCATCAAGCAAGGAACTTATCAATAACGTTACAAAGTTCACAACAAGAACTAGTGGTATAGTGGTAGAATAATATCCTACCATGGTACAGATCCGAGTTCGAATCCTAGTGGTTGCAAATATCTGAGCGATGATGATAATATTGGTGATGTCGGTACTTCACCTGTCTTCAACCATTGGATGAAAAAAATATATAATCTGAGCTCATTTTCTTTTTTTCATAAATTTTCTTTGAGATACTCCTATCAAAAAACGGTAATTATATTTACGGTAATTATAATGTTTTTTATTTTGAATGTGTTAGATACGGTTCTGCATATTTTTAATCAAAATATATTAATTATTTATCAAATTTTTTGAATTTTATTAAATTAGTATGATTATCACAATATTATCACAAGTGATTTATGGTCATAGTGGTAAGGCATTCTTCCTCAATGTTGAAGAGAGAAGTTTGACTCAATGTTTTAGCGGGCTGGCCGTGCCGGCCCATTCGGACTAGCCCATTTTGACAGCTCAGGTTGACATTAACTCGCATTGGGAGCATGAATTTCTGCAAGCAAGGAACTTATCAATAACGTTACAAAGTTCACAACAAGCACTAGTGGTATAGTGGTAGAATAATATCCTACCATGGTACAGATCCGAGTTCGAATCCTAGTGGTTGCAAATATCTAAGCGATGATGATAATATTGGCGATGTCGGTACTTCACCTGTCTTCAACCATTGGATGAAAACAATATATAATCTGAGCTCATTTTATTTTTTTCATAAATTTTCTTTGAGATAGTCCTATAAAAAAACGGTAATTATAATGTTTTTTATTCTGGATATTTTTAATCAAAATATATTAATTATTTACGGTAATTATAATGTTTTTTATTTTGAATGTGTTAGATACGGTTCTGCATATTTTTAAACAAAATATATTAATTATTTATCAATTTTTTTGAATTTTATTAAATTAGTATGGTTATCACAATATTATCACAAGTGATTTATGGTCATAGTGGTAAGGCATTCTTCCTCAATGTTGAAGAGAGAAGTTTGACTCAATGTTTTAGCGGGCTGGTCGGGCCGGCCCATTCGGACTAGCCCATTTTGACAGCTCTAGTTGACATTAACTCGCATTGGGAGCATGAATTTCTGCAAGCAAGGAACTTATCAATAACGTTACAAAGTTCACAACAAGCACTAGTGGTATAGTGGTAGAATAATATCCTACCATGGTACATTGGATGAAAACAATATATAATCTAAGCTCATTTTCTTTTTTTCATAAATTTTCTTTGAGATACTCCTATCAAAAAACGCTAATTATAATGTTTTTTATTCTGGATATTTTTAATCAAAATATATTAATTATTTACGGCAATTATAATGTTTTTTATTTTGAATGTGTTAGATACGGTTCTGCATATTTTTAATCAAAATATATTAATTATTTATCAAATTTTTTGAATTTTATTAAATTAGTATGGTTATCACAATATTATCACTAGTGATTTATGGTCATAGTGGTAAGGCATTCTTCCTCAATGTTGAAGAGAGAAGTTTGACTCAATGTTTTAGCGGGCTGGGCGGGCCGACCCATTCAGACTAGCCCATTTTGACAGCTCTAGTTGACATTAACTCGCATTGGGAGCATGAATTTCTGCAAGCAAGGAACTTATCAATAACGTTACAAAGTTCACAACAAGAACTAGTGGTATAGTGGTAGAATAATATCCTACCATGGTACAGATCCGAGTTCGAATCCTAGTGGTTGCAAATATCTGAGCGATGATGATAATATTGGTGATGTCGGTACTTCACCTGTCTTCAACCATTGGATGAAAACAATATATAATCTGAGCTCATTTTCTTTTTTTCATAAATTTTCTTTGAGATACTCCTATCAAAAAATGGTAATTATATTTACGGTAATTATAATGTTTTTTATTTTGAATGTGTTAGATACGGTTCTGCATATTTTTAATCAAAATATATTAATTATTTATCAAATTTTTTGAATTTTATTAAATTAGTATGATTATCACAATATTATCACAAGTGATTTATGGTCATAGTGGTAAGGCATTCTTCCTCAATGTTGAAGAGAGAAGTTTGACTCAATGTTTTAGCGTGCTGGCCGTGCCGGCCCATTCGGACTAGCCCATTTTGACAGCTCAGGTTGACATTAACTCGCATTGGGAGCATGAATTTCTGCAAGCAAGGAACTTATCAATAACGTTACAAAGTTCACAACAAGCACTAGTGGTATAGTGGTAGAATAATATCCTACCATGGTACAGATCCGAAATCGAATCCTAGTGGTTGCAAATATCTGAGCGATGATGATAATATTGGTGATGTCGGTACTTCACCTGTCTTCAACCATTGGATGAAAACAATATATAATCTAAGCTCATTTTCTTTTTTTCATAAATTTTCTTTGAGATACTCCTATCAAAAAACGCTAATTATAATGTTTTTTATTCTGGATATTTTTAATCAAAATATATTAATTATTTACGGCAATTATAATGTTTTTTATTTTGAATGTGTTAGATACGGTTCTGCATATTTTTAATCAAAATATATTAATTATTTATCAAATTTTTTGAATTTTATTAAATTAGTATGGTTATCACAATATTATCACTAGTGATTTATGGTCATAGTGGTAAGGCATTCTTCCTCAATGTTGAAGAGAGAAGTTTGACTCAATGTTTTAGCGGGCTGGGCGGGCCGACCCATTCAGACTAGCCCATTTTGACAGCTCTAGTTGACATTAACTCGCATTGGGAGCATGAATTTCTGCAAGCAAGGAACTTATCAATAACGTTACAAAGTTCACAACAAGAACTAGTGGTATAGTGGTAGAATAATATCCTACCATGGTACAGATCCGAGTTCGAATCCTAGTGGTTGCAAATATCTGAGCGATGATGATAATATTGGTGATGTCGGTACTTCACCTGTCTTCAACCATTGGATGAAAAAAATATATAATCTGAGCTCATTTTCTTTTTTTCATAAATTTTCTTTGAGATACTCCTATCAAAAAACGGTAATTATATTTACGGTAATTATAATGTTTTTTATTTTGAATGTGTTAGATACGGTTCTGCATATTTTTAATCAAAATATATTAATTATTTATCAAATTTTTTGAATTTTATTAAATTAGTATGATTATCACAATATTATCACAAGTGATTTATGGTCATAGTGGTAAGGCATTCTTCCTCAATGTTGAAGAGAGAAGTTTGACTCAATGTTTTAGCGGGCTGGCCGTGCCGGCCCATTCGGACTAGCCCATTTTGACAGCTCAGGTTGACATTAACTCGCATTGGGAGCATGAATTTCTGCAAGCAAGGAACTTATCAATAACGTTACAAAGTTCACAACAAGCACTAGTGGTATAGTGGTAGAATAATATCCTACCATGGTACAGATCCGAAATCGAATCCTAGTGGTTGCAAATATCTGAGCGATGATGATAATATTGGTGATGTTGGTACTTCACCTGTCTTCAACCATTGGATGAAAACAATATATAATCTAAGCTCATTTTCTTTTTTTCATAAATTTTCTTTGAGATACTCCTATCAAAAAACGCTAATTATAATGTTTTTTATTCTGGATATTTTTAATCAAAATATATTAATTATTTACGGCAATTATAATGTTTTTTATTTTGAATGTGTTAGATACGGTTCTGCATATTTTTAATCAAAATATATTAATTATTTATCAAATTTTTTGAATTTTATTAAATTAGTATGGTTATCACAATATTATCACTAGTGATTTATGGTCATAGTGGTAAGGCATTCTTCCTCAATGTTGAAGAGAGAAGTTTGACTCAATGTTTTAGCGGGCTGGGCGGGCCGACCCATTCAGACTAGCCCATTTTGACAGCTCTAGTTGACATTAACTCGCATTGGGAGCATGAATTTCTGCAAGCAAGGAACTTATCAATAACGTTACAAAGTTCACAACAAGAACTAGTGGTATAGTGGTAGAATAATATCCTACCATGGTACAGATCCGAGTTCGAATCCTAGTGGTTGCAAATATCTGAGCGATGATGATAATATTGGTGATGTCGGTACTTCACATGTCTTCAACCATTGGATGAAAACAATATATATTCTGAGCTCATTTTCTTTTTTTCATAAATTTTCTTTGAGATACTCCTATCAAAAAACGGTAATTATATTTACGGTAATTATAATGTTTTTTATTTTGAATGTGTTAGATACGGTTCTGCATATTTTTAATCAAAATATATTAATTATTTATCAAATTTTTTAAATTTTATTAAATTAGTATGATTATCACAATATTATCACAAGTGATTTATGGTCATAGTGGTAAGGCATTCTTCCTCAATGTTGAAGAGAGAAGTTTGACTCAATGTTTTAGCGGGCTGGCCGTGCCGGCCCATTCGGACTAGCCCATTTTGACAGCTCAGGTTGACATTAACTCGCATTGGGAGCATGAATTTCTGCAAGCAAGGAACTTATCAATAACGTTACAAAGTTCACAACAAGAACTAGTGGTATAGTGGTAGAATAATATCCTACCATGGTACAGATCCGAGTTCGAATCCTAGTGGTTGCAAATATCTGGGCGATGATGATAATATTGGCGATGTCGGTACTTCACCTGTCTTCAACCATTGGATGAAAACAATATATAATTTGAGCTCATTTTCTTTTTTTCATAAATTTTCTTTGAGATAGTCCTATAAAAAAACGGTAATTATAATGTTTTTTATTCTGGATATTTTTAATCAAAATATATTAATTATTTACGGTAATTATAATGTTTTTTATTTTGAATGTGTTAGATACGGTTCTGCATTTTTTTAATCAAAATATATTAATTATTTATCAATTTTTTTGAATTTTATTAAATTAGTATGGTTATCACAATATTATCACAAGTGATTTATGGTCATAGTGGTAAGGCATTCTTCCTCAATGTTGAAGAGAGAAGTTTGACTCAATGTTTTATCGGGCTGGGCGGGTCGGCCCATTCGGACTAACTCATTTTGACAGCTCTAGTTGACATTAACTCGCATTGGGAGCATGAATTTCTGCAAGCAAGGAACTTATCAATGACATTACAAAGTTCACAACAATAACTAGTGGTATAGTGGTAGAATAATATCCTACCATGGTACAGATCCGAGTTCGAATCCTAGTGGTTGCAAATATCTGAGCGATGATGATAATATTGGTGATGTCGGTACTTCACCTGTCTTCAACCATTGGATGAAAACAATATATAATCTAAGCTCATTTTCTTTTTTTCATAAATTTTCTTTGAGATACTCCTATCAAAAAACGCTAATTATAATGTTTTTTATTCTGGATATTTTTAATCAAAATATATTAATTATTTACGGTAATTATAATGTTTTTTATTTTGAATGTGTTAGATACGGTTCTGCATATTTTTAATCAAAATATATTAATTATTTATCAAATTTTTTGAATTTTATTAAATTAGTATGGTTATCACAATATTATCACAAGTGATTTATGGTCATAGTGGTAAGGCATTCTTCCTCAATGTTGAAGAGAGAAGTTTGACTCAATGTTTTAGCGGGCTGGGCGGGCCGGCCCATTCAGACTAGCCCATTTTGACAGCTCTAGTTGACATTAACTCGCATTGGGAGCATCAATTTCTGCAAGCAAGGAACTTATCAATAACGTTACAAATTTCACAACAAGAACTAGTGGTATAGTGGTAGAATAATATCCTACCATGGTACAGATCCGAGTTCGAATCCTAGTGGTTGCAAATATCTGAGCGATGATGATAATATTGGTGATGTCGGTACTTCACCTGTCTTCAACCATTGGATGAAAACAATATATAATCTGAGCTCATTTTCTTTTTTCATAAATTTTCTTTGAGATACTCCTATCAAAAAACGGTAATTATAATGTTTTTTATTTTGAATGTGTTAGATACGGTTCTGCATATGTTTAATCAAAATATATTAATTATTTATCAAATTTTTTGAATTTTATTAAATTAGTATGGTTATCACAATATTATCACAAGTGATTTATGGTCATAGTGGTAAGGCATTCTTCCTCAATGTTGAAGAGAGAAGTTTGACTCAATGTTTTAGCGGGCTGGGCGGGCCGGCCCATTCAGACTATCCCATTTTGACAGCTCTAGTTGACATTAACTCGCATTGGGAGCATGAATTTCTGCAAGCAAGGAACTTATAAATAACGTTACAAAGTTCACAACAAGCACTAGTGGTATAGTGGTAGAATAATATCCTACCATGGTACAGATCCGAGTTTGAATCCTAGTGGTTGCAAATATCTGAGCGATGAAAACAATATATAATCTAAGCTCATTTTCTTTTTTTCACAACAATAACTAGTGGTATAGTGGTAGAATAATATCCTACCATGGTACAGATCCGAGTTCGAATCCTAGTGGTTGCAAATATCTGAGCGATGATGATAATATTGGTGATGTCGGTACTTCACCTACTTCACCTGTCTTCAACCATTGGATGAAAACAATATATAATCTGAGCTCATTTTCTTTTTTTCATAAATTTTCTTTGAGATAGTCCTATCAAAAAACGGTAATTATAATGTTTTTTATTCTGGATATTTTTAATCAAAATATATTAATTATTTACGGTAATTATAATGTTTTTTATTTTGAATGTGTTAGATACGGTTCTGCATATTTTTAATCAAAATATATTAATTATTTATCAAATTTTTTGAATTTTATTAAATTAGTATGGTTATCACAATATTATCACAAGTGATTTATGGTCATAGTGGTAAGGCATTCTTCCTCAATGTTGAAGAGAGAAGTTTGACTCAATGTTTTAGCGGGCTGGGCGGGCCGGCCCATTCAGACTATCCCATTTTGACAGCTCTAGTTGACATTAACTCGCATTGGGAGCATGAATTTCTGCAAGCAAGGAACTTATAAATAACGTTACAAAGTTCACAACAAGCACTAGTGGTATAGTGGTAGAATAATATCCTACCATGGTACAGATCCGAGTTTGAATCCTAGTGGTTGCAAATATCTGAGCGATGAAAACAATATATAATCTAAGCTCATTTTCTTTTTTTCACAACAATAACTAGTGGTATAGTGGTAGAATAATATCCTACCATGGTACAGATCCGAGTTCGAATCCTAGTGGTTGCAAATATCTGAGCGATGATGATAATATTGGTGATGTCGGTACTTCACCTACTTCACCTGTCTTCAACCATTGGATGAAAACAATATATAATCTGAGCTCATTTTCTTTTTTTCATAAATTTTCTTTGAGATAGTCCTATCAAAAAACGGTAATTATAATGTTTTTTATTCTGGATATTTTTAATCAAAATATATTAATTATTTACGGTAATTATAATGTTTTTTATTTTGAATGTGTTAGATACGGTTCTGCATATTTTTAATCAAAATATATTAATTATTTATCAAATTTTTTGAATTTTATTAAATTAGTATGGTTATCACAATATTATCACAAGTGATTTATGGTCATAGTGGTAAGGCATTCTTCCTCAATGTTGAAGAGAGAAGTTTGACTCAATGTTTTAGCGGGCTGGGCGTGCCGGCCCATTCGGACTATCCCATTTTGACAGCTCTAGTTGACATTAACTCGCATTGGGAGCATGAATTTCTGCAAGCAAGGAACTTATCAATAACGTTACAAAGTTCACAACAAGAACTAGTGGTATAGTGGTAGAATAATATCCTACCATGGTACAGATCCGAGTTCGAATCCTAGTGGTTGCAAATATCTGAGCGATGATCATAATATTGGTGATGTCGGTACTTCACCTGTCTTCAACCATTGGATGAAAACAATATATAATCTGAGCTCATTTTCTTTTTTTCATAAATTTTCTTTGAGATACTCCTATCAAAAAACGGTAATTATATTTACGGTAATTATAATGCTTTTTATTGGTTATCACAATATTATCACAAGTGATTTATGGTCATAGTGGTAAGGCATTCTTCCTCAATGTTGAAGAGAGAAGTTTGACTCAATAATTTAGCGGGCTGGTCGGGCCGGCCCATTCGGACTAGCCCATTTTGACAGCTCTAGTTGACATTAACTCGCATTGGGAGCATGAATTTCTGCAAGCAAGGAACTTATAAATAACGTTACAAAGTTCACAACAAGCACTAGTGGTATAGTGGTAGAATAATATCCTACCATGGTACAGATCCGAGTTCGAATCCTAGTGGTTGCAAATATCTGAGCGATGATGATAATATTGGTGATGTCGGTACTTCACCTGTCTTCAACCATTGGATGAAAACAATATATAATCTAAGGTCATTTTTTTTTTTTTTTGTTTTTTATTCTGGATATTTTTAATCAAAATATATTAATTATTTACGGTAATTATAATGTTTTTTATTTTGAATGTGTTAGATACGGTTCTGCATATTTTTAATCAAAATATATTAATTATTTATCAAATTTTTTGAATTTTAATAAATTAGTATGGTTATCACAATATTATCACAAGTGATTTATGGTCATAGTGGTAAGGCATTCTTCCTCAATGTTGAAGAGAGAAGTTTGACTCAATGTTTTAGCGGGCTGGTCGGGCCGGCCCATTCGGACTAGCCCATTTTGACAGCTCTAGTTGACATTAACTCGCATTGGGAGCATGAATTTCTGCAAGCAAGGAACTTATAAATAACGTTACAAAGTTCACAACAAGCACTAGTGGTATAGTGGTAGAATAATATCCTACCATGGTACAGATCCGAGTTCGAATCCTAGTGGTTGCAAATATCTGAGCGATGATGATAATATTGGTGATGTCGGTACTTCACCTGTCTTCAACCATTGGATGAAAACAATATATAATCTAAGCTCATTTTTTTTTTTTTTTTGTTTTTTATTCTGGATATTTTTAATCAAAATATATTAATTATTTACGGTAATTATAATGTTTTTTATTTTGAATGTGTTAGATACGGTTCTGCATATTTTTAATCAAAATATATTAATTATTTATCAAATTTTTTGAATTTTAATAAATTAGTATGGTTATCACAATATTATCACAAGTGATTTATGGTCATAGTGGTAAGGCATTCTTCCTCAATGTTGAAGAGAGAAGTTTGACTCAATGTTTTAGCGGGCTGGTCGGGCCGGCCCATTCGGACTAGCCCATTTTGACAGCTCTAGTTGACATTAACTCGCATTGGGAGCATGAATTTCTGCAAGCAAGGAACTTATTAATAACGTTACAAAGTTCACAACAAGCACTAGTGGTATAGTGGTAGAATAATATCCTACCATGGTACAAATTCGAGTTCGAATCCTAGTGGTTGCAAATATCTGAGCGATGATGATAATATTGGTGATGTCAGTACTTCACCTGTCTTCAACCATTGGATGAAAACAATATATAATCTAAGCTCATTTTCTTTTTTGCATAAATTTTCTTTGAGATACTCCAATCATTGGATGAAAACAATATATAATCTAAGCTCATTTTCTTTTTTTCATAAATTTTCTTTGAGATACTCCTATCAAAAAACGGTAATTATAATGTTTTTTATTCTGGATATTTTTAATCAAAATATATTAATTATTTACGGTAATTTTAATGTTTTTTATTTTGAATGTGTTAGATATCGTTCTGCATATTTTTAATCAAAATATATTAATTACTTATCAAATTTTTTGAATTTTATTAAATTAGTATGGTTATCACAATATTATCACAAGTGATTTATGGTCATAGTGGTAAGGCATTCCTCCTCAATGTTGAAGAGAGAAGTTTGACTCAATGTTTTAGCGGGCCGGCCCATTCGGACTAGCCCATTTGGACAGCACTTGTTGACATTAACTCGCATTGGGAGCATGAATTTCTGCAAGCAAGGAACTTATCAATAACGTTACAAAGTTCACAACAAGCACTAGTGGTATAGTGGTAGAATAATATCCTACCATGGTACAGATCCAATTTTGAATCCTAGTAGTTGCAAATATTTGAGCGATGATGATAATATTGGTGACGTCGGTACTTCACCTGTCTTCAACCATTGGATGAAAACAATATATAATCTGAGCTCATTTTCTATTTTTCATAAATTTTCATTGAGATAGCCCTATCAGAAAACGGTAATTATAATGTTTTTTTTTCTGGATATTTTTAATCAAAATATATTAATTATTTACGGTAATTATAATGTTTTTTATTTTGAATGTGTTAGATACGGTTCTGCATATTTTTAATCAAAATATATTAATTATTTATCAAATTTTTTGAATTTTATTAAATTAGTATGGTTATCACAATATTATTACAAGTGATTTATGGTCATAATGGTAAGGCATTCTTCCTCAATGTTGAAGAGAGAAGTTTGACTCAATGTTTTAACGGGCTGGGCGGGCCGGCCCATTCGGACTAGCTCATTTTGACAGCTCTAGTTGATATTAACTCGCATTGGGAGCATGAATTTCTGCAAGCAAGGAACTTATCAATAACATTACAAAGTTCACAACTAGAACTAGTGGTATAGTGGTAGAATAATATCCTACCATGGTATAGATCCGAGTTCGAATCCTAGTGGTTGCAAATATCTGAGCGATAATGATAATATTTGTGATGTCGGTACTTCACCTGTCTTCAACCATTGGATGAAAACAATATATAATCCGAGCTCATTTTCTTTTTTTCATAATTGGTGATGTCGGTATTTCACCTGTCTTCAACCATTGGATGAAAACAATATATAATCTGAGCTCATTTTCTTTTTTTCATAAATTTTCTTTGAGATAGTCCTATAAAAAAACGGTAATTATAATGTTTTTTATTCTGGATATTTTTAATCAAAATATATTAATTATTTACGGTAATTATAATGTTTTTTATTTTGAATGTGTTAGATACGGTTCTGCATATTTTTAATCAAAATATATTAATTATTTATCAATTTTTTTGAATTTTATTAAATTAGTATGGTTATCACAATATTATCACAAGTGATTTATGGTCATAGTGGTAAGGCATTCTTCATCAATGTTGAAGAGAGAAGTTTGACTCAATGTTTTAGCGGGCTGGGCGGGCCGGCCCATTCGGACTAGCCCATTTTGACAGCTCTAGTTGACATTAACTCGCATTGGGAGCATGAATTTCTGCAAGCAAGGAACTTATCAATAACGTTACAAAGTTCACAACAAGCACTAGTGGTATAGTCGTAGAATAATATCCTACCATGGTACATATCCGAGTTCGAATCCTAGTGGTTGCAAATATCTGAGCGATGATGATAATATTGGTGATGTCGGTACTTCATCTGTCTTCAACCATTGGATGAAAACAATATATAATCTTAGCTCATTTTCTTTTTTTCATAAATTTTCTTTGAGATACTCCTATCAAAAAACGCTAATTATAATGTTTTTTATTCTTGATATTTTTAATCAAAATATATTAATTATTTACGGTAATTATAATGTTTTTTATTTTGAATGTGTTAGATACGGTTCTGCATATTTTTAATCAAAATATATTAATTATTTATCAAATTTTTTGAATTTTATTAAATTAGTATGGTTATCACAATATTATCACTAGTGATTTATGGTCATAGTGGTAAGGCATTCTTCCTCAATGTTGAAGAGAGAAGTTTGACTCAATGTTTTAGCGGGCTGGGCGGGCCGGCCCATTCAGACTAGCCCATTTTGACAGCTTTAGTTGACATTAACTTGCATTGGGAGCATGAATTTCTGCAAGCAAGGAACTTATCAATAACGTTACAAAGTTCACAACAAGAACTAGTGGTATAGTGGTAGAATAATATCCTACCATGGTCCGAGTTCGAATCCTAGTGGTTGCAAATATCTGAGCGATGATGATAATATTGGTGATGTCGGTACTTCACCTGTCTTCAACCATTGGATGAAAACAATATATAATCTGAGCTTATTTTCTTTTTTTCATAAATTTTCTTTGAGATACTCCTATCAAAAAACGGTAATTATATTTACGGTAATTATAATGTTTTTTATTTTGAATGTTTTAGATACGGTTCTGCATATTTTTAATCAAAATATATTAATTATTTATCAAATTTTTTGAATTTTATTAAATTAGTATGGTTATCACAATATTATCACAAGTGATTTATGGTCATAGTGGTAAGGCATTCTTCCTCAATGTTGAAGAGAGAAGTTTGACTCAATGTTTTAGCGGGCTGGGCGGGCCGGCCCATTCAGACTAGCCCATTTTCACAGCTCTAGTTGACATTAACTCGCATTGGGAGCATGAATTTCTGCAAGCAAGGAACTTATCAATAACGTTACAAAGTTCACAACAAGAACTAGTGGTATAGTGGTAGAATAATATCCTACCATGGTCCGAGTTCGAATCCTAGTGGTTGCAAATATCTGAGCGATGATGATAATATTGGTGATGTCGGTACTTCACCTGTCTTCAACCATTGGATGAAAACAATATATAATATGAGCTTATTTTCTTTTTTTCATAAATTTTCTTTGAGATACTCCTATCAAAAAACGGTAATTATATTTACGGTAATTATAATGTTTTTTATTTTGAATGTGTTAGATACGGTTCTGCATATTTTTAATCAAAATATATTAATTATTTATCAAATTTTTTGAATTTTATTAAATTAGTATGGTTATCACAATATTATCACAAGTGATTTATGGTCATAGTGGTAAGGCATTTTTCCTCAATGTTGAAGAGAGAAGTTTGACTCAATGTTTTAGCGGGCTGGGCGGGCCGGCTCATTCGAACTAGCCCATTTTGAGAGCTCTAGTTGACATTAACTCGCATTGGGAGCATGAATTTCTGCAAGCAAGGAACTTATTAATAACGTTACAAAGTTCACAACAAGCACTAGTGGTATAGTGGTAGAATAATATCCTACCATGGTACAGATTCGACTTCACCTGTCTTCAACCATTGGATGAAAACAATATATAATCTAAGCTCATTTTCTTGTTTTCATAAATTTTCTTTGAGATACTCATATCAAAAAACGGTAATTATAATGTTTTTTATTCTGGATATTTTTAATCAAAATATATTAATTATTTACGGTAATTTTAATGTTCTTTATTTTGAATGTGTTAGATACCGTTCTGCATATTTTTAATCAAAATATATTAATTACTTATCAAATTTTTTGAATTTTATTAAATTAGTATGGTTATCACAATATTATCACAAGTGATTTATGGTCATAGTGGTTAGGCATTCTTCCTCAATGTTGAGGAGAGAAGTTTGACTCAATGTTTTAGCGGGCTGGGCGGGCCGGCCCATTCGGACTAGCCCATTTTGATAGCACTAGTTGACATTAACTCGCATTGGGAGCATCAATTTCTGCAAGCAAGGAACTTATCAATAACGTTACAAAGTTCACAACAAGCACTAGTGGTATAGTGGTAGAATAATATCCTACCATGGTACAGATCCGATTTCGAATCCTAGTGGTTGCAAATATCTGAGCGACGATGATAATATTGGTGATGTCGGTACTTCACCTTTCTTCAACCATTGGATGAAAACAATATATAATCTGAGCTCATTTTCTTTTTTTCATAAATTTTCTTTGAGATAGTCCTATAAAAAAACAGTAATTATAATGTTTTTTATTCTGGATATTTTTAATCAAAATATATTAATTATTTACGGTAATTATAATGTTTTTTATTTTGAATGTGTTAGATACGGTTCTGCATATTTTTAATCAAAATATATTAATTATTTATCAAATTTTTTGAATTTTATTAAATTAGTATGGTTATCACAATATTATCACAAGTGATTTATGGTCATAGTGGTAAGGCATTTTTCCTCAATGTTGAAGAGAGAAGTTTGACTCAATGTTTTAGCGGGTCGGGCGGGCCGGCTCATTCGAACTAGCCCATTTTGAGAGCTCTAGTTGACATTA
Source organism: Cicer chorassanicum (assembly GCA_037974735.1). Taxonomy (NCBI): domain Eukaryota; kingdom Viridiplantae; phylum Streptophyta; class Magnoliopsida; order Fabales; family Fabaceae; genus Cicer; species Cicer chorassanicum. Next base: position 53,597,807 of record JBBPBP010000004.1, read on the forward strand.
ACTCGCATTGGGAGCATGAATTTCTGCAAGCAAGGAACTTATTAATAACGTTACAAAGTTCACAACAAGCACTAGTGGTATAGTGGTAGAATAATATCCTACCATGGTACTCTGAGCGATGATGATAATATTGGTGATGTCGGTACTTCACGTGTCTTCAACCATTGGATGAAAACAATATATAATCTAAGCTCATTTTCTTTTTTTCATAAATTTTCTTTGAGATAATCATATCAAAAAACGGTAATTATAATGTTTTTTATTCTGGATATTTTTAATCAAAATATATTAATTATTTACGGTTATTTTAATGTTTTTTATTTTGAATGTGTTAGATACCGTTCTGCATATTTTTAATCGAAATATATTAATTACTTATCAAATTTTTTGAAGTTTATTAAATTAGTATGGTTATCACAATATTATCACAAGTGATTTATGGTCATAGTGGTTAGGCATTCTTCCTCAATGTTGAGGAGAGAAGTTTGACTCAATGTTTTAGCGGGCTGGGCGGGCCGGCCCATTCGGACTAGCCCATTTTGATAGCACTAGTTGACATTAACTCGCATTGGGAGCATGAATTTCTGCAAGCAAGGAACTTATCAATAACGTTACAAAGTTCACAACAAGCACTAGTGGTATAGTGGTAGAATAATATCCTACCATGCTACAGATCCGATTTCGAATCCTAGTGGTTGCAAATATCTGAGCGATGATGATAATATTGGTGATGTCGGTACTTCACCTGTCTTCAACCATTGGATGAAAACAATATATAATCTGAGCTCATTTTCTTTTTTTCATAAATTTTCTTTGAGATAGTCCTATAAAAAAACAGTAATTATAATGTTTTTTATTCTGGATATTTTTAATCAAAATATATTAATTATTTACGGTAATTATAATGTTTTTTATTTTGAATGTGTTAGATACGGTTCTGCATATTTTTAATCAAAATATATTAATTATTTATCAATTTTTTTGAATTTTATTAAATTAGTATGGTTATCACAATATTATCACAAGTGATTTATAGTCATAGTGGTAAGGCATTCTTCCTCAATGTTGAAGAGAGAAGTTTGACTCAATGTTTTATCGGGCTGGGCGGGCCGGCCCATTCGGACTAGCTCATTTTGACAGCTCTAGTTGACATTAACTCGCATTGGGAGCATGAATTTCTGCAAGCAAGGAACTTATAAATGACATTACAAAGTTGACAACAAGAACTAGTGGTATAGTGGTAGAATAATATCCTCTCATGGTACATATCCGAGTTCGAATCCTAGTGGTTGCAAATATCTGAGCGATGATGATAATATTGGTGATGTCGGTACTTCACCTGTCTTCAACCATTGGATGAAAACAATATATAATCTAAGCTCATTTTCTTTTTTTCATAAATTTTCTTTGAGGTAGTCCTATCAAAAAACGGTAATTATAATGTTTTTTATTCTGGATATTTTTAATCAAAATATATTAATTATTTACGGTAATTATAATGTTTTTTATTTTGAATGTGTTAGATACGGTTCTGCATATTTTTAATTAAAATATATTAATTATTTATCAAATTTTTTGAATTTTATTAAATTAGTATGGTTATCACAATATTATCACAAGTGATTTATGGTCATAGTGGTTAGGCATTCTTCCTCAATGTTGAGGAGAGAAGTTTGACTCAATGTTTTAGCGGGCTGGGCGGGCCGGCCCATTCGGACTAGCCCATTTTGACAGCACTAGTTGACATTAACTCGCATTGGGAGCATGAATTTCTGCAAGCAAGGAACTTATCAATAACGTTACAAAGTTCACAACAAGCACTAGTGGTATAGTGGTAGAATAATATCCTACCATGGTACAGATCCGATTTCGAATCCTAGTGGTTGCAAATATCTGAGCGATGATGATAATATTGGTGATGTCGATACTTCACCTGTCTTCAACCATTGGATGAAAACAATATATAATCTAAGCTCATTTTTTCTTTTTTTCATAAATTTTCTTTGAGATACTCCTATCAAAAAACGGTAATTATAATGTTTTTTATGCTGGATATTTTTAATCAAAATATATTAATTATTTACGGTAATTTTAATGTTTTTTATTTTGAATGTGTTAGATACGGTTCTGCATATTTTTAATCAAAATATATTAATTATTTATCAAATTTTTTCAATTTTATTAAATTAGTATGGTTATCACAACATTATCACAAGTGATTTATGGTCATAATGGTAAGGCATTCTTCCTCAATGTTGAAGAGAGAAGTTTGACTCAATGTTTTAGCGGGCTGCGCGGGCCGGACCATTCGGACTAGCCCATTTTGACAGCTCTAGTTGACATTAACTCGCATTGGGAGCATGAATTTCTGCAAGCAAGGAACTTATCAATAACGTTACAAAGTTCACAACAAGAACTAGTGGTATAATGGTAGAATAATATCCTACCATGGTACAGATCCGTGTTCGAATCCTAGTGGTTGCAAATATCTGAGCGATGATGATAATATTGGTGATGTCGGTACTTCACCTGTCTTAAACCATTGGATGAAAACAATATATAATCTAAGCTCATTTTCTTTTTTTCATAAATTTTCTTTGAGATAGTCGTATCAAAATACGGTAATTATAATGTTTTTTATTCTGGATATTTTTAATCAAAATATATTAATTATTTACGGTAATGATAATGTTTTTTATTTTGAATGTGTTAGATACGGTTCTGCATATTTTTAATCAAAATATATTAATTATTTATCAAATTTTTTGAATTTTATTAAATTAGTATGGTTATCACAATATTATCACAAGTGATTTATGGTCATAGTGGTAAGGCATTCTTCCTCAATGTTTAAGAGAGAAGTTTCACTCAATGTTTTAGCGGGCTGGGCGGGCCGGCCCATTCGAACTAGCCCATTTTGACAGCTCTAGTTGACATTAACTCGCATTGGGAGCATGAATTTTTGCAAGTAAGGAACTTATCAATAACGTTACAAAGTTCACAATAAGAACTAGTGGTATAGTGGTAGAATAACCATTGGATGAAAACAATATATAATCTAAGCTCATTTTCTTTTTTTTTCATAAATTTTCTTTGAGATAGTCGTATCAAAAAATGGTAATTATAATGTTTTTTATTCTGGATATTTTTAATCAAAATATATTAATTATTTACGGTAATTATAATGTTTTTTATTTTGAATGTGTTCGATACGGTTCTGCATATTTTTAATCAAAATATATTAATTATTTATCAAATTTTATGAATTTTATTAAATTAGTATGGTTATCACAATATTATCACAAGTGATTTATGGTCATAGTGGTAAGGCATTCTTCCTCAATGTTGAAGAGAGAAGTTTGACTCAATGTTTTAGCGGGCTGGGCGGGCCGTCCCATTCGGACTAGCCCATTTTGACAGCACTAGTTGACATTAACTCGCATTGGGAGCATGAATTTCTGCAAGCAAGGAACTTATCAATAACGTTATAAAGTTCACAACAAGCACTAGTGGTATAGTGGTAGAATAATATCCTACCATGGTACAGATCCGATTTCGAATCCTAGTGGTTGCAAATATCTGAGCGATGATGATAATATTGGTGATGTCGGTACTTCACCTGTCTTCAACCATTGGATGAAAACAATATATAATCTGAGCTCATTTTCTTTTTTTCATAAATTTTCTTTGAGATAGTCCTATCAAAAAACGGTAATTATAATGTTTTTTATTCTGGATATTTTTAATCAAAATATATTAATTATTTACGGTAATTATAATGTTTTTTATTTTGTATGTGTTAGATACGGTTCTGCATATTTTTAATCAAAATATATTAATTATTTATCAAATTTTTTGAATTTTATTAAATTAGTATGGTTATCACAATATTATCACAAGTGATTTATGGTCATAGTGGTAAGGCATTCTTCCTCAATGTTGAAGAGAGAAGTTTGACTCAATGTTTTAGCGGGCTGGGCGGGCCGGCCCATTCGGACTATCCCATTTTGACAGCTCTAGTTGACATTAACTCGCATTGGGAGCATGAATTTCTGCAAGCAAGGAACTTATCAATAACGTTACAAAGTTCACAACAAGCACTAGTGGTATAGTGGTAGAATAATATCCTACCATGGTACAGATCCGAGTTCGAATCCTAGTGGTTGCAAATATCTGAGCGATGATGATAATATTGGTAATGTAGGTACTTCACTTGTCTTCAACCATTGGATGAAAACAATATATAATCTGAGCTCATTTTCTTTTTTTCATAAATTTTCTTTGAGATAGTCCTGTCAAAAAACGGTAATTATAATGTTTTTTATTCTGGATATTTTTAATCAAAATATATTAATTATTTACGGTAATTATAATGTTTTTTATTTTGAATGTGTTAGATACTGTTCTGCATATTTTTAATCAAAATATATTAATTATATATCAAATTTTTTGAATTTTATTAAATTAGTATGGTTATCACAACATTATCACAAGTGATTTATGGTCATAATGGTAAGGCATTCTTCCTCAATGTTGAAGAGAGAAGTTTGACTCAATGTTTTAGCGGGCTGGGCGGGCCGGCCCATTCGGACTAGCCCATTTTGACAGCTCTAGTTGACATTAACTCGCATTGGGAGCATGAATTTCTGCAAGCAAGGAACTTATTAATAACGTTACAAAGTTCACAACAAGAACTAGTGGTATAGTGGTAGAATAATATCCTACCATGGTACAGATCCGAGTTCGAATCCTAGTGGTTGCAAATATCTGAGCGATGATGATAATATTGGTGATGTCGGTACTTCACCTGTCTTCAACCATTGGATGAAAACAATATATAATCTAAGCTCATTTTCTTTTTTTCATAAATTTTCTTTGAGATAGTCGTATCAAAAAACGGTAATTATAATGTTTTTTATTCTGGATATTTTTAATCAAAATATATTAATTATTTACGGTAATGATAATGTTTTTTATTTTGAATGTGTTAGATACGGTTCTGCATATTTTTAATCAAAATATATTAATTATTTATCAAATTTATGAATTTTATTAAATTAGTATGGTTATCACAACATTATCACAAGTGATTTATGGTCATAATGGTAAGGCATTCTTCCTCAATGTTGAAGAGAGAAGTTTGACTCAATGTTTTAGCGGGCTGGGCGGGCCGGCCCATTCGGACTAGCCCATTTTGACAGCTCTAGTTGACATTAACTCGCATTGGGAGCATGAATTTCTGCAAGCAAGGAACTTATCAATAACGTTACAAAGTTCACAAGAAGAACTAGTGGTATAGTGGTAGAATAATATCCTACCATGGTACAGATCCGAGTTCGAATCCTAGTGGTTGCAAATATCTGAGCGATGATGATAATATTGGTGATGTCGGTACTTCACCTGTCTTCAACCATTGGATGAAAACAATATATAATCTAAGCTCATTTTCTTTTTTTTATATATTTTCTTTGAGATAGTCCTCTCAAAAAACGGTAATTATAATGTTTTTTATTCTGGATATTTTTAATCAAAATATATTAATTATTTACGGTAATTATAATATTTTTTATTTTGAATGTGTTACATACGGTTCTGCATATTTTTAATCAAAATATATTAATTACTTATCAAATTTTTTGAATTTTATTATATTAGTATGGTTATCACAATATTATCACAAGTGATTTATGGTCATAGTGGTAAGGCATTCTTCCTCAATGTTGAAGAGAGAAGTTTGACTCAATGTTTTAGCGGGCTGGGCAGGCCGGCCCATTCGGACTAGCCCATTTTGACAGCACTAGTTGACATTAACTCGCATTGGGAGCATGAATTTCTGCAAGCAAGGAACTTATCAATAACGTTACAAAGTTCACAACAAGCACTAGTGGTATAGTGGTAGAATAATATCCTACCATGGTACAGATCCGATTTCGAATCCTAGTGGTTGCAAATATCTGAGCGATGATGATAATATTGGTGATGTCGGTACTTCACCTGTCTTCAACCATTGGATGAAAACAATATATAATCTGAGCTCATTTTCTTTTTTTCATAAATTTTCTTTGAGATAGTCCTATCAAAAAACGGTAATTATAATGTTTTTTATTCTGGATATTTTTAATCAAAATATATTAATTATTTACGGTAATTATAATGTTTTTTATTTTGAATGTGTTAGATACGGTTCTGCATATTTTTAATTAAAATATATTAATTATTTATCAAATTTTTTGAATTTTATTAAATTAGTATGGTTATCACAATATTATCACAAGTGATTTATGGTCATAGTGGT
>JBBPBP010000004.1:53604111-53625536 GCA_037974735.1 Cicer chorassanicum
ATGTGTTAGATACGGTTCTGCATATTTTTAATCAAAATATATTAATTATTTATCAAATTTTTTGAATTTTATTAAATTAGTATGGTTATCACAATATTATCACAAGTGATTTATGGTCATAGTGGTAAGGCATTCTTCCTCAATGTTGAAGAGAGAAGTTTGACTCAATGTTTTAACGAGCTGGGCGGGCCAGCCCATTCGGACTAGCCCATTTTGACAGCACTAGTTGACATTAACTCGCATTGGGAGCATGAATTTCTGCAAGCAAGGAACTTATCAATAACGTTACAAAGTTCACAACAAGCACTAGTGGTATAGTGGTAGAATAATATCCTACCATGGTACAGATCCGAGTTCGAATCCTAGTGGTTGCAAATATCTGAGCGATGATAATAATATTGGTGATGTCGGTACTTCACCTGTCTTCAACCATTGGATGAAAACAATATATAATCTAAGCTCATTTTCTTTTTTTCATAAATTTTCTTTGAGATAGTCCTATCAAAAAACGGTAATTATAATGTTTTTTATTCTGGATATTTTTAATCAAAATATATTAATTATTTACGGTAATTATAATGTTTTTTATTTTGAATGTGTTAGATACGGTTCTGCATATTTTTAATTAAAATATATTAATTATTTATCAAATTTTTTGAATTTTATTAAATTAGTATGGTTATCACAATATTATCACAAGTGATTTATGGTCATAGTGGTAAGGCATTCTTCCTCAATGTTGAAGAGAGAAGTTTGACTCAATGTTTTAGCGGGCTGGGCAGGCCGGCCCATTCGGACTAGCCCATTTTGACAGCACTAGTTGACATTAACTCGCATTGGGAGCATGAATTTCTGCAAGCAAGGAACTTATCAATAACGTTACAAAGTTCACAACAAGCACTAGTGGTATAGTGGTAGAATAATATCCTACCATGGTACAGATCCGATTTCGAATCCTAGTGGTTGCAAATATCTGAGCGATGATGATAATATTGGTGATGTAGGTACTTCACCTGTCTTCAACCATTGGATGAAAACAATATATAATCTGAGCTCATTTTCTTTTTTTCATAAATTTTCTTTGAGATAGTCCTGTCAAAAAACGATAATTATAATGTTTTTTATTCTGGATATTTTTAATCAAAATATATTAATTATTTACGGTAATTATAATGTTTTTTATTTTGAATGTGTTAGATACAGTTCTGCATATTTTTAATCAAAATATATTAATTATTTATCAAATTTATGAATTTTATTAAATTAGTATGGTTATCACAACATTATCACAAGTGATTTATGGTCATAATGGTAAGGCATTCTTCCTGAATGTTGAAGAGAGAAGTTTGACTCAATGTTTTAGCGGGCTGGGCGGGCCGGCCCATTCGGACTAGCCCATTTTGACAGCTCTAGTTGACATTAACTCGCATTGGGAGCATGAATTTCTGCAAGCAAGGAACTTATCAATAACGTTACAAAGTTCACAATAAGAACTAGTGGTATAGTGGTAGAATAATATCCTACCATGGTACAGATCCGAGTTCGAATCCTAGTGGTCGCAAATATCTGAGCGATGATGATAATATTGGTGATGTCGGTACTTCACCTGTCTTCAACCATTGGATGAAAACAATATATAATCTAAGCTCATTTTCTTTTTTTTATATATTTTCTTTGAGATAGTCCTCTCAAAAAACGGTAATTATAATGTTTTTTATTCTGGATATTTTTAATCAAAATATATTAATTATTTACGGTAATTATAATATTTTTTATTTTGAATGTGTTAGATACGGTTCTGCATATTTTTAATCAAAATATATTAATTACTTATCAAATTTTTTGAATTTTATTATATTAGTATGGTTATCACAATATTATCACAAGTGATTTATGGTCATAGTGGTAAGGCATTCTTCCTCAATGTTGAAGAGAGAAGTTTGACTCAATGTTTTAGCGGGCTGGGCAGGCCGGCCCATTCGGACTAGCCCATTTTGACAGCACTAGTTGACATTAACTCGCATTGGGAGCATGAATTTCTGCAAGCAAGGAACTTATCAATAACGTTACAAAGTTCACAACAAGCACTAGTGGTATAGTGGTAGAATAATATCCTACCATGGTACAGATCCGATTTCGAATCCTAGTGGTTGCAAATATCTGAGCGATGATGATAATATTGGTGATGTCGGTACTTCACCTGTCTTCAACCATTGGATGAAAACAATATATAATCTGAGCTCATTTTCTTTTTTTCATAAATTTTCTTTGAGATAGTCCTGTCAAAAAACGATAATTATAATGTTTTTTATTCTGGATATTTTTAATCAAAATATATTAATTATTTACGGTAATTATAATGTTTTTTATTTTGAATGTGTTAGATACGGTTCTGCATATTTTTAATCAAAATATATTAATTATTTATCAAATTTATGAATTTTATTAAATTAGTATGGTTATCACAACATTATCACAAGTGATTTATGGTCATAATGGTAAGGCATTCTTCCTCAATGTTGAAGAGAGAAGTTTGACTCAATGTTTTAGCGGGCTGGGCGGGCCGGCCCATTCGGACTAGCCCATTTTGACAGCTCTAGTTGACATTAACTCGCATTGGGAGCATGAATTTCTGCAAGCAAGGAACTTATCAATAACGTTACAAAGTTCACAAGAAGAACTAGTGGTATAGTGGTAGAATAATATCCTACCATGGTACAGATCCGAGTTCGAATCCTAGTGGTTGCAAATATCTGAGCGATGATGATAATATTGGTGATGTCGGTACTTCACCTGTCTTCAACCATTGGATGAAAACAATATATAATCTAAGCTCATTTTCTTTTTTTTATATATTTTCTTTGAGATAGTCCTCTCAAAAAACGGTAATTATAATGTTTTTTATTCTGGATATTTTTAATCAAAATATATTAATTATTTACGGTAATTATAATATTTTTTATTTTGAATGTGTTACATACGGTTCTGCATATTTTTAATCAAAATATATTAATTACTTATCAAATTTTTTGAATTTTATTATATTAGTATGGTTATCACAATATTATCACAAGTGATTTATGGTCATAGTGGTAAGGCATTCTTCCTCAATGTTGAAGAGAGAAGTTTGACTCAATGTTTTAGCGGGCTGGGCAGGCCGGCCCATTCGGACTAGCCCATTTTGACAGCACTAGTTGACATTAACTCGCATTGGGAGCATGAATTTCTGCAAGCAAGGAACTTATCAATAACGTTACAAAGTTCACAACAAGCACTAGTGGTATAGTGGTAGAATAATATCCTACCATGGTACAGATCCGATTTCGAATCCTAGTGGTTGCAAATATCTGAGCGATGATGATAATATTGGTGATGTCGGTACTTCACCTGTCTTCAACCATTGGATGAAAACAATATATAATCTGAGCTCATTTTCTTTTTTTCATAAATTTTCTTTGAGATAGTCCTGTCAAAAAACGATAATTATAATGTTTTTTATTCTGGATATTTTTAATCAAAATATATTAATTATTTACGGTAATTATAATGTTTTTTATTTTGAATGTGTTAGATACGGTTCTGCATATTTTTAATCAAAATATATTAATTATTTATCAAATTTATGAATTTTATTAAATTAGTATGGTTATCACAATATTATCACAAGTGATTTATGGTCATAGTGGTAAGGCATTCTTCCTCAATGTTGAAGAGAGAAGTTTGACTCAATGTTTTAGCGGGCTGGGCAGGTCGGCCCATTCGGACTAGCCCATTTTGACAGCACTAGTTGACATTAACTCGCATTGGGAGCATGAATTTCTGCAAGCAAGGAACTTATCAATAACTTTACAAAGTTCACAATAAGAACTAGTGGTATAGTGGTAGAATAATATCCTACCATGGTACAGATCCGAGTTCGAATCCTAGTGGTTGCAAATATCTGAGCGATGATGATAATATTGGTGATGTCGGTACTTCACCTGTCATCAACCATTGGATGAAAACAATATATAATCTGAGCTCATTTTCTTTTTTTCATAAGTTTTCTTTGAGATAGTCGTATCAAAAAATGGTAATTATAATTATTTATCAAATTTTTTGAATTTTATTAAATTAGTATGGTTATCACAATATTATCACAAGTGATTTATGGTCATAGTGGTAAGGCATTCTTCCTCAATGTTGAAGAGAGAAGTTTGACTCAATGTTTTAGCGGGCTGGGTGGGCCGGCCCATTCGGACTAGCCCATTTTGACAGCACTAGTTGACATTAACTCGCATTGGGAGCATGAATTTCTGCAAGCAAGGAACTTATCAATAACATTACAAAGTTCACAACAAGCACTAGTGGTATAGTGGTAGAATAATATCCTACCATGGTACAGATCCGAGTTCGAATCCTGCCCATTCGGACTAGCCCATTTTGACAGCTCTAGTTGACATTAACTCGCATTGGGAGCATGAATTTCTGCAAGCAAGGAACTTATCAATAACGTTACAAAGTTCACAACAAGAACTAGTGGTATAGTGGTAGAATAATATCCTACCATGGTACAGATCCGAGTTCGAATCCTAGTGGTTGCAAATATCTGAGCGATGATGATAATATTGGTGATGTCGGTACTTCACCTGTCTTCAACCATTGGATGAAAACAATATATAATCTGAGCTCATTTTCTTTTTTTCATAAATTTTCTTTGAGATAGTCCTGTCAAAAAACGATAATTATAATGTTTTTTATTCTGGATATTTTTAATCAAAATATATTAATTATTTACGGTAATTATAATGTTTTTTATTTTGAATGTGTTAGATACGGTTCTGCATATTTTTAATCAAAATATATTAATTATTTATCAAATTTATGAATTTTATTAAATTAGTATGGTTATCACAACATTATCACAAGTGATTTATGGTCATAATGGTAAGGCATTCTTCCTCAATGTTGAAGAGAGAAGTTTGACTCAATGTTTTAGCGGGCTGGGCGGGCCGGCCCATTCGGACTAGCCCATTTTGACAGCTCTAGTTGACATTAACTCGCATTGGGAGCATGAATTTCTGCAAGCAAGGAACTTATCAATAACGTTACAAAGTTCACAAGAAGAACTAGTGGTATAGTGGTAGAATAATATCCTACCATGGTACAGATCCGAGTTCGAATCCTAGTGGTCGCAAATATCTGAGCGATGATGATAATATTGGTGATGTCGGTACTTCACCTGTCTTCAACCATTGGATGAAAACAATATATAATCTAAGCTCATTTTCTTTTTTTTATATATTTTCTTTGAGATAGTCCTCTCAAAAAACGGTAATTATAATGTTTTTTATTCTGGATATTTTTAATCAAAATATATTAATTATTTACGGTAATTATAATATTTTTTATTTTGAATGTGTTAGATACGGTTCTGCATATTTTTAATCAAAATATATTAATTACTTATCAAATTTTTTGAATTTTATTATATTAGTATGGTTATCACAATATTATCACAAGTGATTTATGGTCATAGTGGTAAGGCATTCTTCCTCAATGTTGAAGAGAGAAGTTTGACTCAATGTTTTAGCGGGCTGGGCAGGTCGGCCCATTCGGACTAGCCCATTTTGACAGCACTAGTTGACATTAACTCGCATTGGGAGCATGAATTTCTGCAAGCAAGGAACTTATCAATAACTTTACAAAGTTCACAATAAGAACTAGTGGTATAGTGGTAGAATAATATCCTACCATGGTACAGATCCGAGTTCGAATCCTAGTGGTTGCAAATATCTGAGCGATGATGATAATATTGGTGATGTCGGTACTTCACCTGTCATCAACCATTGGATGAAAACAATATATAATCTGAGCTCATTTTCTTTTTTTCATAAGTTTTCTTTGAGATAGTCGTATCAAAAAATGGTAATTATAATTATTTATCAAATTTTTTGAATTTTATTAAATTAGTATGGTTATCACAATATTATCACAAGTGATTTATGGTCATAGTGGTAAGGCATTCTTCCTCAATGTTGAAGAGAGAAGTTTGACTCAATGTTTTAGCGGGCTGGGTGGGCCGGCCCATTCGGACTAGCCCATTTTGACAGCACTAGTTGACATTAACTCGCATTGGGAGCATGAATTTCTGCAAGCAAGGAACTTATCAATAACATTACAAAGTTCACAACAAGCACTAGTGGTATAGTGGTAGAATAATATCCTACCATGGTACAGATCCGAGTTCGAATCCTGCCCATTCGGACTAGCCCATTTTGACAGCTCTAGTTGACATTAACTCGCATTGGGAGCATGAATTTCTGCAAGCAAGGAACTTATCAATAACGTTACAAAGTTCACAACAAGAACTAGTGGTATAGTGGTAGAATAATATCCTACCATGGTACAGATCCGAGTTCGAATCCTAGTGGTTGCAAATATCTGAGCGATGATAATAATATTGGTGATGTCGGTACTTCACCTGTCATCAACCATTGGATGAAAACAATATATAATCTGAGCTCATTTTCTTTTTTTCATAAGTTTTCTTTGAGATAGTCGTATCAAAAAACGGTAATTATAATTATTTATCAAATTTTTTGAATTTTATTAAATTAGTATGGTTATCACAATATTATCACAAGTGATTTATGGTCATAGTGGTAAGGCATTCTTCCTCAATGTTGAAGAGAGAAGTTTGACTCAATGTTTTAGCGGGCTGGGCGGGCCGGCCCATTCGGACTATCCCATTTTGACAGCTCTAGTTGACATTAACTCGCATTGGGAGCATGAATTTCTGCAAGCAAGGAACTTATCAATAACGTTACAAAGTTCACAACAAGCACTAGTGGTATAGTGGTAGAATAATATCCTACCATGGTACAGATCCGAGTTCGAATCCTAGTGGTTGCAAATATCTGAGCGATGATGATAATATTGGTAATGTAGGTACTTCACTTGTCTTCAACCATTGGATGAAAACAATATATAATCTGAGCTCATTTTCTTTTTTTCATAAATTTTCTTTGAGATAGTCCTGTCAAAAAACGGTAATTATAATGTTTTTTATTCTGGATATTTTTAATCAAAATATATTAATTATTTACGGTAATTATAATGTTTTTTATTTTGAATGTGTTAGATACTGTTCTGCATATTTTTAATCAAAATATATTAATTATATATCAAATTTTTTGAATTTTATTAAATTAGTATGGTTATCACAACATTATCACAAGTGATTTATGGTCATAATGGTAAGGCATTCTTCCTCAATGTTGAAGAGAGAAGTTTGACTCAATGTTTTAGCGGGCTGGGCGGGCCGGCCCATTCGGACTAGCCCATTTTGACAGCTCTAGTTGACATTAACTCGCATTGGGAGCATGAATTTCTGCAAGCAAGGAACTTATTAATAACGTTACAAAGTTCACAACAAGAACTAGTGGTATAGTGGTAGAATAATATCCTACCATGGTACAGATCCGAGTTCGAATCCTAGTGGTTGCAAATATCTGAGCGATGATGATAATATTGGTGATGTCGGTACTTCACCTGTCTTCAACCATTGGATGAAAACAATATATAATCTAAGCTCATTTTCTTTTTTTCATAAATTTTCTTTGAGATAGTCGTATCAAAAAACGGTAATTATAATGTTTTTTATTCTGGATATTTTTAATCAAAATATATTAATTATTTACGGTAATGATAATGTTTTTTATTTTGAATGTGTTAGATACGGTTCTGCATATTTTTAATCAAAATATATTAACTATTTATCAAATTTTTTGAATTTTATTAAATTAGTATGGTTATCACAATATTATCACAAGTGATTTATGGTCATAGTGGTAAGGCATTCTTCCTCAATGTTGAAGAGAGAAGTTTGACCCAATGTTTTAGCGGGCTGGGCGGGCCGGCCCATTCGGACTAGCCCATTTTGACAGCTCTAGTTGACATTAACTCGCATTGGGAGCATGAATTTTTACAAGTAAGGAACTTATCAATAACTTTACAAAGTTCACAATAAGAACTAGTGGTATAGTGGTAGAATAATATCCTACCATGGTACAGATCCGAGTTCGAATCCTAGTGGTTGCAAATATCTGAGCGATGATGATAATATTGGTGATGTCGGTACTTCACCTGTCTTCAACCATTGGATGAAAACAATATATAATCTAAGCTCATTTTCTTTTTTTCATAAATTTTCTTTGAGATAGTCGTATCAAAAAACGGTAATTATAATGTTTTTTATTCTGGATATTTTTAATCAAAATATATTAATTATTTACGGTAATTATAATGTTTTTTATTTTGAATGTGTTAGATACGGTTATGCATATTTTTAATCAAAATATATTAATTATTTATCAAATTTTTTGAATTTTATTAAATTAGTATGGTTATTACAATATTATCAAAAGTGATTTATGGTCATAGTGGTAAGGCATTCTTCCTCAATGTTGAAGAGAGAAGTTTGACTTAATGTTTTAGCGGGCTGGGCGGGCCGGCTCATTCGGACTAGCCCATTTTGACAGCTCCAGTTGACATTAACTCGCATTGGGAGCATGAATTTCTGCAAGCAAGGAACTTATCAATAACGTTACAAAGTTCACAACAAGCACTAGTGGTATAGTGGTAGAATAATATCCTACCATGGTACAGATCCGAGTTCGAATCCTAGTGGTTGCAAATATCTGAGCGATGATGATAATATTGGTGATGTAGGTACTTCACTTGTCTTCAACCATTGGATGAAAACAATATATAATCTGAGCTCATTTTCTTTTTTTCATAAATTTTCTTTGAGATAGTCCTGTCAAAAAACGGTAATTATAATGTTTTTTATTCTGGATATTTTTAATCAAAATATATTAATTATTTACGGTAATTATAATGTTTTTTATTTTGAATGTGTTAGATACTGTTCTGCATATTTTTAATCAAAATATATTAATTATTTATCAAATTTTTTGAATTTTATTAAATTAGTATGGTTATCACAACATTATCACAAGTGATTTATGGTCATAATGGTAAGGCATTCTTCCTCAATGTTGAAGAGAGAAGTTTGACTCAATGTTTTAGCGGGCTGGGCGGGCCGGCCCATTCGGACTAGCCCATTTTGACAGCTCTAGTTGACATTAACTCGCATTGGGAGCATGAATTTCTGCAAGCAAGGAACTTATTAATAACGTTACAAAGTTCACAACAAGAACTAGTGGTATAGTGGTAGAATAATATCCTACCATGGTACAGATCCGAGTTCGAATCCTAGTGGTTGCAAATATCTGAGCGATGATGATAATATTGGTGATGTCGGTACTTCACCTGTCTTCAACCATTGGATGAAAACAATATATAATCTAAGCTCATTTTCTTTTTTTCATAAATTTTCTTTGAGATAGTCGTATCAAAAAACGGTAATTATAATGTTTTTTATTCTGGATATTTTTAATCAAAATATATTAATTATTTACGGTAATGATAATGTTTTTTATTTTGAATGTGTTAGATACGGTTCTGCATATTTTTAATCAAAATATATTAACTATTTATCAAATTTTTTGAATTTTATTAAATTAGTATGGTTATCACAATATTATCACAAGTGATTTATGGTCATAGTGGTAAGGCATTCTTCCTCAATGTTGAAGAGAGAAGTTTGACCCAATGTTTTAGCGGGCTGGGCGGGCCGGCCCATTCGGACTAGCCCATTTTGACAGCTCTAGTTGACATTAACTCGCATTGGGAGCATGAATTTTTACAAGTAAGGAACTTATCAATAACTTTACAAAGTTCACAATAAGAACTAGTGGTATAGTGGTAGAATAATATCCTACCATGGTACAGATCCGAGTTCGAATCCTAGTGGTTGCAAATATCTGAGCGATGATGATAATATTGGTGATGTCGGTACTTCACCTGTCTTCAACCATTGGATGAAAACAATATATAATCTAAGCTCATTTTCTTTTTTTCATAAATTTTCTTTGAGATACTCCTATCAAAAAACGCTAATTATAATGTTTTTTATTCTGGATATTTTTAATCAAAATATATTAATTATTTACGGCAATTATAATGTTTTTTATTTTGAATGTGTTAGATACGGTTCTGCATATTTTTAATCAAAATATATTAATTATTTATCAAATTTTTTGAATTTTATTAAATTAGTATGGTTATCACAATATTATCACTAGTGATTTATGGTCATAGTGGTAAGGCATTCTTCCTCAATGTTGAAGAGAGAAGTTTGACTCAATGTTTTAGCGGGCTGGGCGGGCCGACCCATTCAGACTAGCCCATTTTGACAGCTCTAGTTGACATTAACTCGCATTGGGAGCATGAATTTCTGCAAGCAAGGAACTTATCAATAACGTTACAAAGTTCACAACAAGAACTAGTGGTATAGTGGTAGAATAATATCCTACCATGGTACAGATCCGAGTTCGAATCCTAGTGGTTGCAAATATCTGAGCGATGATGATAATATTGGTGATGTCGGTACTTCACCTGTCTTCAACCATTGGATGAAAACAATATATAATCTGAGCTCATTTTCTTTTTTTCATAAATTTTCTTTGAGATACTCCTATCAAAAAACGGTAATTATATTTACGGTAATTATAATGTTTTTTATTTTGAATGTGTTAGATACGGTTCTGCATATTTTTAATCAAAATATATTAATTATTTATCAAATTTTTTGAATTTTATTAAATTAGTATGATTATCACAATATTATCACAAGTGATTTATGGTCATAGTGGTAAGGCATTCTTCCTCAATGTTGAAGAGAGAAGTTTGACTCAATGTTTTAGCGGGCTGGGCGTGCCGGCCCATTCGGACTAGCCCATTTTGACAGCTCAGGTTGACATTAACTCGCATTGGGAGCATGAATTTCTGCAAGCAAGGAACTTATCAATAACGTTACAAAGTTCACAACAAGCACTAGTGGTATAGTGGTAGAATAATATCCTACCATGGTACAGATCCGAGTTCGAATCCTAGTGGTTGCAAATATCTAAGCGATGATGATAATATTGGCGATGTCGGTACTTCACCTGTCTTCAACCATTGGATGAAAACAATATATAATCTGAGCTCATTTTATTTTTTTCATAAATTTTCTTTGAGATAGTCCTATAAAAAAACGGTAATTATAATGTTTTTTATTCTGGATATTTTTAATCAAAATATATTAATTATTTACGGTAATTATAATGTTTTTTATTTTGAATGTGTTAGATACGGTTCTGCATATTTTTAAACAAAATATATTAATTATTTATCAATTTTTTTGAATTTTATTAAATTAGTATGGTTATCACAATATTATCACAAGTGATTTATGGTCATAGTGGTAAGGCATTCTTCCTCAATGTTGAAGAGAGAAGTTTGACTCAATGTTTTATCGGGCTGGGCGGGTCGGCCCATTCGGACTAACTCATTTTGACAGCTCTAGTTGACATTAACTCGCATTGGGAGCATGAATTTCTGCAAGCAAGGAACTTATCAATGACATTACAAAGTTCACAACAATAACTAGTGGTATAGTGGTAGAATAATATCCTACCATGGTACAGATCCGAGTTCGAATCCTAGTGGTTGCAAATATCTGAGCGATGATGATAATATTGGTGATGTCGGTACTTCACCTGTCTTCAACCATTGGATGAAAACAATATATAATCTAAGCTCATTTTCTTTTTTTCATAAATTTTCTTTGAGATACTCCTATCAAAAAACGCTAATTATAATGTTTTTTATTCTGGATATTTTTAATCAAAATATATTAATTATTTACGGCAATTATAATGTTTTTTATTTTGAATGTGTTAGATACGGTTCTGCATATTTTTAATCAAAATATATTAATTATTTATCAAATTTTTTGAATTTTATTAAATTAGTATGGTTATCACAATATTATCACTAGTGATTTATGGTCATAGTGGTAAGGCATTCTTCCTCAATGTTGAAGAGAGAAGTTTGACTCAATGTTTTAGCGGGCTGGGCGGGCCGACCCATTCAGACTAGCCCATTTTGACAGCTCTAGTTGACATTAACTCGCATTGGGAGCATGAATTTCTGCAAGCAAGGAACTTATCAATAACGTTACAAAGTTCACAACAAGAACTAGTGGTATAGTGGTAGAATAATATCCTACCATGGTACAGATCCGAGTTCGAATCCTAGTGGTTGCAAATATCTGAGCGATGATGATAATATTGGTGATGTCGGTACTTCACCTGTCTTCAACCATTGGATGAAAACAATATATAATCTGAGCTCATTTTCTTTTTTCATAAATTTTCTTTGAGATACTCCTATCAAAAAACGGTAATTATAATGTTTTTTATTTTGAATGTGTTAGATACGGTTCTGCATATGTTTAATCAAAATATATTAATTATTTATCAAATTTTTTGAATTTTATTAAATTAGTATGGTTATCACAATATTATCACAAGTGATTTATGGTCATAGTGGTAAGGCATTCTTCCTCAATGTTGAAGAGAGAAGTTTGACTCAATGTTTTAGCGGGCTGGGCGGGCCGGCCCATTCAGACTATCCCATTTTGACAGCTCTAGTTGACATTAACTCGCATTGGGAGCATGAATTTCTGCAAGCAAGGAACTTATAAATAACGTTACAAAGTTCACAACAAGCACTAGTGGTATAGTGGTAGAATAATATCCTACCATGGTACAGATCCGAGTTTGAATCCTAGTGGTTGCAAATATCTGAGCGATGAAAACAATATATAATCTAAGCTCATTTTCTTTTTTTCACAACAATAACTAGTGGTATAGTGGTAGAATAATATCCTACCATGGTACAGATCCGAGTTCGAATCCTAGTGGTTGCAAATATCTGAGCGATGATGATAATATTGGTGATGTCGGTACTTCACCTACTTCACCTGTCTTCAACCATTGGATGAAAACAATATATAATCTGAGCTCATTTTCTTTTTTTCATAAATTTTCTTTGAGATAGTCCTATCAAAAAACGGTAATTATAATGTTTTTTATTCTGGATATTTTTAATCAAAATATATTAATTATTTACGGTAATTATAATGTTTTTTATTTTGAATGTGTTAGATACGGTTCTGCATATTTTTAATCAAAATATATTAATTATTTATCAAATTTTTTGAATTTTATTAAATTAGTATGGTTATCACAATATTATCACAAGTGATTTATGGTCATAGTGGTAAGGCATTCTTCCTCAATGTTGAAGAGAGAAGTTTGACTCAATGTTTTAGCGGGCTGGGCGGGCCGGCCCATTCGGACTATCCCATTTTGACAGCTCTAGTTGACATTAACTCGCATTGGGAGCATGAATTTCTGCAAGCAAGGAACTTATCAATAACGTTACAAAGTTCACAACAAGCACTAGTGGTATAGTGGTAGAATAATATCCTACCATGGTACAGATCCGAGTTCGAATCCTAGTGGTTGCAAATATCTGAGCGATGATGATAATATTGGTGATGTAGGTACTTCACTTGTCTTCAACCATTGGATGAAAACAATATATAATCTGAGCTCATTTTCTTTTTTTCATAAATTTTCTTTGAGATAGTCCTGTCAAAAAACGGTAATTATAATGTTTTTTATTCTGGATATTTTTAATCAAAATATATTAATTATTTACGGTAATTATAATGTTTTTTATTTTGAATGTGTTAGATACTGTTCTGCATATTTTTAATCAAAATATATTAATTATTTATCAAATTTTTTGAATTTTATTAAATTAGTATGGTTATCACAACATTATCACAAGTGATTTATGGTCATAATGGTAAGGCATTCTTCCTCAATGTTGAAGAGAGAAGTTTGACTCAATGTTTTAGCGGGCTGGGCGGGCCGGCCCATTCGGACTAGCCCATTTTGACAGCTCTAGTTGACATTAACTCGCATTGGGAGCATGAATTTCTGCAAGCAAGGAACTTATTAATAACGTTACAAAGTTCACAACAAGAACTAGTGGTATAGTGGTAGAATAATATCCTACCATGGTACAGATCCGAGTTCGAATCCTAGTGGTTGCAAATATCTGAGCGATGATGATAATATTGGTGATGTCGGTACTTCACCTGTCTTCAACCATTGGATGAAAACAATATATAATCTAAGCTCATTTTCTTTTTTTCATAAATTTTCTTTGAGATAGTCGTATCAAAAAACGGTAATTATAATGTTTTTTATTCTGGATATTTTTAATCAAAATATATTAATTATTTACGGTAATGATAATGTTTTTTATTTTGAATGTGTTAGATACTGTTCTGCATATTTTTAATCAAAATATATTAATTATTTATCAAATTTTTTGAATTTTATTAAATTAGTATGGTTATCACAATATTATCACAAGTGATTTATGGTCATAGTGGTAAGGCATTCTTCCTCAATGTTGAAGAGAGAAGTTTGACCCAATGTTTTAGCGGGCTGGGCGGGCCGGCCCATTCGGACTAGCCCATTTTGACAGCTCTAGTTGACATTAACTCGCATTGGGAGCATGAATTTTTACAAGTAAGGAACTTATCAATAACTTTACAAAGTTCACAATAAGAACTAGTGGTATAGTGGTAGAATAATATCCTACCATGGTACAGATCCGAGTTCGAATCCTAGTGGTTGCAAATATCTGAGCGATGATGATAATATTGGTGATGTCGGTACTTCACCTGTCTTCAACCATTGGATGAAAACAATATATAATCTAAGCTCATTTTCTTTTTTTCATAAATTTTCTTTGAGATAGTCGTATCAAAAAACGGTAATTATAATGTTTTTTATTCTGGATATTTTTAATCAAAATATATTAATTATTTACGGTAATTATAATGTTTTTTATTTTGAATGTGTTAGATACGGTTCTGCATATTTTTAATCAAAATATATTAATTATTTATCAAATTTTTTGAATTTTATTAAATTAGTATGGTTATCACAATATTATCACAAGTGATTTATGGCCATAGTGGTAAGGCATTCTTCCTCAATGTTGAAGAGAGAAGTTTGACTCAATGTTTTAGCAGGCTGGGCGGGCCGGCCCATTCGGACTAGCCCATTTTGACAGCTCTAGTTGACATTAACTCGCATTGGGAGCATGAATTTCTGCAAGCAAGGAACTTATCAATAACGTTACAATGTTCACAACAAGCACTAGTGGTATAGTGGTAGAATAATATCCTACCATGGTACAGATCCGAGTTATGTCGGTACTTCATCTGTCTTCAACCATTAGATGAAAACAATATATAATCTGAGCTCATTTTCTTTTTTTCATAAATTTTCTTTGAGATAGTCCTATCAAAAAACGGTAATTATAATGTTTTTTATTCTGGATATTTTTAATCAAAATATATTAATTATTTACGGTAATTATAATATTTTTTATTTTGAATGTGTTAGATACGGTTCTCCATATTTTTAACCAAAATATATTAATTATTTATCAAATTTTTTGAATTTTATTAAATTAGTATGGTTATCACAATATTATCACAAGTGATTTATGGTCATAGTGGTAAGGCATTCTTCCTCAATGTTGAAGAGAGAAGTTTGATTCTCTTTTGATCATCTTTTGTAAATAGATTTATTGAAATACAAATTGTGTGATATTAATGACTAATCAACCGGTTCTGATCGATTTGTTGATCGAGTGACCACTATTAGATAGAGTCAATAGCATGATCGATTGAATTGAAAGATTGATCCGATTATAATTTGGGTTTACAGTTGAATCGGTCGGTCCAAATTTTAAAACACTTTTAAATAGGACTAGGAATAGTTCTATATAATTAGACAAAATAAAAATAACAACAATTTATTCTTTAATTAAAAGCAAATTTCTATAAAAACTTTAGTTAAGTTTTTTGGTTACAAACCGAACTAAAGTAATTTAAAGATAAAATAGATCTATTTACATGTAGAAAATAATGAAAATAATAACATCAATCTCTCATTCATTCCACCAATCTGGAAATCCCAATGAAAAATGAGAATTCTTCTTATCCACCTTAAACTCCACACCCTCAAAATCCATTAGAATTCATCATATTATTTTCATACCTTGTTCTTTTTCCATACACAAATTAACCTCTTGTGTCATCTCCCTCACAGAAAAATTAACAACACCATTTTTCCTACCATCTCAATCCCTCAAACCATAATCAAAGTTTGAACACAATTTTTCAAAGACACATTGGCAACATGAAAATCCGAAAGTGCTACCCTAGCCACTCCAATGGGGACACTACAAAAAAAATTGTCTCTATCTACGGCATATTTTATATTTACTCACGGAAAGACCGTAAGTAACGTAAAATTGCTTACGGATTATCCACAGACACGAGTTTGTAGCTATTTCCCTCGTAGGAAAATATTTACCCACGGGAACGCATTGGGATATACTTACTTAAGGAATCTCTGTGGATAGCATGGCTTACCGATTCGCAAGTACTCATAGATTTTATGTGGGTAAAAACACAGATACTTACTGACGGATAGGTCACACGTACCATTACTCACGGACAATTCGTAAAAGATTATATTGATTTCTATTTGATAATTAAAATTTTATCCATGACATCACCGTGGGTAAATTATCATTTACTCATGGAATTTTCGTGGGTAATGAAAAATATATTCATTCTGTTTTGTATTCTATTGTTTCCTGTATTTTTTTAATGTATTTTTAAAATAAATTGTAAGCATATTAAAACATCATTGTCAAAACAAAGTGAAGTTTTATATAAATAGTATTTTCAAAGTACAAATAGTGACTACCAGAAGTCTGAAAATAGACACAATTTACAGTACCATAATTCTCAAAATAAGCACATTGTCACTACCATAAGTTTAAAAATACACATAACAATACTATCGCAAGAATATATATAGATAATGCCTACAAGTCTAAGCAAAATATGTAGTCATAACTACTAAATTAAAAAGACACTGAAATCAGCATTACTACTCGCTGTCATCATCGTTAGACTCATCCTCGTCATAATCTGGATGACAACGACGACGGAGGACTCAACTTGTATGGAAGCAACACTTTTTGCCAATGTTGCTAGCTGCATCTGAAGCTCTATAGAGCGCTGCTCTGATTGTTGAACCTCATCTTGTCGACGTTGCTCTGCTTTCCTTAGCTCCTCTCACGCCTCTCGTGCCTCGTGTTCTCCCGCTTTTGCTCGCTCCTCAAATGCTACTATCTGTGTAGCTATCTTGTTAGAGTGCTGAGACAAGACATTGGTGCAACTTGTAGATGGACGAGAATCTACGACGAGACTTGCCACACCTAGTCTATAAAGCGATGATCTATCTCCAACACCATAAATAAGCCCTTTATTCTTTCCCCCAACAGATTGGACCCATATGTCTAAGCGAGATTCTGCATTAACCATTTGGCTACAACTACTAGATATTTCCCCACCTTTGGAGGTCTGCTGCAACTTACTTTGAAATGTTTCCTGCTCAAATAAAAAAGATTATAACATAATCAAATTACATTTACAAAAAATACAAATGAAATAATGAATGATTTAATATTTCTTACATATATATTGTTTTTTATCTTTCATCAACCCAAGAGTTGTCCTTCTTCTTAGTGTGAGTTATTAAAAAGACCTCATCCAATGTGGAGTCTCTACCTAACTCTTCAGCCTTACAAAAAATAAAAATAAAACAGCATAACTGTGAATAAGATGAGAGCCACATTTCACCAGCAAAGGAAAACAACAAAATATATCTATGCATTTTGAAACAACAACACAATAAAACAATAAAAATAGCAAATAGTAGGCATGTCCTTGAGCTAAACATTAAATGGTTATACAGTGAAGACTTTGACATAGAAAATGTACAATCTGAATAGTATGTTCAACAATTGATATAGATCCACCAATATAGACAGCTCCCCATTTAGAAGAAGCACGATTTTTCTTAGCTCGATTTGATATTTTCTTATATGATGGATCCATCCATATCTTCTCAAGATCATTGCAAACAATTTCACCCATCCAAGTTGGACATTTGCGCTTCTTTCTCACTTGCATCAACATATCAAAAAGACGCATTGATCCTTTTGTATTGAAGATATTCTTAATCTGAAAATTGTGCTTAGGCAACCAAGTAACTCCCTCTGGCAACATTACATTACAAATAAGTTATAATGTATTAATTAGTATCCACACAAGAGTTGAACTCATTAACAAGATATATAACATAATCTTACACCGAATTTGTCGAACCAGCGTTCCAAAGTTTATTCTGGGATTGCTCCCCAGCTAGGATACGGATCAACATATTGTGATGTAATAACTGAGGTGAGTGCCCTTGATGCCACCCTACACGGTAACCACCTGCAAACAATTTTCAAACAATATAAAATTTTAAAAAATAATTTGAAACGAACCATAAACCACATGTTGTAATGAAAAGTTAATCGGAACTAGTTACATACCCTTGACCATCCGACCATATCATTGTTCTCCCATCAGGCGCAACCCCATGACTAGAATTGGAGCATCATGAGCCTTGAGTCTTATTACCAATAGCAACAGGTATGGAAATTGGTGGATTAAAGGAAATTGTAGTATGTCGTGAGGCAACAGATGTTGATGGTTGTGACGGAGAATGATCAACAGTCGGGGAAATGTTGTCTTATGGGACAAAACTCGATGAGGTTGATATAGTAAGGTTAGGTTCATTGGAGGTTGATGCAAATTATTTTTGGACTTGTGCTCAGCTGTTGGACTGACTGACAGAACAAACATTGTTGTGTAATAGATAAATTATGTTACTTTGATTGCTAACAGCTTGTAAGTAACTCATTATTTCATGGTCAACAGTATACTATACATCCCAATTGCTTTTATATCTTTTAAATGTTGTTGTGCTTGTGTGTTAGACAACATAATCTCAATTGCTTTTATTATATCTTCTATAGTTTTTATATGTTGCTTTTATAACTTCTTTTTAAATGAAAATGAAAACAAAGTTCTATGATAAGTAATCTGTGAAACCAGTGCTAGTAAATTGAACTTAACTGGAACTGCAAATGGGTCATTAGTAATTAGAAATCATGCTTAATATAACTTGTCATAGTAATTTCAAATAATACATTGTGAAAAGTATTTCATTTGCAAAAGAAGAGCTATAAAGGACATTGCCCTCTACCCATTACTAACAAGTGGTTATTTTCCAAAATATATCCAAGAGTCACAACTTCCCCCTATTTTCCCACAATCAGTAATAGAATAAAGGAATTTTCTCCAAATGAGGGGTGCTGACTTGCTAAGAATATTACCATTAAGTAAATATGTTGCTTGAAACTACATTACAAACAAAGGAGTAGAAAACATCAAATAAACCAAATATCATAAAGGCATACCTGTTCGAGATCCTGATCAAATGCACTATGGTTAACAGATGTTTGAATTGCCACAGGTCTTGAAGAGCACAAAAGGCGTCTAATCTAGTAAAGGCAGCAAGAACAATGACTTGTAAGAAAGAAAGATAAACCCCAAAATAAAGTCACAAAAGCCAAAACATTCTTTGAAAAAAATAAAATGTTAGCACTTGTTCCATGTACATGCTTCACTCAACTAGCACAAGATGATAACAGAAACACAACTAAATGACGTATAAAAATGTCTCACTATTTGTCCCCTTCAATGCATAACATTCACTACAACACTATTAACTACAACATTATGTAAGAAAAACAAAGAATCATATCTAAAGAATATGAATAATTTTGGATTTGAAGGAAAATGGTTAGGGTTTTAAATAAAAATTGGGGCTTTTTTAGATAATAGTAAAGAAAGTCTAAGCACATATGGCACAAAAAGGAAATCTGATTTCGGTAAGACTCGATCTGAATCGTAGTTCATATTCAATTCGGTTCAGTGAGGGCAACCACGAAAGTCACCGAATGGGTCAGTCTTTTCCTTCAGTTTGTTCTATATATGTTGAATAAAAAAGCTTGGAGGACGTAGCAGATGTCCGGGACGGACATGACTTCTTCTAACGCTAGAAGACTACTGGAAGAGACCCGGGACCAGATGAAATTTGAGCACGATAATAAAGGAAGATAACTTACCCTTGAGAGAGAGCGATTGTCGAGGAGGCATCCAGAGCGGTCTAGGTCAACGGAGCGAGTTGCAATCTGGAGGAGGTTGGAAGAAGAAGAAGGGTTTAGGGTTGTCTAGGTTGCAATCTGAATGAGTGAGTTCTTTTGGTTTTGAGAATGAAGAGTTATTTTGGTTTTCACATAAACTTTTCTTTTTTAAAACTCAACACAAACTTTAAAAAAAAAAATTACCTATGGAGAAAAAGAAATTATCTTCGGAGAAGTTATAGTAAAAGTAACACGAAGAAATTTCACAGAATTTAAGTGAGAGCTGCATTTTTTTTTCTTTATCCACGGTTTTTTTAAATTTTACCTACAGAATAGCTGTCGAAATTAATTAAAAAAACAATTTATTTTATAAAAAAATACCCACAATTTTTCTATAGATAACAACTAATTTACGCACGGACTGAGATCCGTGAGTAATTTTCTGTAGGTATACAAATATTTTCTTGTAGTGCGAGTTTCTTTGTATTTCTTGCATTGTACTGCAAATGTCACCGACCTTGCATGTGGTTGAATGTCAAAAATGAATTTCTCATTCCATGAAATTAAACCGTCATTTTCTTTCACCATTTTCGTTATGTAAGAATTTAGATGCGACAACGTACACTTCCTCTTTCAATAAATTTTGATCAACTACGCTTATGTTATGTCCAAATGTTATGTCCAAAAATGATCGTGATCTCTAAGGTTAGTGTTTGTTGTTTTCCTTCCATGTTGAGAATTTTTGTCTACTGTAGTAATTGTAGATATTATTATAAGGTGTATAATTAATATATGGTATGGCTTCAGAATGAATATTGTTTTTGTTTTTTTTTTTTCAAAACGTCAGGATCAATATTGGTTGTGATGAAAAGATCGGGGATTAAGTAATAGAATTTGATGTGCTAGAAAATGTGAGGAAAGAAATTTATTTTTGGAGCGTCGTGTACGTTGTTTAAATGTTTGTACATAAATGATTTATTTATCTTTTAGAGAAAGTAATTTGTTGTCATGAAATCACCATAGGGCAAATAATAATACAATGATATGTGTGTCTATAAATTATAGGTCTCCTCTATTGATAATATAATGATGTTAATTTCACAAGTCTATTAATTATAAATCTCGTTTATATATTATAAAGGTTTAAAAATTTTATAATTTAAAAAATTGTTTAAATAAAGTATTTTAAAGTTAAAAAAACTCTCAAAATTTAGTGGACTAAGTGCAGTCTATATATCCACTTTTTTTTATAAAAAAATTTGGAAAATAATTAGATTTCT
>JBBPBP010000004.1:53631588-53667538 GCA_037974735.1 Cicer chorassanicum
AAAAAAAAAACACACATTTAATAAAAAAACATTTTACACTCACTGTATAACCCCTTCGTTGATTGGGTCAAAAATACTTATAGGAGGTATATCTAGTGACAAAATGACCTATTATGTAAGAGTAAGAGGATCAATTATAAGTCGAATTATAATAGATAATTGAAATAAAATCATCACATCAAGTCACTCACATGACTATCAAATACCACTCAGCTTTGCATCTTTACAAGCACGTGAAAGTTGCAATTGTAATTTCAATGAAATTTGAGTGACAAATTTTGTGAAAATGTTAATGGGCTTTACAAAAAAGATGGATCTATGTTTCTGTATGCCCATGACGGTGGACGTGGAAGGGGGTAAGAAGGTGAAACAGTGAAACATATGAACTCTGTACTTATTTTATAAACTTAATAATGATTTTGATAATAAAAGTTAAATAACCAAAACGTTTTGAATGAGTAAAGTTTAGAAATAAAGTGGTTTTGGTCTTGTGGTGTATTAATGCTTGCGTTTTATCTTTGATTGTTGCGTTAATTACATGACTGCTCTCCACCGAGTCTACCTAATGATCTAATCACCTTTTGCCCGGTCAAAACCCTAACCCTAGGTGCCACGTAACTGCTGTTGCCCGGACATTATTCAAAGTCAAAACTCTAGTGCATGTTCAAGTAGTCAAATGCGCACGTTTTGGGTGGGCAGCAGTTTCGGAGCACACGTTTTCTGAGGTTAAGGATTGGAGTGGTCAACTGGAGCGCACTACTCAGAGCTAATGGATCGCACCATTTTCTCTGATTCAGTTGCGGAATTCCTCTATAAATAGAGGGTTCTCCTCAGTTGAAAAAACACACCAAAAGCACTTCGAATTTGAGGCTTTTCTCTCTTCTCCCCCCGTTCTTACTTCTTCTTCTTCTTTTTCTTGAGTGGCCTTAGTGCCATATTACGAGTGGTAGTCGTAAGACTGCCATATTGAGGGTGTGATTCTAGAACGGTTTTCTACGGTGCAGTAGAACTCCGATACACTCATCTGGGCTGTTTTATCTTGGGGACTTCGTGGTTGATAGTTTGCCTTGCACCTTTTGGACAGTGCCTCGAAACGTCTTAAAGAAAGCGACCTAGTTCGCGACTCAACCCAATAATATTTTCGGTGGCATAAATTGTTTTTTCAAACTTTTCAAAATTCAAAAATAACAATTTTAAGACGATTTTCGAACTGTCATGTCTACCGATGAAATTACTGGGACATGTTCTTCTGCTTCTGACTACAACAAACCGTTTCGGTTTGAAGGAAGTCACTTCAAACGATGGCAACAAAAAATGTTATTTTTTCTAACCACGAAAAAGGTTGCCAACGTTCTGAAGGATGACATTCTTGTTGTTCCAGAAAATGCTGAACAAACAGAACATAATAAGATTGCTGCTGAATTAACCCAATGGGAACATAATGATTACTTATGTAAGAATTATATTCTGAATGAACTTGTTGATGATCTATATGATTACTACAGTTCTGACAGCAATACTGCTAGACAGGTTTGGGATGCTCTGAAGAAGAAATATGATACTGAGGAAACTGGAGCCAAAAAGTATGGTGTTAGCCGCTACCTCAAATATCAGATGACAGATCCGTGGAAGCTCAGTCTCATGAAATCCAGAAATTTGCTCACGAAATCATCACTAAAGGTATGTCCCTCAATGAACAGTTTCAATTTGCTGTTATTATTGACAAACTGCCCCCTACTTGGAAAGATTTTAAAAATTCTCCCAGGCATAAAACAAAAGAATTCTCTCTAGAAAGTCTGATAACTCGCCTTAGAATTGAGGAAGAATCTCGTAAGCAAGACCAGAAAGATGAAGTTCTTCTTGTGGCAAACAACAAGAAAAAGAAATTCATCAGAGCAGTTCTGAAGCCAAACGGCAAACATCTAAAGAATCAGAATCGCTCCTCAAAGAACAACAACAAGAATGGGAACCCTCCAAAGGCCCCAATTGCAAAGCAGCAACCACCTCTTAGAAATGGACCCCTCCCTTTTCTCTGTTTTCATTGTGGGAAAGAGGGTCATATAGCACGCAAGTGTAGGAACAAGTCAGACCTTGCTAATGAGGCTAACTTGACAGAAGAGCAATTCATTGCTATGATAACTGAGATCAACCTTGTTGGTGGATCAAATGGATGGTGGATAGACACTGGCGCCTCCTGCCATGTCTGTTATGATCGTGCTATGTTTAAAACATACACTGCTGCTGAAGATAAGAAAGTTCTGTTGGGAGATTCCCACACCACTAATGTTGCTGGTATTGGAGATGTGGAACTAACATTCACCTCTGGAAACACCTTAATTCTGAAGGATGTCCATTCCAAAAATAAGGAAGAATCTAGTTTTTGGGTTTCTTCTCAATAAGGCAGGGTTTACTCATACTATAGGTGCATATTTGTACACTATTTCTAAAAATAGTATTTTTGTTGGGAAAGGGTACGCCATTGATGGCATGTTTAAATTTGTACATGTTGTGTGATTTTAATATTTGGTATGCTAGACTTTGTCATATGAACTAACGTGTTATTTCAAACTTAAGTAACTTAGTCCTAAGTCCAAAGTTATCTTTAAAGGATTTTGAAAAATGTGATTTTTGCAGTCAAGCTAAAATAACTAAGAGCTCACATAAATCAGTAGTTAGAGAATCTGTACCTTTTGACTTAATACACTCTAATATATGCGAACTTGATGGGACATTAACCAGAAACGGAAAGCGTTATTTTATTACTTTTATTGACGATTGTTCCGACTATACTTTTGTATATCTTATGAAAAATAAAAGTGAAGCAATTGACATGTTTAAGATCTTTGTAACTGAAATTGAAAATCAATTTAATAAGAAGATTAAGAGATTTCGTAGTGATAGAGGAACAAAGTATGATTCTAGTTTATTTAATGAGTTTTATAAAACCCAATGAATTATACATGAAACTACTGCACCATATTCACCTGAAATGAACAGTAAAGCGTATAGGTTTTACGACCTAAATGCGAAAGTTATCATAGAATCAAATGATGTTGACTTCTATGAAAATAAATTCCATTTCAAATCTAGAAATAGTGGGGCAGCGAACCTACTCAAGCTCATGTGACAAGAAGCACTGAAAGCGATACACAAGGTGAAACCGAAACTCGAAGGAGCAAGAGAGTAAGAGTCGCTAAAGATTATGGACCTAAATATATGGCATATAATTTAGAAGAGGATCCTGCAAATCTCAAGGAAACCTTTTTGTCTTTGGATGCAGATCTATGGCAAGAAGCTATTAACGATGAAATGGATTCTCTAGAGTCTAACAAGACCTGGCACTCAATGGACTTGCCTCCTGGTTGCAAACCTATAGGTTGTAAATGGATTTTGAAAAAGAAACTAAAACCCGATGGATCTATTGATAAGTACAAGGCACGCCTTGTAGCCAAAGGTTTTAGACAAAGAGAAAATATAGATTTCTTCGACACTTTTTCACCAGTCATTGGAATAACATCCATCAGGGTGCTCATATCACTTGTGGCTATTCATAACCTGGTGATACACCAGATGGATGTAAAAACAGCCTTTTTAAATGGTGACTTAGAAGAAGAAATCTATATGGAACAACCTGAAGGTTTCGTAATACATGGGCAAGAAGACAAGGTCTGTAAGTTAGATAAGTCTCTGTATGGTCTTAAACAAGCTCCTAAGCAATGGCATGAAAAATTTGACAACTTGATTTTGTCGAATGAGTTTAAGGTGAATAAAAGTGACAAATGTATTTACTACAAATTTGAAAATGGCATTTGCACTATCATATGTCTCTATGTAGACGACTTACTCATATTTGGTTCAAACATTCATGCCGTTAATAATGTGAAATCACTGTTGAGTAACAACTTTGATATGAAAGACCTCGGAGAAGCGAGTGTAATCCTTGGAATAAAGATTCCTAGGTCAGAAAAGGGAATTTCTTTGGATCAATCTCACTATGTTGAAAAGATCCTAAATAAATATAATTACTTTGACTGTAAACCTGCTTGCACACCATATGATCCAAGTGTGACACTTTTCAAGAACACTGGTGAAGGAGTTAGACAAACTGAATATGCGAGCATCATTGGCAGCCTCGGGTATGCCACTAATTGTACTAGACCCGACATTGCCTACGTCGTGGGATTGCTGTGCAGGTTTACTAGTAGACCTAGTATGGAGCATTGTCACGCTATTGAAAGAGTCATGAGATACCTTAAAAGGACCATGAGTCTCAGATTACATTATCAAAGATTTCTTGTTGTCCTTGAAGGATACAGTGACGCTGAATAGAACACCTTATCAGATGATTCCAAAGCAACCAGTGGCTATATTTTCAGTATAGCCGGTGGTGTTGTATCTTGGAAATCGAAGCAAGCTGGTTGAGATGCTTGCTAGCTAAGGTCTCTTTATGGGAAAAACCTTTGCCAGCTGTCTTGATCCACTGCGATAGTACCGCAACTATTGCAAAAATAGAGAACCGTTATTACAACGGTAAGAGACGAAAAATACGTCGTCAGCACAACACATTTAGAGAATTACTTTCTAAAGGAGCTGTTATAGTGGATCATGTACGCACTGATGAAAATTTAGCAGATCCTTTGACGAAAGGATTAGCTAGAGAGAAAATCCAAAATACATCCAAAAGGGATGAGACTAATGTCTATAGATTGATGAGTCACCTATGATGGTAACCCGACCTAAAAGACTGGAGATCCTAAGATCTATGTTCAATGAGTAATAACAAGTCATAGTGATATGAATGAACATGCTATTTTATAAATGAGAGAAGCATGATTCCTGAAGCGATATAAGGATGAGATAATAGAAACTCTTAATGAGATCTATACTCTATGTGGAGTGGAGTACCTAGCTACAGGAGTACTCTTGATAGACTCACCTATGTGAATGTGGAAGTGGGGGCCGCTTCCTATGGAATTTTGAGGCAGAATTCCTAGAGCGTTCACTATACTGGGATACACGTGCATGGCCTTAAATGCACGGGCTTTTGAGAATACACTCAATGAAAAGGTTGTGTGTGGTTTTGATGTCAAAGATAGAGTTCAAGACTACGAGCCACTCTTGTTGAATCTAAATCTTACTTGCTATGCAGAGGTTCAAGTCAAGAGACACATTTGTTTATGCACAATCTTATAGAAGCGTTTGACGCTATTTCTGAAACCTCTTTTTTAAATTCAAGTGGGGGATTGTTGGAAATGATGATAAAATTAATGGAAGATTGTTGGAAATAATGATGACATTAATGAGTTAGTGTGGTTGTGAATTGGAAAAATGAGAAGTCCCACAAAGGAGGGATATCACACACTAGTAGGGTATATAAGGTGGAGGTATGTACCTTGGGGTGTGCCCCAAGGGGTACCCCAATTTTGTGAAGGTGGAAGAACGCAAACAAAGTTGACCACCACACATGCGCGCGCACCGCCGCTGTCCGCCAGGCTGGCTCGGGCCTTGGCCTTGGCTTTGGTCTTGTGGTGTATTATTATTTTTTAGTAAATGAAAATTAATAAATTATTTAATTAATTTTAAAATTGAATTCTTGCGTTTTATCTCTTATTGTTGCGTTAATTACGTGACTGCCCTCCACCGAGTCTACCTAATGATCTGATCCAGTCATCCTTTTTGCCCGGTCAAAACCCTAACCCTAGGTGCCACGTAACTGCTGTTTCCCGATCATTATTCAAAGTTAAAACCCTAGCGCATGTTCAAGTAGTCAAATGCGCACGTTTTAGGTGGGCAGCAGTTTCGGAGCGCACGTTTTCTGAGGTCAAGGATTGGAGCGGTCAACTGGAGCGCACTACTCAGAGCTAATGGATCGCACTAGTTTCTCTGATTCAATTGCGGAATTCCTCTATAAATAGAGTGCTCTCCTCAGTTGAAAAAACACACCAAAAGCACTCTGAATCTGAGGCTTTTTCTCCCTTCTCCCCCCGTTCTTACTTCTTCTTTTTCTTGAGTGGCCTTAGTGCCATATTACGAGTGGTAGTCGTAAGACTGCCATATTGAGGGTGTAATTCTAGAAAGGTTTTCTATGGTCCAGTAGAACTCCGATACAGTGATTTGGGCTGTTTTATCCTGGGGACTTTGTGGTTGATAGTCTGCCTTGCACCTTTTAGGCAGTGCCTCGAAACGTCTTAAAGAGAGCGACCTAGTCCGCGACTCAACCCAGTAATATTTTCGGTGGCATAAATTGTTTTTTCAAACTTTTCAAAATTCAAAAATAACATATATATATATATATATATAAAGATTTTTGTATCTTTTCAAAATGTTTTTTTTATCTCAAAAAACTACCAATATCTACTTTGATATTTTAAGATACATACATGTCTGAATGAGTCAATCTGAACATATAAAATATCACTTTATTTTATAATTTTTCTAAGACATGTATACTTCAAGTACGTTTAGCAATGCTCATTTCAATATAAAACACATCAAGGAGCAAATGCGTAAAATAGTTTTCGAAGACACAACGTCGCTTAATCCACCTTTAAAGAAAGTTAAAACATAGGTGCACCAAAGAGAGGTATGTCTACTCTGACTAATCTTTTATAACATTCAACAAAATATTCACCAAGCCTATAGAGGCGAGATGTCGGGAAAATATCGTACAACCTATGCATGTAACAATAGTATACTATTTAATAAAAATCACAAAACTTAAATATATAAACAATTGATTAAATTACAATGTTACCGGAAGGAGAGACATATAATTGGTCATTTACTTCGTTTTGTGTAACCTTGCAACAGACACATGACACTATTTGCCAACAAAGGCAGACATTTTAATCATACCATGTGTGATACACTATTGTACAGGATCTTCCTCCATCACTATAACAAAAAAAAAAATGGAAAAAAAAAAAATTAGAACTAAAGAATGCTACCAGTCACGTCTAGATCAGCATATCTGAACAATAAAAATTAAGGAAAACATGAAATTAAAATTATAATGAATTGAAATAGAAAATCATCTTTTGATTACGACTTCAAAACTTGCGTAATGTGATGTTTTATGCAATGTTCTGGTAGTAGCTCAAGGGCAACGATATCACGTTCAATTGTTTGAAGAATATTATTGTGGATTATGAGAAGGCGTTGGATTAAGCAATTAACTTGTTGAGTGAATAGTTTGAAAAACTATCATTTTGTGTTGGTTGGGTTTTCACTAATTTTTCTAGTTTGTCCACATTTGTGTTCTCTGAACTGGGGATGTGTTTGATTTGTGCCTCTTGAAATATTTGCATAATAACCATGGCATTCTCTAGATATTGAACTAGAACCCCCTTTTTTGCTTGGTATTTTTCATTGACTTGATTTTCTATTAATTGTGAGTCGATTTTGGCATGGAGTTGACTATCCCCTATTTCACAAGCAAGTTGAAATCCTACTATTAGACTTCATATTCCACATGATTGTTACTATTCTTGAAAGAAAAATTTATAATTTGTTGAATGCTTAAGTTCCATGGTCCCTTGAAAATCACTCGAGCTTCATTCCAACTTATATTGGATGACCCATCTGCATGAAGAATCCAAATGTTAGGTTTTAGTGGGTGGGTTATTTCAGTGATGAAGTTGAATAACTCTCGAGACTTTATAGTTGTTCGTTGCTAGAAAGTTATTCGAAATTCTAAGAGCTCTACTAACCATTTTACTATTCTTCTAGACAACTCTTACTTTTGTATGATTTTTCTTATTGGGAAATATGTTCTCACCACTAGTTGATGTGATTAGAAGTAACGACTAACTTGTGAGTAGAGACTAACATAACTAAAACTAATTTTTGATATCTTACCTTAACCTTTCTAAAACTTTGCTGATGAAGTACATGATCTTGATGGTTAAATTTCTCATCAAACAAATTTGAGTTGATGACATTCTTTATTTCAACCAAATAAATTATTAACGTCACCTTGGTGTTGGACGTGTTACCACGTGAGATGCTAATAAGAAGTTTTTGAGCTCTTGAAGTGCTTGATAACATTTATTTTCCATTCTTTAGAAATGATCTATACTTTTAAGGATTTGGTAAAATGGTAAATATCAATCTACATTTCTTTGACAAGAAATGAGATAGAGATGTTATCTCGTATGCAAGTCACTACACCTTTTCGATCGTTGTTGGGTTGCACCTGTCTAAAATGACTTTTAATTTATCTAGATTGGATTTTATTATTGAGTTATCTTGAACCTGAGTTTTCCTCTTTGGACCCCAAAAGTGCATTTTTCAAGGTTAAATCTCATGTTGTACTTTTTGAGCTGTTCGAAGATTGGTAATATGTTTGTAGAGTTTGATTATGAGCTCTGAGTTTTAATGACCATATCATCCATGTAGATTTCAATGTTTGGTTCATCTATTTCACAAACACTTTGCCCATCAATCTCCGATATGTTGTTCCAACATTTTATAATCCAAACGACATGACTTAGTACTAATAATTGGGTCCATCTATCATGAAAGTTGTTTTTAGGCATCTGATGGGTTCATCATGATCTATTTGTAGCCCGAGTTGCATCTAAAAAGTTGAGGGTCTTGCATCATGACGTCACGTCTTCGAACATGTTAATATTTTGTAAAGGGTAAGGATAATTTGGACATTCCTTGTTCAAATTAATATAGTATTTAAAAATTCTCCCTTTGCCATTGTTTTTCTTGATCATTACAATATTGGCCAACGTTAATTAAATGATTTCTTTGATGAACCTAGCTCTCATCAACTTCTTATTTTCTTCGTAAACTGCTACTTTTTTTCTTTCTCTTTCTCCTATGTTTCACCGTATGATCTAAAGACAAACGATGTGAGACAAATTTTGGATTAATAACTGCATAACAACATGGTACCACTGGAAGAGATCAACATTAGCTTTCATGATATCAAAATTATCCATTTGCATTCTTCTTTTTTAGGTACTTTTTGACTTTGTTTTATCCTAGTGCAGATTACGCTTTTCACAAACTGTTTACGTAGCGTGCTACTTGCTAATCTTCACAAATTGTTACAATATTTCCATTTTCCAAGAGGAATTTCATGTTGTCGATGTTATTCTCCTACTTCAATTAAAACAAAAATTAAAATAAAATAGGCATAAGATAAAAATTTTGGGTTGGCTCTCAATAAACTCTTCTTTATTGTCATTAGATTGACACTTCAACGACCAAATAAGAGTGGATAATATGACAAGAAAAATATCTCATCCTCCTTCTATCTTCCTTTGGTAGAAATCTTATGTATTTGGCATAGAGAATTAAGTGTTTTCATGTCCCGACAATTAAGTATTTGGGACATATTTTCTTCCTCTCATGAAGCACATAAAATCCATCTTTTTGAGGATTATTATCTCCAAACACAAATAGTTGACTCAAAATTTTAACACGACTCCCTTCATACTTCACCCTTGATCTTCGTTTAATGTCACTATTTTTATTGGTATTTTTCTTCTATTACTATTACATTCTTTTTTTCTTTTTCTTCCACTACTTTAACTACTACTTTTTTTTCTTCCACTACTTCAACAAGATCATGTTTAGTTTCCAACTCCACTCTTTCTTCTACTTGCTTAACACTTCTTAAATATATTGCTCCTCTATTAAATCCTCTATAATTGTCTTAATGTGAGTCTCTATGTACTTGCAAGTCTTCATTATATAACTTGATATGCTCGTGAAATTGAGCATATGGATCTTTGAGATTGGAAAAAATTCTTGCAAACTTTCGAATTGAGATTGAGGATAGGATTCATGGTCTAAAATTAAACTCCTCGTGCCATAATCCTCATGTTGTGTGGTCATTGGCATGAAATTTGTGCCATAAGAGCCCCTTTCGTACTAATCACCACAAAAATCAACTTTAAATATTGTGAACCGTCATTGATTGCATAGAGTAAGAAAAAAATATTGTTCCATGATTTGAAGTGGAATTTTTTTTCACAAAACAGCAAACACAATTAATAATACTAAGACTAACAAAGAACACACAGTACATAAATAGAACACATAACACAACAAACTAGTTCCTAAACTCAAAACTAAGCAAGTTAGAATCTCAACCAAATAAAAAGATTAAATGTAATCAAAAATAGAAATTTACATCAATCAATTCCCAACAACAGCGTCAAAACCTTGTTGTATAAAAATGTGTCTAAGTATACACAATCAATCAAGTAATAAAGTGATAAGTAAAAATCGTTTATCTAATAATTGATTTATTTTAATATTCATAGGTCATATTGTTGCATTAAAAACACGCTTAGAGCAAGTGTACTCTATCGCAAAAATAGTTTAAAAGACTATCGTACTCACAAAGATTAATTAACACATACTAAACTAATTAAAACTATTTATTATTTTAGATGAACAATAATGGTTGAATTGGTTGTGTAATTAATTAGAAAATAGCAAATAACTACGAAAAAAATAAAAACACAAAAGTTGTAAATAAACAAAGAGAAGTCTAGGGTCACAGTTTTACTTTCATATTTGATTACTCTTGATTCTAGTTTTATTTGAATTCATTTCTTTTGATTCAATTATCAATCTCTTTACTTAGACTATTAACTCGTTTGATTATTCATAATTAATATTATTTTCCCTAAATTAACTTCTGGTTTAGTCATGTAAAGAGTTTAAATTGAAGAAAAATATATATCTTGAAAATGTTGAATAGTTTGATGACTAAAATTAAGTTTAGTAATGGAATAATTTATTGTTACAACTATCTTATAGGTCTACCAACTAATTACAGTACGATCGCTAACAACTAATTGATTAAAAACATGTAAATGATGATCAATCCTAATCCTAACACGTGATTAGAGCAATAAGATAGTTTAATTGAACAATGAAAAATAATCAAAATAAATTGTCAACAAAAAAAAAAACTACAATATATAACTAAAACATAGTTAATGGTATTTCAAATATCAAATCCACCAAAAACGCTAGAAAAGAAATTAGTTTCTTATTGTTCTAAAGAAAATCAAATAAAACATAAGGTGTTCATTAAATTAAATTAAATTGAAGAATAAAAACCTATAAAGAATAATTTTTACTCAAAAACTTAAACACACTTTTCAAATTGGGTGTATTGTTGTATTCTGTCACTTGTACGCGACAATCCTCAAATTATTTCTTGTGCTGTCAGCTTCTCTCCTCTCTGTATGCGTCCCTCTTATAATTCTCTAAGGAGATTTTTTTTTTTGAATCACTCAAGTCAAGCCCTTATTTTTTTCTTCTAATTGGGCCATCACGTTGAAAAATTGGCCAGCCTGCTATTCACTTCTATTGAAAAATTATGTTGAGATTTCAAATTTGTCCCTATCCGAAATAGTTGTATTAAAAGAATTTGTATTATTTTTCTTTTCATCATCACCAGTTGCAAAAATAAGGAATAATTAAAAATAAGTATGAATTAAAATCATGAAATAGGATAAAATAGATAATAGATATGTTGGAATATTTTATTAAATATTTTACTTAATTATATTTTAATATTATTTTGTGGGCACATATCTTTATTTAATTATATTAGTTATTTATTAATTAGGAGCCTTAATATATTAGTGATCAAAATAATTAAATATTTAATTCAATTATATGGACTCAATATGGATGGATGTTACTTACGACACATTTGAGAATAATAAAAAGCTAATTAGTCATCGACCTATATATATATATAAGATGTCCCCAACACTGTACATAACAAATAACCTCTTCTTCTCTCCATCTGAAGAGTGTTCAAGGTTGAGGAAGAACCACACTCCAATGTGATCGATCTCTCTCCTTTTCAGGAATACTTAGAGACTAGGATTGCCACCAAAGAGACGATTAACAATAAATCCAGGTATTCATAAAAGCTTAGATATGATAGATCGATATAAATCATAAAGTTGTCAAAGATTTATGCTGATGTTCATATATATGCTCATATACTTGTTTGGTTTCCGCGCTTAAAGAATGATTATGTTTGTCACGAGCATGTTTAGTTGATGAATTAGTAAATTAATTTCAACAAGTGGTGTCAAAGCAGTTCTTTGTATTTGATTTATTGAGATTGTTTGCAATTTTGTCTTGGTTATAATATCCATGTTTTAGCTTATTTTCATTTCCCCAATTTATATGAATCATTAATTTTAAATTTTGGGGTTTGTGAAGTTAGGTTCTGTTGTTATGCTTAGTGCTCCACTTAGATCCTATATCGGTTGATAACTGAGTAAAAAACTTCAAATTTTATGCTTTGTTTTGTATTCGGTCTCATTCCAGCTGGGAAATTCTTCTACTAGTTGAGCTTTATAATATATTTAAAAACAAATCATTTAAATTGTATACATCGGTCAATTTAGTCCATGCACAATTACAATTATACACAAATTTATTTATGAGATGATAAAATTTTATCGATAAATTTGTTTATGAGAAGATGAAATTGTTGAGGATCAACGTGAATAAGCCACATGGTCAATTATAGTATCACATCAAAATATTTATTATCAAAAGTTTATGGATGATTATTTTGATTGATATTTTACAATTTCAGAGATGTATTTGTTAATTTCAAAATTTATGACTATTTTAAATGACTCTCACAATTTTAATGACCAATTTGCCTATTCACTCCAAAATAAACCTTATATCAATTATTGTTTGCACCATGGTAGATTTTAATCGATCATGATTTGGTTTTAAGTATAAAACATGATTTAATTTCCTTCTCATTTCGGGTTCCAATGTTATAATTTTTTTTTTTTGGAGTTTGATATAATTAGTGGATAATATGGATTTTCTTTTTGGTTTGATCGACATTTCAGTTTTGTTTCTTTTGAGCACATGTAATGCTTCTATATTATCTTGAATGTTTTTTTTAAATATTCATGAGTAATTGTTAGCATTTATGAAATTGATCTAACATATTAAGGAAATATTTTCTTTATTTGATTGTGATCATTGCGTTATGTAAATATTCTTAGTTTCAGCGAGATGTTGAGATAATGCACAAACAATTTTTCTCTGTGGGTTTTCTTTTATATTATTGTTGTAGCTTTCTCCTATGTTTGGGAGTAAATAATGGAAATCTGAAAACAAATAAAAGGATAATTTTGTGTTTGAAAAGAATTAGTCGATCCTTTTCATGTTTTCATCTTCTGCAGAGGACATAAATGTTTCCTTAATTTTTTTTTTTGGTTAATTTCTTTAATTTATAAATTTATCAATTTTGAATTATGCAAAAGTGATTCATTTTTTTTAATTATTTGTTGCAATTATTGCACCCAGTTTTTGGAGTTCATTGACAAACACCATTTTTTTTTATTGTAACTGTACATTAATTCAAATTTTTTTGGGTCCAAATATAAATGTGACTATTATGAATTTATTGGTGAAATTAACTTGAAAATTTGAATTATTGTTTTGGAAGTCTACGGACAAAACAATTTAATTTTTGGAAATCAATAATTGCATGAAATATTTTGCACATGGGTATTAATGTTTCTATGAATACCAACTTTCTGCTGAGTCAGACTCTCCTCCATTTCTTACCCTCAATTTTCTGTTAAGTTTATTTATTAGATGTGTGGCATGTGGCAATTAAAATTTTAATTGCTTAAATTTAAAAATTGAAAAAACAATTTTAATTAATTAAAAAAAAAAAAGCAATCAAGACATAAACTCTGCATATATCTTATCTCGTCAAG
The DNA here is from genome assembly GCA_037974735.1 of Cicer chorassanicum. Taxonomy (NCBI): domain Eukaryota; kingdom Viridiplantae; phylum Streptophyta; class Magnoliopsida; order Fabales; family Fabaceae; genus Cicer; species Cicer chorassanicum. Next base: position 53,645,340 of record JBBPBP010000004.1, read on the forward strand.
TCGTTGTCGCATTACTGCAGCACCACCACACTATTGATCCTTTACAACACTACAGCTCCCTACTTCGCTAACACTACTATAGATCTTTATTCTAGTAATCTCTTCTCTTTTATTCTTACAAATTCTTCTTGATTTTGGTTATGGAGAACCCTAATTGTTGTTTGTTCCATAATCCTCCCCCATTAATTGTTTTCCCCTATATTGAAATGACATCCAATTAATAATACTGACTGCGTTTTTCATTTTTATTTTAAAAAAACAATCACAACAAGTTACCGCAATTTTTTATCATATAAAAATACAGATTTAATTCATGTGCACTAATAGTATAATATTTTTATTTTATTTTTACAGTATTTATCAATCACAATTATTTGATAAATAAAAAAAAATTAATTCTTTTTTTTATATCTTAAAAGTCATAGCAATTAATTAAAAAAATTAAAATAAAAGTCACAAATAAATTTATTTATTTATAGTTGAAAATGTAAACAAATTATCAGCATTAAAAGAAAAAAGAAAGTGTTCAAAAATTTAAATGCGCACCAAAATTAGGTGATTTTTATGGTCGATCATCTTTATAAGGAGTCCATCATAAAACATTAAATCGACTATACTATTTAAGTGTAATAGTTTGTGCCCTCCTTATTTTATAGACAATATTTTAATTAATGTAAATTCAACGTAAAATATATATTTATTTATCTTTATTTTTTTTTTATCAAACTGCATCATTTAAGTCATCAATAATATAATTAAATATGATCAATAATATTTAATTTTAAGACAACATTTGTGGTTAAAATTTTAAATATTTTTAAAAATTGATATACCGTAGACATAGTCAATGTGAGATGTTGTCACCAAAATTAATCTAAAAAGAGGATGACCACAAATTATGAGTCGAAAACATGCATGGTAAAGTGTGATCACAATTGAACCCACGTACGTTAACCACTAAGAACAACATTTTCATACTATATTAATTACAGATCAAAAATATAACCTTCCAATCCTCTCAACAAAACATTATTCCAACAACAATGGAACAACAACAACCACCTCCCAATTCCACATTCGATCCCTACGAATTCCTCAAAATCAAACTCAACTCCGACGGTTCCCTCACAAGAGACTACATCGTCCCCACATTACCACCTTCCTCCGATCCCACACAATCCGTTCTCTCCAAAGACATTACTCTCAACGCTGCCAATAATACCTCCATCCGTCTCTTCCTCCCTAATTCTCCACCACCTTCCTCCGCCGCTAAACTCCCTCTCATTCTCTACCTCCACGGCGGCGGTTTCATCCTCTACCACACTTCCTCCTCATTCTTCCACCATTCTTGCTCCACACTCGCCTCTCATATCCCCGCCGTTGTTGCCTCCGTTGATTACCGTCTCTCGCCGGAGCACCGTCTCCCCGCCGCATACGACGACGCCGTTGATTCCCTCCTTTGGCTTAAATCACAAGCTATTAACTCTAACGAATCTGAACCGTGGATTAAAGACCACGTGGATTTTACCAAATGTTTTATAATGGGAAGTAGTGCTGGAGGTAATATGACCTACGTCGCAGGTTTACGTGCACTCGAGCTCGATCTCGAACCTGTTAAGATCCAAGGGCTGATAATGAACTCTCCGTTTTTCGGTGGGGTCCACAGGACGGAATCGGAGAAACGTAATCCGAACGATCATATATTGCCGCTACCTGCTGGAGATCTTATGTGGGACATGTGTTTACCAGAGGGTGCGGATCGTGACCACGTGTATTGTAATCCGACAGTTACGGATGAAGTATATGGTGAGAAGATCGGACGGTTGCCGAAGTGTTTTATTAATGGGTACGCTGGGGATCCTTTGGTGGATAAACAAAAGGAGCTTGCGAAGATTTTGGAGGCACGTGGTGTGCACGTGGAGTCTTGTTTTCCGGAGGATGGGTATCATGCTTGCGAACTCTTTGATGCTGCTAAGGCTAACGCTTTGAGTGATAATGTTCAGAATTTTGTGCTCTCTGTTGTGACTTAATCCTATTTGTCACACTTTTTGTGAGGTTGAGTATGTGTGTTTTTTAATTCTAAAAGAATATTGAATAAATTATATAATGGGCATTACATTGTTATGCATAATCGCTGAATGCAACATTCGTTTCGATTATTAGAGTGAGTGTAATTTAATAATGTTGAAATCATAAAATTTTAGCGTTTATACAAGATGTATTAAATACTTTATACTGATTCTTATTTACGTGATTTCATGTTTTAAAATAGTTAAATAATCAATTAATTTTTATTTTAAAAAAATTGATCAATTAATTGTAATTGTTATCAAATACATGTCTCTCAATATAAGTTCTTAGATTAGATTTTTCTTCTTCTTCTTCTTAAGGTTATAACCATTCACTGATGCATCTTTCATCTCATTTCTTCATAAAAAAATTTCTTTGAATATTTCAAAACACAAATTCAAATTTGAAAATTGTTTCAAAATTATCACATTTAATCCCAACAATTTCAATTTTAAAAAAATTAGAACATTAATATATGATACAAAATAGGCAAAATTTTGATGTTATGCACAAGATCTTAAGATGATGATGTAGAAAAAGAATTTAAAAATTACAAACACATAGAAAGTTGGTAACTAAGCTCAGCACCAATGATTGGTACCTACATTTGGAGAACAAGCAACCGCGTTGTTCACCTTTACTGAATCCAAGAATGTATTTACAAGAATGATCTTCAAGAGATTGTTTTCTCCTCTTGAAGTTTCCTCACTCTACCCGTATCCCTTGTTTCCTAGTGTTTTCCTAGCCTCTCAATATCATTCAGATTGCTTTGTGTTCATTGAAATGAGTTGTGCCTTTATATTAACAAGTTAGCGCACACTCAGCTGCAAGTTACTATAAGCCAAGGTCAAAAGGGTTAAAAGAGAAAATAACATAATAATTGTCAAAACAGGCTATAAAATTCCAATCTTCAACAAATTTCACCTTAGAATATCAGCAACCTTGATCCAGATAATCAATGGACAGCAGTATGGCTCATCTAAGCTTACATCTTAGCATGTATCACTAGTAGAAAATTGAGTTTTTAATATAGCGAGTTAAATCGTTTACGTGTCACCAGACTTAACAAATGAAACGGATATATGTTTAAGTCAGTTGCCTACTTAAACGAGTTAACAAAATAGGTTATATTATCAACCGATCTACTAGTGTATCAACATTAGCAAATTGAGCTAATGCCTGAATTTGCTTAAGAAGACCACTGTTGTTATGAAGTCAGCACCATTATAAAAAATATGCACTTTTGAAATTGGATATTTTCTTCATTTATGGCATCTCTAATCCAATACAACTTGGTGTCAATATGTTTGGTTAGTTCTTGATTAGTGGGATTCTTACACAAGTGAATTTCACTTTGGTTGTCACAAAGAATATAGATGCTCCGTGGATTTATTCCAATTTCATTTATGAAACCCCTTAACCATGTTCCTTTCTTTGCAACTTCAGCACACCTATATACTCAGCTTCTTTTCCACACAATCTGAAAGCATAACCTATCAATGACTTTCAATTGTCTCAATCTCCTGCAAAATCAATATCCACATACTCAAAAGCTCCACCTTCAGCTTGCTTCCTTTTGCAATAGCATAGTCCCACTATAGTGGATCCTTTCAAATACCTTAGGATATGTTTAATAGTCTACCAATGAGTCATGCCAAAGTTGCCCATGTACCTGTTGACCAAGCTTACAACATAAGTTAAATCAAGCCTAGTGCACACATTTGAGTACATTAGCTTCCAACAACATTGGGATAAGGAATATGGGTCATTTCCTTTTCTTCCTCCATAGTAGTAGGACATTCACTAATAGAGAATTTAAAGTGAGAAGCTATAGGTATATTGGTTGATTTAGCATTCTCCAAATTAAATATTTGTAGAACCTTGTTTATGTAATTTCTTTGGGAAATTCTCAACACACCAGACTCATAGTCCCTTGTGATCTCCATTCCCAGAATCTTCTTACTTGTCCAAGATCTTTCATTTCAAACTTTGACTTTAACATTGTTTTTAGATCATCAATTTCTTCTTTATTTTTACTAGTTGTGAGCATATCAATTACATACAAGAGTAGGTAAATATAGTCATGTTTCTTCAGTTTCTTATAATATACACAACTATCATAATTACTTCTAGTGTAACTAATACTCATGATGAATGCATCCAACCACTTATATCATTGCTTAGGTGATTGCTTGAGGCCATATAAATATTTTGTAGAAGATACGCCCAACTTTCTTTACTTTTAGCTTCAAAACCCTCTAGTTGTTTCATAATGATTCTTTCTTCCAATGTGCCATGCAAGAAGGTTGTGTTAACGTCCATTTGCTCAAAATACATGTCAAACTGAGTTACTATAGCTAGTATAACTCGAATAGAACTTTTTACAACTAGAGAGAATATTTCATTGAAATCTATCATTTGTCTTTGAGTATATCTCTTTGCAACAAGCCTAACCTTATACCTAGGTTGTTCATTCTTTGAGTTCCCTTATTTCCTTTTGTATACCCACTTGCTCCTTACCAATTTAGCATTAACAGGCTTATTGACCATCCTCCATTTCTCATTCTTGTGCAGAGACTCTATCTCCTCTTGCATAGCAAGAAACCACTTGACATGATCATTTGAATTCACAATTCCTTATAGGACTTAGGCTCTTCATCACTGTAGTACATATTAGTATTCAAAGCATACATAATTACATCCTTATAACCCTATTATTGCATACAGTTTGTCTGTGAAAAATGAGTCGTCACTAATTTTATTTTATATTTAAATATGTTTTCGACCCCTGTAAATATATCAGTTTTCAGTTTTAGTCCTTGTAAAAAATTTTGTTTGGATTCCATCCCTATAATATCATAAAACTTTATTTTTGGTCCTTAACGTCAAGTGGACGTTACAAAAACGTGAATTGACAAAGGGAAATATGTTTTTTGTCTCTACAAATATAACATAATTCAGTTTTAGTCCCTATAAAATTTTTTGTTTAGATTTCATCGTATTCATCACCAGATGAGGTTGGAGGTAGAGTTATTGACATAAAAAATTGGGTTAGGTGACGTATGAATAAAGAAGGGAAAAAGACTGAGTTGGGTGAGGGAAAATATGGATTGTTGGGTTGATGAAGATGATGAAACTCACTTTCTGGGTTTGTGATTGATGGCGACGAATACGATGAAATCCAAACGAAAATTTTTATAGGGACTAAAATTGAACAGTGTTATATTTGTAGGGACAAAAAACATATTTCCCTTTGTCAACTCACGTTTTTGTAACGTCCACCTGACGTTAAGGACCAAAAATAAAGTTTTCTGATATTGCAGGGATGAAATTCAAACAAAAACTTTTACAGGGACTAAAACTGAAAATTGATATATTTTCGGGGACCAAAAACATATTTAAAATTTTATTTTATTTAAGGGAAAATTGAATAAAACTAAAATGATGATTTTAAGCCAAAAATCCAAATTTGGGAGCGAGTAGGGAAAGTATTATCACCATACATCGTCTAGAATCAGAGGAAAACTTAGCAAGAGGCATAACTCCTGACAAGAGGTGGTGCATTTTGGAGTAACAGATCAGAGGCAGCATGTCTAGAGGGAAACTCTGATAAGAGGCAAACTCTAACCAGAGGCAGCATGACTAGAAACATATAGGTCAGAGGCAGCATAATCAAAATCAGGATATATGACAAAAGACAAAGTCAGATGATACATGTCCAGAGGCAGAATCAGAGGATACGTGTCCAGAGACAGAATCAAAGGATACGTGTTGAAGACAGAATCAAAGGATACGTGTTGAAGGTAGAGTCAAAGGATACATGTCTAGAGGCAGAATCAGAGGATACATGTCTAGAGGCAGAATCATAGGATACGTGTCGAGAGATAGAAATAGAGGATACATGTCTAGGTGCATAATCAGAGGATACGTATCTAGAGACAACTTGATCAGAAGGCTAGGTAGAAGAGTATTATCATAGGCAAAATATAAGCATTTCACCATAGGCAAAAATAGAAGTAATTTACCAAAGACAAAATACAAGAAACCATAATACAACTAACTAAGGCAAAAACAAAAGGAGAAACCAGAGGCAAAAATACTGAGAGTTGAGAAATAGCATCAGAGGCAACATGCCCTAAAACGTAAGTTAATCATCAAAGGCAGAATGCCCAAAATCATGAGTTAGGAACCAGAAACAATATAGAAAATAATTATCAGATGTAAAAATACTTAGGTTTTTGAAACTGAAGTAGCAATGTCAAGTTACAAGGAAGGGGGCTTTGAATTGTAATCTTGCCTATTTAAAATTTCCTGTTAAAACTTAAGAAAACAACTCAAGAATGATCTTGGTTATAAAAACAAAAACGGAGAACGTTCTTGGTTTTAACACAGAAAACGCAGAACGTTCTTGATTAGTTAAAATCACAGTTTTAGTTTCTCTATTTAATTTTGATAATAACAATAACTGAATGTAAATAGAGATAAGGAAGAAATACCACACAAGAATATATCCTGGTTCACCCAACGTGGGCTACGTCCAGTCCTCACAACTGTGAGATTTTCACTAAGTGTTCAAAGAGAAAGGGAGAACAATCACAGTTAGAGATCAACCTTGATCTGTAACTACACTTCCTTTCCACCCAGAAAGGATTAATCAGGTCACCTAACTAATCTGTTAGGATTTCGAAGTTAACTCTTTTAATCACACTCAAACTATAAACAATCCTTATAGTTATGAGTTTATACAATAATAATTTGAAAGGTTTGTTTGAATCTAATTTTGCTCAACTCTTGTTTGAGAAAAGGATTCAGAACAGAGAAAGAACTCAGTAGAATAAAACTGGAAGTATGTATTTGGTTCAGCCTGATTTCTTTTGTGAATGAGATGACTTCAAGAATGAAAGTGAATATGATTTAATGAGTATACTTGGCACTTGAAGATCTGGTTGATGCTTGCGAATTTGCCTTCCTTTTATAGATGTTTTGAGCAATTAATTCTGGTCAGAAAGAGCTGTTGGGAGTGCTCTGTTTTCCTTCTGACAGAAGCAAGGAATCTGTTGACAAATAGAGCTCCATGTATTTGACAGTTTTGGGCTTTCTGTTTTGGGCCTTTTGCTTGATCTAAAACAGACTTGTTGCGAGTTTTAATGACCCATTAAGCTTTGATAATATTTGATAGTGATTGGGCTTCGATTTGGATGTTTAATTTGATCCAAAACTGTTTGGAACGGAGTGAATATTTTTCTGCAGAAATAAGAAGTCTTCTTCTGCAGAAACAGAGATTGTTCTTCTAAAAAACGGAGAACGTTGATTATAGGTGGAGAAAGATAATCAATCTTGTCTGATAGACCTTTGAATAATCTGAGGACTTATATTCAATCTTGAGTTTCAGTTTTGTTCAACTTTCTTGACAGTTTCCAGACTGGAGAAAGTTGCAGTCCGTTTTTTGATATGCTTAGATTCGTGATGATTTTTCTTAATGATCCGAGAATCGTTTTGAGTAAAAATGATTCCTATCTGTTCCTTGCCATGTACTGATGAAATTGGTATAAAGATTTCAGACATAATCAATGTATAAGTGTTGGAGAAAGATTGGTGAAGTGGCTGTAACGATCTTTCTTGATTCTGCTGATCTTTCTCTGTTTTGTATAGTTTATGATCATGACTTATTTCTTTGCTTTGCTTGGTTCCTATCTTTAATAAAAACACTCAAAAGCATAGATTAAATTAACATAACATTTAGAATCATAATTAATATCTTTAATTAATCTTTTGTTTATTTTCATCAAAACTTAATTTGAGAGTTTGTCTTAACAATCTCCCCCTTTTTGATGATGACAAACATGTTAATTTAGATTTTAATTCTGATTCTAATTTTAATTTTGAAGAGGGTAAAAACTCCCCCTCAATTGATGCAACAGATGTTTTTATTGATATAACTAATGCAATCAGTTTAATTTCAGCAATAAAGGATATTTCATTAATAAAGCGTTTGCTGAATTACAGAAAGTGAGATCCTGAATTTTAATCAGATCATAAACAGAATAAAAAACTAAACTTAATTATCCCCCTTTGTCATACAAAAAGGAAGGAGAAAAAGAACCCTACTTTGCTAAAGAAGGAGAAGATCCTTCTGACGATTGAGACTTGGATGGTATAGGGATAGGCTCGGAAGCTGGAGCAGCGTGAAAATGAGGAGGAGGAGGTACACCGAGCTTGGGTGCAAGTGTATCCGTGAGCCAGGATTGCAGCTGAGTCTGTTGTGCCAAAAGGACTTGTAGAGTGGCCATTATTTCAAAGTTGGTTGGTTCCCTTGGAGGATTCATGATTGGTGGAGGAATAGGAGTAGTGCTGGTTGATGGAGTAGAGACAGCTGGGAGAGAGGCAGGTAGTGGCTGAGGGTTGGATTGATTGGATGAAGTAGCGTTGTTGGAAGGTTCGGAGGAAGCCAAAAATTGACTAATGCCAAAAATAGATGACATGGTGGTTTGAGGAGAAATGTACGCTGGTGACATGGCAGAGACATTTTGGTGAGAAAGCAATGTTGTCATGGGGTCTAGTGGAGAACGAAGAAGCTGAGATACAGAGATGAAATCTGTGGATGAAATGGTGGATTGTTGGGGAAAAACAGAGAATGTTGGATTGTTAGGAGGAGGGGTAAGAGAACGTTCTCTGTTTGGAGGGGAACTTTCTTGAGCAGGATTAGAACATTCTGGGTTTGGTGGTGATTGTTCTGGGTGCTGTGGAGAAAGTTCTGGATTTTGTGAGGAACGTTATGGGGTATGAGGAGAACGTTCTGGGGTTTTATCATTAGCTCTAGCTGGTGAAGGAGATGGAGATGGGGGGACTGTGACAGGAGCTTCCCGTCTGGTAGAACGTTTTCTTTTTAAGGAAATGAATGAATGAGTGGGGCAGACTGTCGGGTTCTGGGTCTGTTGGTTTGTGGATATCGTGGCTGTGATTCAGATGGGGGAAAAGGTTGTCTAGTGACGTTGATTTTCATATGGGACATGTTTTTGGTGGAAAATTTGGAGATTTTGATAAGAGATTTTTCATTTGTCAGGGGGATATGAAAATGATTAAAGACTTTTGTAAGAATCATACCATAAGGAACAATATTCTTCTTGTAGTCTTTGTTGGCAGCAGCAATCATGTGATGAAGTATTAGATGAGGAAGATTGAGACGCTTGCAGTTGAGCAGATGATATATGACCAGTGCGTCGTTTTCAGAGACATACTCATGACTTCCACAGTGAGGAAGAAGAGTATGTTGACTCATGTTGTTGAAGATTTTAGGGAGAGGGCGCAGGAATGTTGACAGATACCTGGTGGAACTCTCTTGAAATAATTCTGAGAGAACTGCAGTCTCTTTAAGATTGAGAGTTGCATACCAAGATTTTCCAAAAACAGCAGGACCTTCAGTAGGGAGATCCAAGATTGAGGCCAAAATATCAGGAGTTAATCTGATCTCAATTCCCTTGATAGTGGAAATGAATAGAGATTTTTCAGGAAATGTTTTGGCCTGACAGTAGAAGGCACGAACAGCATCTGGATAGTGTGGTTCAGAAATTTGCAGAAATGCAGTCCAGCCTAGGGCATCAGTAAAATGTTTGACAGAGTTGCCATCGACTATGAGTTTGTCGAAAATAAAAACTCTACCAACACCAATGGGTCTTTGAGCCCATTTGTCTTTGAAAAGTTTGGTGGCAGTGGGAGGAATCAAAGGAGTGGTATTTGGCTTGGTCTTTTTGGAGGGTGGAGATGGTGGCGTAGGAGAATCAGAGTCAGAGGAAGGTTCTAATGAAGGAGAGGAAGGAGTTTGAGGTGAAAATGGTCGTTTGGTGGTTTTTGAAGGATTGTAAGACGGAGAACGTTCTTCGGGAGGTGAACGTTCTTGAGTTGGAGAGGGAGAATGTTGATGTTCATGAGAACATTCTTGAATGGGAGATCGTGTTTGAGTATGGGAAGGAGGAGTTGTGGGAGAACGTTCTGAGTGAGGAGAACGTTCTTGAGAAGGAGAAGAAAAATGGGGAGGAATAGGAGAACGTTCTTGAATTGGAGAACGTTCGGGAGTAGGGGTAAGATTTTTGTGAACAGTCGTAGCGGAAGGAGTAGGAGAACGTTCTTGCATTGAGGTGGGAGAAGGTTTTGGGGTTGGGGAACGTTCTGGAGATGAGGAAGGAGAAAGACGAAATTTGTTTTTAGGTACAGCTGTTTTGAATCTCTGGCGAATGGGTAAGTTTGTTCCTGCCAGAAATTTTGAGACTGAAATGGTGGTTTTGGTTTTTAGAGTACGGGTTTTAGGTTGAGAAGATGTGGGGGAGGAGAAAAAATCAGTCATTGGTCTTTGTTTCTGGGTTGAAGGAAAGGATTGAGAGGCTTCAGAAAATGATGATTTAGAGGAGGTTGGTATTGAGGTTTTTGATGTAGGAATAGGTTTTGTTGAAGGAGCAGGAGTATCAGATGATTCATCTGAGTCAGTGTCTGAGATGATGAAGTAGGTAGGTTTAGTGTTTGGTGTCTTTGAGGTCCCAATTCCTGACAGAATTCTCATTGAGCGCCTTTTAGGTGCTGGAGGATTAACAAATTTATGTGGTGGTGGTGTGGGTTTGGAAAAAGATGTTCTTAAATGAGGAGGAACTTGAGTAAAATTTGGGGTTTGACAGGAATGGAGAGGAGGAAGAACAGAGGATACAGGTTCAGGAATGGAAGTGTTAGGGTTGGATTCAGGAGATGAAGACAAATAATCAGAAAAGGAGGAATCTGATGAGTGTTTTGGAGGAGTTGGCCTGGGTGGAGGTGAAGGGGAACGATTGTAAACTGGTGAGAAGGATGATGATGGTGATGGAGTTTCAGTGCTTGCATTTTTGCGAGCAGATTGCTTGGTTCGAGCCATTTTTGAAGGTGCGAACACGAGAAGGGGGGGTTGAATTGTGTTTGCACAAAGTCGATACCTTTTTGATAATTTATAAATAATTAAAAATTAGTTTGGATTTGGTTACTTACTTGGAGTAGAAGCAATCGAATATAGAGGCAGCAATCAATGAAAGCATAAATAATTTGACGCGTAGAATTATCCTGGTTCACCACTAACTTGGCTACATCCAGTCCCCTCATTCAGAAGGCTTTAATCCACTAATTCAAAAACCTTGAATTACAAAGCACCTGACCCTCCAAGCCAGTCTTCCCAAACAGCCTGACAACCCCAGACTTTTGAGGAACTAACCACCTTGACCTTACAAGCCAAGTCTTCTCCTAACAACCTGACGACCCCAGATTGAAGAAGGAACTAAACCACTATCGGGTTGGATACAAGAGATTGAAACTTGAGAAGTTGCTTCTAACAAAGCTGATAATAACAATAACTCTCACACTTTAAGAAAAGAACACTCAAAAGATATTTCTAACTTGAACAAGTGTTTCTCTCTTTGAACTCTAAGATGAATTGAGAACTTTGAGCTTGAGTTCCTCTTTTCTGCTTTTCGATGTTTTTCTCCTTCAGCCTTGAGTGTCTATTTATAGTGAAAATTTGGGCTTCAATTTAGTCCTTATTTAGTTCTGAATTGTATCTTGTTTAGATTGAGTTTGTAAATTCTTCAAATTGATTATGTTCCTATTTTGTGTAGATTGACTTTGTAAATTCTTAATGATGATTCTGTTCCTATTTTGTGTAGATTGACTTTGTAAATTCTTCATATCAAATATTCTTCAAATCTTTATTAAATATTGATCAAATATTCTTCAAATCTTCATTAAAATGTTGATCAAATATTCTTCAAATCTTCTTCAAATCTTCTTCAAATCTTTTTCAAATCTTCTTCAAATATTTTTCAAATCTTCTTCAAATCTTGACCATATTTTGTTTTCAACTTGATCAAAGATTTTCTTCAATTATAAATATGAATCAAATCTTATTTTAGATTTTTATCAATTATAAATTTGAATCAAATCTTATTTTAGATTTTCATCAATTATAATTTTGAATCAAATCTTATTTAAGATTTTCTTCAATTATAAATTTGAATCAAATCTTATTTTAGATTTTCATCAATTATAATTTTGAATCAAATCTTATTTAAGATTTTTCTTCAATTATAAATTTGAATAAAATCTTATTTTAGATTTTTCTTCAAAAACATGAATCTTCTTTCATACTCTTTGAAGTCAAATATATTGTTCTCATAAAATACTTTTGTTAACATCAAAACTCTATATGTAAAACCAACTTGGTTCCAACAATTTTTGATACTGAGAAAACGAGATTGAAACTGCCTTTGGAGGAAGACGATAGTTGAGAGAATGAAAACTGTTTCAAAAGAGATGAACAGTTGTGATAACTGCAATTTGTCTTTGCAGTTTCAAGAGAGAGAGGGAGTAATGATGATGAACCTAGGGAAGTGACAAGTGTTCGGGGAAATGGATGATTTTGACGGCTGAGCAGTGCCTTTTGAAAGGCTTGATGCACGCGCATTTAATGCTGAGACATGTCTTGCCTGCGCATGAGGAAGATGACGTCTGGGAAGAGGATTTGAAAAACGGAGAAAGATGTTTAAGAAACGGAGATTGATAAACGTTCTCCGTTTTCTGCAGAAGCAGTTTTAACTGGATTTTTCAGGATTTTTCAAGATTCTCAGTTTTTCTTTGATTGAATTAAAACTTTCCTCGACTAAGGGCTTTGTAAAAATATCAGCAAGCTGATTTTGAGTATCAACAAAAATTAATTCAATGTCCTTTTTATTAACATGATCGCGAATAAAATGATGTTTTATTTCAATATGTTTTGAACGAGAATGTTGAATTGGATTTTTTGACAGATTGATTGCACTAGTATTATCACAGTAAATTGGAATACTAGAGTAACTTACAGAAAAGTCTTCAAGTTGATTTTTAATCCAAAGGACTTGTGAGCAACAACTTGCGGCTGATACGTATTCAGCTTCAGTGGTTGATAAGGCAATAGTATTTTGTTTTCTGCAAGACCAACTTATCAAAGCATCACCCAGAAATTGACATGCTCCACTGGTGCTTTTTCTTTCAGTTTTATCTCCAGCATAATCAGCGTCACAATATGCTATAAGATCAAAATGAGAACCTTTTCTATACCAAAGGCCAAGATCAGTAGTTCCAACAAGATATCTAAAAATTCGTTTTACAACAGTTAAATGAGATTCTTTTGGCGCGGATTGAAATCTAGCGCATAATCCTACTGCAAACACAATATCTGGCCTGCTAGCAGTTAAATATAACAAGGAACCGATCATGCCTCTATATTCTTTCTCAGAAACAGATTTTCCATGTTCATCTTTGTCTAATGAAGAGGATGGATGCATAGGGGTAGACATAATTTTTGCTTCATTCATTTTGTACTTGGTTAACAAATACTTAATGTATTTTTCTTGACAGATAAAAATACCATTTTCATATTGTTTAATTTGTAATCCAAGAAAATATCTTAATTCTCCCATCATGCTCATTTCGAATTCACTTTGCATGAGTTTTGAGAAACCATCACACATTTTTTCATTAGTAGATCCAAAGATAATATCATCAACATACACTTGTACAATGAGTAAATCATTTTTATCAATTTTCTTAAAAAGTGTAGTGTCAATTTTTCCTCTGGAAAAACCATTATTGATTAAGAATGAACTTAACCTATCATACCAAGCTCTTGGTGCTTGTTTTAAGCCATACAGAGCTTTTGTGAGTTTAAAAACATGATTTGGTTTTGATTGATCTTCAAAACCAGGAGGTTGTTTCACAAAAACTTGCTCATTTAAAAAACCGTTTAAAAATGCACTTTTAACATCCATTTGAAATAATTTAATAAGTCTGTGAGATGCATATGCAAGAAGTATACGAATAGCTTCTAACCTTGCAACAGGAGCAAAAGTTTCATCATAGTCTATACCTTCTAGTTGATTGTAACCTTGAGCAACCAATCTTGCTTTGTTTCTTACAACCTTACCTTCTTCATCTAATTTGTTTCTGAAAACCCACCGTGTACCAATAATTGTTTGATCTTGAGGATTTGGTACCAAGGTCCAGACTTCATTTTTATCGAACTGCTGCAGTTCTTCCTTCATGGCTTCAATCCAAGATTGATCAACTATGGCTTCTTTAATTGATTTTGGTTCAACTTGAGAAATCATTGCCATGTTGTTTTCATCATTCTTGAATGATTTCCTAGTTCGAATTCCATCTGCTGTATCCCCAATTATTTGAGTTTGAGGATGATATCCTATTGTTCTCCAGCTTTTAGGTGGAGAATGATACAGGGATTGTTTATCGATCTCCGTTTCCTGTATATCAGTTTTCTGTTGTGTGTCTGGCAATTCTTCATCCTCATTTGATTTTTCAAGTATTAAATCATCAAATTCGTCAAATAAGATATGCATGCTTATTTCAACAATTTTAGTTCTTAGATTAAAAACTCTATAACCTTTTGAGTCGGTTGAATAACCCAAAAAGATAGCTTTATCTGATTTCGAATCAAATTTTCCAAGAACATCTTTGTTGTTTAAAATATAACAGTAGCACCCAAAAATATGGAAGTATGAAATGTTTGGTTTTCTGTTTTTCCAGATTTCATATGGAGTTTTGTTTATGATTTTTCTAATGGATACACGATTTAGAATATAGCATGAGGTATTAATGGCTTCAGCCCAAAAATATTTTTCAACGTTTGATTCTTCCAGGATTGTTCTTGCCATTTCTTGTAAGGTTCTATTTTTTCTTTCAACAACTCCATTTTGTTGTGGAGTTCTTGCACAAGACAAATTATGAGAAATGCCAAGTTCATCAAGAAAGTTTTTGAATGGGGCATTTATGAATTCTCCTCCATGATCACTTCTTATAGAGATGATGCTGGATTCTTTTTCATTTTGTACCTTTTTACAAAAGATTTTAAAAGCTTCAAAGGCATCATCTTTTTGTTTTAAGAATAGTACCCAAGTGTATCGAGAAAAATCATCAACAATAACAAAACCATATTTCATTCCTCCTAAACTGGTTGTTTTGACATGACCAAATAAGTTTATGTGAAGTAATTCAAGAATTCTGTTTGTGGAAATAAAATTTTTTGAATGAAAGCTGCTTTTAACTTGCTTTCCTTTTACACAAGCTTTACATATTCTGTCTTTTTCAAAATTCAGTTTTGGTAAACCTCTGACAAGTTCTAATTTTGAAATTTTCGAAATGGTTTTCATGCTGACATGCCCTGCCCTTTTATGCCAGATCCATTTATCTTTATCAATAGATATGAAGCAGGATTCATCAGGCAATTCTTCAAGATATAATACATAGAGATTTTTCTTTCTGGTTCCAGAAAACAGTTTTTCACCTGATGATGTTTTTATGATTTCACATATGTTGGGTTTGAAGATAACTTCACAACCATTGTCACAGAGTTGACTTATGCTTAAGAGATTATGTTTTAGACCTTCAACATATTGAACATCAGTTATTTGAGCAGAGTTTTTCTTACCAATTGTCCCTTTACCTTTGATTCGAGCTTGATTGTCGTTTCCAAAAGTAACACACCCTCCATCTTTCTTGACAAAGGACATGAAGCAATTTTTATCACCAGTCATGTGTCTTGAACAACCACTGTCCAAAAACCATGGCTTTTTCTTGACACCTTGAGAACCAACCTGCAGTTTTGGTTTTATTAACTTTTGGTACCCATTCTGTCTTGGGTCCTTGTGGATTAGTTCTGAATTTTGTTTTTCCTGATATTATAGCATGTAGATTCAGAATGTCCAATCTTAGAGCATGATGAACATTTAATTATTTGTTTATGAAAAGATTTTCTAACTGGTTTTGACAGATTTTCAGAACTTTCTCCGTTTTCTGCTTTATTTGGAGAACGTTCTTGGTTTTTTCGAAAAACTGTTTTTCTTTTAGATTGTTCTTTTTTCTGTTTGCTCTTGATTTTCTCATCTCTTTTCTTAAAATAACACGCTAATTCAAGGTGTCCAGTTTTACTGCAATATGAACATTTGATTCTGCATGATTGTTCTCTTTTTTCTGGAATAAATTTTTTTTCATACATTTTGGTTTTCTGAGTTTGATCAAAACCAAGACCAGCTTTATCAAATATTCCAACTTGAGATCCCATGATTTTCTGAAATGTTCCAGTAGCTTTAATAAAGTTTAACATATCATTTTTCAAAAGTTGAACTTCAGATTTAAGGAGAACGTTCTCCTTTTGAAGTGCAGAACGTTCTGGACTTTCTTGATTTTCAGTGTGAAAGTTTTTGGTTTGAGATTCTTTCAGATTTTGAATGATTTCCTTCAGCTTATTATTCAGAACCTGAGTTTTTTCTTTTTCTTCCTTTTCTTTATAAAATTTTTCTTTTAAGGAACTACATTTTTGTATGAGTAAGTTTGAATCATTTAATAAGTTGTCAAATTCTTTTTCCATTTGTTCACACAAAATGCAGGATTCATAATTTGTTACCTCATTTTCTTCAGTGTTTGCCATTAAGCATATGTTAGCTTCTTCATCTTCTTCCTCATCGGATTCATCTGAGTTATCCCATGTGGCCATCATTGATTTCTTTTTGAAAGGAAATCTGTTTGGTGTTCTTTTGTTTAGAGGACACTCAGATTTGTAATGTCCCAGCTTATTACATCCAAAGCATGTAATTTGACTTTTATCCTGTTCTGTCTTAGGATTTTCTTTTCTGTTTGGGAATCCCTTCTTCATTTGATCTCTTCTTCTCATTATTCTTTGAATTCTTTTAGTGAGAAAAGCTATTTCTTCATCAGCCTCTTCTTGAGTTTCTTCTGGTTCTTCCTCTGTTTGGTCAAACGTGCTTTCTTGAGATGCTTTCAAAGCTATTGTTTTTCCTTTCTTGACAGGTTTATCTTCTTGTAATAATACCTCATGTGCTTTTAAGGTTCCAATTAGTTCTTCTAGTGCCAGTACTTCAAGGTTCTTGGCTTGGCTTATGGCTGTTACCATTGGTCTCCATATGACTGGAAGACATCTCATGATCTTTCTTACTCTATCTTGTACTGAGTAAGCTTTTCCTAAGGAACGCATTTCATTTACTATAGTTGTGAACCTTGAATACATTTCATCAATGGTTTCTCCTTCATTCATTTCGAACAGTTCAAATTTTCTTATGCCGATGTCTATTCTTGTTTCTTTGACATGGTTCGTTCCTTCATGATGAATTTGTAGTGTATCCCAGATTTCTTTAGCTGTTGTGCATTCATCAACTCTTTCGCTTTCTTCCCTGCTCAAAGCGCACGATAAGAATAATTGAGCTTTAGAATTTAAGAGTACCTTAGTTTTGTCTTCAGATGTCCAGTCGACTTCTTCCTTCTTGGCAGAGTTTGAATCATTTTGATCAGCTCTTGGAATGAAATCTCCATCTGTAATGATGCGCCACATTCCTGTGTCTTGAGACTTTAGAAACAATTGCATCTTGTTTTTTCAAAAGTAGTAATCAGTTCCATCAAAGTATGGTGGCCTGTTTGAGGATCCTCCTTCAACAATGTATTTTGCTTTTGACATTTTTTCTTCTAGATCTTTTTCTCTATCACTTGGTTAAAGTGTTTTTTTCTAGAGACCTTGCTCTGATACCAATTGAAGTAGCAATGTCAAGTTACAAGGAAGGGGGGTTTGAATTGTAATCTTGCCTATTTAAAATTTCCTGTTAAAACTTAAGAAAACAACTCAAGAATGATCTTGGTTATAAAAACAAAAACGGAGAACGTTCTTGGTTTTAACACAGAAAACGCAGAACGTTCTTGATTAGTTAAAATCACAGTTTTAGTTTCTCTATTTAATTTTGATAATAACAATAACTGAATGTAAATAGAGATAAGGAAGAAATACCACACAAGAATATATCCTGGTTCACCCAACGTGGGCTACGTCCAGTCCTCACAACTGTGAGATTTTCACTAAGTGTTCAAAGAGAAAGGGAGAACAATCACAGTTAGAGATCAACCTTGATCTGTAACTACACTTCCTTTCCACCCAGAAAGGATTAATCAGGTCACCTAACTAATCTGTTAGGATTTCGAAGTTAACTCTTTTAATCACACTCAAACTATAAACAATCCTTATAGTTATGAGTTTATACAATAATAATTTGAAAGGTTTGTTTGAATCTAATTTTGCTCAACTCTTGTTTGAGAAAAGGATTCAGAACAGAGAAAGAACTCAGTAGAATAAAACTGGAAGTATGTATTTGGTTCAGCCTGATTTCTTTTGTGAATGAGATGACTTCAAGAATGAAAGTGAATATGATTTAATGAGTATACTTGGCACTTGAAGATCTGGTTGATGCTTGCAAATTTGCCTTCCTTTTATAGATGTTTTGAGCAATTAATTCTGGTCAGAAAGAGCTGTTGGGAGTGCTCTGTTTTCCTTCTGACAGAAGCAAGGAATCTGTTGACAAATAGAGCTCCATGTATTTGACAGTTTTGGGCTTTCTGTTTTGGGCCTTTTGCTTGATCTAAAACAGACTTGTTGCGAGTTTTAATGACCCATTAAGCTTTGATAATATTTGATAGTGATTGGGCTTCGATTTGGATGTTTAATTTGATCCAAAACTGTTTGGAACGGAGTGAATATTTTTCTGCAGAAATAAGAAGTCTTCTTCTGCAGAAACAGAGATTGTTCTTCTAAAAAACGGAGAACGTTGATTATAGGTGGAGAAAGATAATCAATCTTGTCTGATAGACCTTTGAATAATCTGAGGACTTATATTCAATCTTGAGTTTCAGTTTTGTTCAACTTTCTTGACAGTTTCCAGACTGGAGAAAGTTGCAGTCCGTTTTTTGATATGCTTAGATTCGTGATGATTTTTCTTAATGATCCGAGAATCGTTTTGAGTAAAAATGATTCCTATCTGTTCCTTGCCATGTACTGATGAAATTGGTATAAAGATTTCAGACATAATCAATGTATAAGTGTTGGAGAAAGATTGGTGAAGTGGCTGTAACGATCTTTCTTGATTCTGCTGATCTTTCTCTGTTTTGTATAGTTTATGATCATGACTTATTTCTTTGCTTTGCTTGGTTCCTATCTTTAATAAAAACACTCAAAAGCACAGATTAAATTAACATAACATTTAGAATCATAATTAATATCTTTAATTAATCTTTTGTTTATTTTCATCAAAACTTAATTTGAGAGTTTGTCTTAACAGAAACAACAACCAGAGGCAAAAACTCCAAAGTTACAAAATGACACCCAAAGGCAAAACTATAGAGTCGAGGGTGAAAGAGCATCCAAGGCACACACATTTGCCTTCAGTAACAGGATTCACACATTAAACTACAATTCTTTACTTGAAATCCCAAGAGTTCCTAAATTTCCAACATAACAATCATACAATGATCAAACAAACAATATGCATGACATTTTAAAATCATTTGGGTGCAGTTTCAAATCACCTATATGCCAAAGAAGTAAAGAATTTCAGTGACAAAACCCTCATGCTAAAAGAATTTAATGTAACAGAACTCACCGTTTTTCTAAGAAAGTTCCTCTTTGATTTGAACTGGATTGGGGTAGTTATCAACTCTCCTAACTCTAAATCTCTCCAGCCTTCGTTTCTGACTCCAATTTCTTTGAGCTTTTCCTGGCTGTTCTTGACTTCACCTCAGCTCGATTGGGTTTATTGTTGATGGTTGAGAGGTGAAACCTTGCATGCAATGGGTTAGAGCAAGTCTGATGGGGTTACATGAACTAATATTTTTGGAGATTTTGAAAAAGGAGAAATGGAGGATTTGAGGAAGATGATGAACAGTCAATTTGGGGATGCTCTCCCAGTTTTCAGAAATGAAAAGAAAAGAATGAGATGGTTGTTCAAGGCTTTTTTCGGGAAGGACTTAAGTGAGGGAGATGAATGGGATTTTTCTATTTTGACTATTGGACAGTTCCTTTATTACCGTTTTGCGTATTCCCATTTTTAATAAAATACATTATTTTCAAATTAATATGTTAATATTTTTAAAATATTTATTTTAATTAATTTTAAATTAAGTGGGTTGTTACACCCCTCTTTACTGATAATTTACTAGAGAATCAGAGTAAAGGAGAAGTAAAGACGACGACTCTAATTTTTCCGAAAAAGATAGTATTGATGGAAAAGTGTCCAAGTCATTTTCTCAGCTTAAGACTGTGAGTTGTTTTCCTGGCTTGGGGTGTGAGTTGTTTTCCTGGCTTGGGGTGTGAGTTGTTTTCTCAACTTAAGATGCGGATCGTTTTTTCGACGACTCTAAACAATCTAGTTCAAATACAAAATATTTGAATTTGGTGAGTAAGGAACGAAGAATGGAATGAGAGGAAGAGGAAGGAGAAGATAAGGAGGAATAGAGTGAAGGAGAAGAAAAGGAGGAAGAAAAAGAAGAGAGAAGGAAATAGAAATGAAAAAATGAAGAAGATGGTGAATAACGTTGTAAAATTTGATTAAAAGGTGTTCAATTATAATATTAAAAGCATTCAAATTGATTGTTGTTGTACTTCAATATGGTATAAATTTGTACTTCATATTGAATTCTAGGGATTCTAATATTGTTTTTTTTAAGCCTTAATTGCAGTTTTGGTCCCCTTATTTTAGCTGAATCACGAAAATAATCCCCCCATTTTATTTGTCCCCAGTTTTGGTCTCCCAAACAGAATATTGGTCCAAAACTTGATGAAATGTCATTTTTTTAATAATGTGCAAAAAAAAAAAGATGACGTGGAAGATTCCATGTAGATTAATTACATTTTATTATTATTTCAAATTTGTAAAATACATTTTCTATTTTTAAAAATACATTTCCTATTTTATTACATCATTTAATTACAAAAATATAAATAAAAAAACACACATTCCTATTCTAATCCCTAATTCCTTGAGAGTTGAAGAACAAGACTTCATCAGAAACGTACATTAGCTTAAGAAGTCAAATGTGAGTCCAAACCTAATCCCATTCCATCCTTTTCTTCTCCGTTTCACAATTCATCTTGTTTCTTCACCTCTTCATTCAATTTCTCATTAATCATTTTCTTGTAGATCGTGTTCTCTGTTTTTGATTTTGTGTTCCAATGGAGAATAAATCTGGATGTGATTTCGCGTTCTCTGTTTTTGATTTCGTCTAAGAAGAAGAAGAAGAAGAAGAAGAACAAGAAGAAGAACAAGAAGAAGAAGAAGAAGAAGAAGAAGAAGAATAGAAGAAGAATAGAAGAAGAATGTGTCTTTTTTTTTTATGTTTTTGTAATTAAATGATGTAATAAAATAGGAAATGTGTTTTAAAAATAGAAAATATGTTTTACAAATTTGGAATAATAATAAAATGTAATTAATCCACATGGACTCTTCCACATCATTTGTTTTTTTGACACATCATTAAAAAATGACATTTGACAAGTTTTGGACAAGATTCTATTTGGGGGACCAAAACTGTGGAGAAATAAAATGGAGGGATTATTTTCGTGATTCAGCTGAAATAGGGGGACCAAAACTGCAATTAAGTCTTTTTTTAATTAACTAAATATAATTTTGTTTTAATGAATTAATTAAAATAAAATAAAAAATTCATCATGGCATGACAGGTTTATTAGAAAGTCCATATGTCATGCCACATCAAATAAAATACATTAAATAGAAGAAAAAAAAATACATCAAAGTTAATGCGGTTGAGTAGATGTGCCAAAGAAAATAATGTGCTATAGTATTTTAACAACTCTCTCCTTTTTTTTTTAACCTAATGCAAATAAATTAACAACTTCATTCTATTATGTTAACAACTCACTCCTATTATGCATCCTAATAAATAAAAAGTAATAAAAATGATTAAATTATATTAATAAAATCAAACAAAATACATGGACGACATATTTGTTTCGTGTGTTTTTTAATCAAATAAAATCTTAATCCTATATTTTCTTAAATTATTGGTGACAAATATGTGTTTCATATGTTTTTTAATATTTACCAATGAGAAATATTTATTGTGTGTGTTATTTTAATATTTATCAATAGTAAATTTTTTGTCCCATATTTTTTGTCTCGTATTTTTACATGTCAGTGATAAATATTTATCTCGTGTTTTTTATATTTGTCATGTGTTTTTATTGTCCTTATTAGTGGTAAGTATTTGTCACATATTTTTTA
>JBBPBP010000004.1:53672737-53683658 GCA_037974735.1 Cicer chorassanicum
GATATAGAAGATGTAAGATTAAAAAAAAATAGAAAATGTAAGATTACAAAACTATCAAAATACATAACGTATTTTTTGCATACGTCACGAAAATTATTAATAAATTGAATTTAAGCTAAACTTCTCAACAACTTTCTTTTTAAAGTATAGCTAAAGCAAACGGTCATATAAAAGTTCATCTTCCTTCTTATTTTGTATTGTAGTCTTAATTATATTCGTGGATGAAAAAAATTATTCATCGTAACACTAAACAAGGAAGTATGAGAATAAGAGTTATAAAAGAATTATATACTTCTAGTTTTTACCATCAAGTGACATAATCAATAAATTGCCTACCATGATCCAAGTGTTCAAATTGCATACTCATCTGTATTGTCTATATTTCATAAAGTCATAAGGAAAAAAATTTGTTACCAAGTGACATATGTCATAAACTCTGAATGATATTTGCATCTCTCTTACGTCTAAAGTTGAACTAAGAGTGCATAATTCTGCATTATTAGTGAATATGTCAACTAGTTCTTGAAATTGAGAGACTATCATGTCATTAAAAATATCAAATTTATAATACTACTCTATTGTAATATAAGCTGGTTGATGGCATGTAGTTTATTGGTTGATGCATGTAGTTGTATACTACTAGACCACGTTAGATCTTGGGAGAAAGCCATTACTCATGTTTTTTAAAATTCAAAGTATACCTTTTTTTTATCAATCGTATGGGTCGACTTTTGACCTAGTTACACATTTTTTATTGGTTTAATTGAACTTTGTTTGGTTCAATTGTATATGTGGTCTAATAGAGTGATCAGACCGATTAGGGGTTTAGTTCTCAGTTTAACAGGTCTGATTGGTTGGTCATGTTCGGTTTATAAAACTACAAGTAAATGTATGTGTTGGAAAAATAAGCAAATAAAGATATTTAAATAACAGTCAAAACAAACAAAAAAATAAAGTGGAAACTCCAAAGCGAAGAAAAATCCATGATCATATAATAACACTATATGAATGCAATATTGTTACAACATCTAAACTTCTCTCAAATATCTCACATCCTAATATAACCACACTCTACAAAGTGAATATCGATCTAACTACCTCCAAAAACTCTAAAACAAGAGATAAAAAAGAGTCAAATATAAACTTAAAGTGTTTCAGATTGGTATGAATTGTAATTAAAAACAAGAGCTATATATATATATCCTTCAGCTCTCTCTTCCTTTACAATTCTAAATAATGTGAGACTTTTTCAATATTCTTCAATTTCCACCAAACCCATCAATCTATATCTTGATTGAAATTGGTACATCTTTGGCTTCCATTGTCTACACCAACAACCATAGTTCAAAAGAACTATCATACTCCACTTGAAGCTAAATCACTTCAAAAAATTTCACTTGAAGCAAACTCACCCAAAAATTTCCACTTGAAGTTAAACCACACCAAAAATTTCTTCTACATGCCGAAATACAGCTAAAAGTTTATGGTGCAACTTCCATGTTGACTTTATCATAAAGTTATTCAGTAATCAACATAATCTCACAGCACACCTTGCATCAATACCAACCAACGCCCATGTGTAAATTAACATATTGTGTAATCATGATTGTATCAACATATCGTTGACTTGAATTTTACTAAAGCCAAAATTGTTTTTTCCATCAAATTTCTCTAAGTCAAACTTCACAGCGGAGCTTGACATACAATAATCGTGCATTAGATAGGTTCCTAGGAAAGAGAGGTGAGCCACAAAGAACCACTTAATAGCCAAGTCTTCCCTTAGCTAAAATCTTGCCTAAATAGCACTTCTAAAGTATAACCATTCTTTTTTTCATATGTGAAAGATGAGACAAAGCTACAACCATAGAGTATACTAAGAACTCTATTTTCCTATATCGAACCAAAAGCTCGAATATCAGATGTTGGGAAAAAAAAAGCAAACAGAGATATTTAAATAACAACCAAAACATAAGAAAATGACGTGGAAACTCCAAACCAAAGAAAAAACCACGACTAGAGAATAACACTACGCGAAAATTGTAACAACATATAGACTTCTCTCAAATACCCCACACCCTAATAGAACAACACTCTCCAAAGTGAATATCTTACTACCTCACAAAACTCTAAAACAAGAGAGAAAGAAAGAGTCAGATATAAACTTAAAGTGTTTATGACTGATGCAAATTGTAATAAAAAAACTAGAGCTATATATATAGCTTTGAGCTCGTTCTTCCTTTACAAGACCAAGCAATGTGGAAGTTCTTCAATATTCTTCATTTTAAATCAAACCTATCAATATGTTGACTGACTCACAAAATGATTTAACATTTGCAACCAATTCATCCCATTCATCGGCTCTCAACTTTTGGAAAAGCAACCTAGTAGGTGAAACCAAATACATTGCATTTAAAATATGTTAGAGATTGGAGTTGAAAAGCTAAACATAGTGCACTAAAAATTTCTAAAGTATATCTCATAATATGCATAAGAAAGACAAATTCTAAAGAAATTAGCAACTCATAAGCAATTGTTGAGCAACTATAGTTCCATTCTTATTAATATTCAACAAAATTTCACAAGATGCATTGAACATTGTAACATCACCCATTGTAACATCACACATTGTAACATCCTGTAAAGAGACAAATTCATTTTTTTTAAAAACAACATTATCTTAAAATACTCATTTACTTTAAAATCAATTAATAACTTATTCAATTGTATTTTCTAAAGATAATGAATCAAAGTAGTCGCAATTACAAAGAGTAAACTTAATGCGTAAAACAAAAGAAACTCATAATACCAAAACTTTTGGCATTTTATTACCCAAAAATAAATCATAGTTGGTCATAACTTTAGACATTTATGGAAAACTCTCACAACAAGTCTAACACCAATACAAAAGTATCTCAGAACCTTTAATAGATAGCCCCATCGTGCTTCCCCACATCTTCATCAACTAAGAAGGTGACGTATAGCCCAAACAAATCAACAACAATGGTCACCAATCCGAAAAAACATATACAAGTACATGGTATATAACATATAGGCTATACTACGCGAAAAATAGCATTTTATAGCGCTTTTTTTAAGCCCTTTACAGCGCTTTTAAGCGTTGTAGTATCTAGCGCTGTAAAAAGATACAACAGCGCTCTTTAAAATAAAAAAGCGCTGTAAAATAGGTGGATATATTGCGCACTTGTTATACTCGTTTTTCAGCGCTTTTTCGAAAAGCGCTGTAAATCCCTTCTAAAAACACGCTGCTTATTGTATTAGTTTTACAGCGCTTTTGAAAAAGCGCTGTAAATCCCTTCTAATGATTTAGTCATTTATCTTCTTTTTTTTTCCGATTTGATCCTTTATGTTTTTAAATAATTTCAGCGTTACCCTTTAAGTGGGGCTCCGTTAAGAAAAACTTAAAAAATTTCTTCCTCCGTTTTGAGAAAAAGTTACCCTTTATGTTTTGGAAATATTTCAGAAAAATGTTCAAAGTTTGGTAGTAGGATTGATTCGTTAAAACTGAAGTTATGTGGTATTTATACTTCATAAACATTGCTTCAGATCAGTGGCAATCGTTCATAGAGGTTTGATGATTATATGCAATGATCCAGATAATGGATTTTTTAACTTTCTCTTAACGGAACCCTACTTAAAGGGTAACGCTGAAATTATTTAAAAACATAAAGGACCAAATCGGGAAAAAAAAGATAAATGACTAAATTGTTAACCGAAATTAAGTTAAGAGACCATCGGTGGTATTTAGCCTAACATATATAGTATCAACAAATTGTACATGTATCAAGTAAACAACATCTAAATATATACATATATATTCACACCACATATTTTAAAGTAGTAAGACTTCAACCTAAATACAATGCATATATGCCAGTGCAAATTATTTCTGAATATCACCTCTCCTACAAGGGTATTGTGGGGTTTTCCAAACAACACCACTATCACAAACTCAAGATCACCGCAAAGATATGTGGACTGCAATCAATTATGGACCCATCACTCAACTATGAATGTATGAATGCAGACATCTTGTTAATTAATCACCAATACTATGCGAGATTAAATTATTAACAACCGCATATTTGCATTTCCAAAAATCACCACAACATGTCACACACAACAATTCATTATAACAACGATAACAATAAATCATTTACAATGACATGTTAACAAAACATTTATTTCAACAAAAATAAATAAATATTTCAACATGTTATACACATAATAGCAAACATAAGAGAATACAACACATATGCTTGAATTATAAAAATATATGTTAGTGCGCAAAATTTTCTATTTGTCATATTTTACTTTGTATTTTTTTTTCCAAATGTTTTTCTTTTTTTAGAAGAAATGATAAATACAAGCATAAATTCACACACAACTGCAAGTTTTTGAATTCAAATTCAAGATAAGAAATCCAACAGAAAAATATCGGTATTTATCGGTTGAACTAGGACTTAAAGACAACAAATATTTTATTTATCAACAAACAACTTTTTAATTTATTATTATCTAAACTTTGAAACCCATTTCCTTTAAAAATAACGATGTTTGAAAGTGATTTTGACGAGTAAAATCACATTGTTTGGGAGTTCTTATGTTTTCTTATATTTTAATGAAAAAAAATAGTTTTGAACTTTTTACTTTCTGTGAACAATAATAACCAACTAGTTTTATTTTAAAATCGTTAACCCAATTTCTTTAGAAGATTTATTTTGTAATTAAAAATTAAAAAAATAAAATAGTAGAATATTTGGCCACTAGATCCAAAATATCTAGTATTAGAATATTTAATATGAGTTACAAGGTTGAATGGTAATTATGATGCATATATCTACAAGACTCGTTTCCAATGGTATTTATAGGTTAAAACATGCATATGTGCAGTAGGAAAATTCAATCAAGTAGTAAAATTCAAAATTTACCATTAAACTTCAAAATCTAGATTCAATAGGAAAAAATATGAGTATATGATCGGTTGTTGCACACCAAACAAAATAAATAAAAAATATAGAATATAGTAATAAGACAAATAACTTTGATCATCTCACAATGTTTTGAAATATAATGATAATTATAATTAAGAATGTGCAACGAAATGAATAAAAGAGAGGGGTTTTCAGTTTGAAAAGCAGATTGAGTAATTGTAGAGAATTCTCAATTAATCGAAACAATCAATCAATATTTTTTAGGAGTTCTTCATCGAGACTCTATTACGATTATGAATAAGCATTCATTCTATGTTTCTATTATTGTTTGATCATAAAACTAACCAAGCAAGCGTCAATTAATTTTAACTGAAGTCTTATTGGATCAAGCATCACAAGATTCGATTAATCATGATAGTAAACAAGCGTAACAAAATACAATTAATGTCATAACTGAATATAACCAAACCTATAATTTATTGATTCTATAAATTCCTATTTGAACTAAACTAAAACAAGTGTTCAATCTATTTTGAATAATTTCAATCAAAGATATAAATTGAAATCAGATCGATTAAGCATCATAATATTGAATTCATACACAAAGATAATGCAGAGATAAGAAACTAATCGAAAAAGATATAAAAACATAAAACAAAATTGCATTAAGAATAAAACCTCAAGAATCTAACAAAGTATCATTAATCAATGGATTGATTTAGAAACTTAAGCTGCCATTGAATTCAAAAAAACGGAAAAACTATATGATGGTAGTAAGGTCTCTGTGACAAAGTTCTTCAAAATCCTTTTTATAATATAATCCTAAATTACTAAAAGGTTTCTGACCAAAAGAAAGGCCCAAAAGATGATGATGATCAACCAAATAATAACTAATTACATCAGTAAATCCCGCAGTTACTTTTCCAACGTACATAACTATCATTTTTGACCATCAAGACTTTCGAATTGGACTTTTTTCTCAATGTAAGAGTTGTAGCTCTACTTCCGAACTTTCTAATGCCACCAATATCACTAAAATCGGATAAATACAAACCTAGTTATGGCTTGCAGAAGAAGAAGGGGTCAGGATGTAACAAAATCCAAAAATTAACTAAGAATTTCACTAAAACTCAATTTTGACCAAAAAATATTAAAATATGGCAAAAATTTATTATTAGTTCTGATACACATCTAAAAACACTAAGTGCAATGCTATAAAAAATGCATTAAAATATGTTGATCAAATTTTCCCACATTTAACCTTTTGCACTTTGAGCAAAACTCGTGGTCAAGATAAAAGAAAACTTAAAAATAAAAATAAACAAAACTAACTATGCAATTTCAGTGAACTTCAACAATGCCAAGTGATCATTGAAATGCTCATTTCAAACTTCAAGTAACATGACAATCATGGAAAAACGTCCAATTACATTCAAAGTAAACAAGAGAATAAATCAACCAAGGAATGAGTCATAAGTGATAGAATCCTCACAGGATATTAAATTTTGTCCATCTCTCAAGTGTGTTAGGCTAGTGTTTGTTAGTGCAAAAATGGTTTTAGCTATAATCCTCTAGTTGATGTTTTGATGATAACAAAAACAAACAAATAAAGAACAATTATTCTCTAATTGTATTTGCTAAGTGTGCAGATTAAGTTCAAAGACAAGATTTATATTAATAGTTATAATATAGTAAAAGAAATATTGCAAAAACAAGCGCAACAAAGCATGCGTCTCAATATAAGATATATCATCTGATGATTAGACAAAGACAAATGAAACCAAGACTTCACTTCTTCTTTACTGTCCAAATCTGGTGACACGCACCTTTGTTATTACAAGCTTCGTTTTATTTTGGAAAAAAAAAAAGCAAGCAAGCTTCTGGAAGCGCAAGCAATGCCTTGATTTAGTTACCTCTGATGAATTCAACAAAGCAATCGTCTGTCTGCCTCTAATGGATTTAACAAATGTCTCTTCACCTTCCTCTGTTAAGCGTGACAAGGAAGAATCTGTCTCTACCTCAAACAAACGTGACAATCAAGTAACTAGCCCTGCCTCTAATAAGCGTGAGAAACAAGTAACTACCTCTGCCTCTAATAATCACATCAATCGTCTTATCGTCTGACTCTGAGTTATTGTGTATCCTATGAAAAAGTCAACGATCCAAAAAAGGCAAAGCAATCACACATCATCTGATGAACATTCTGAATCTGCTACATGTTTGAAAGTCTTTTAGGTTTTATTTGATCATAGTATCCTCTGATTCCCCGTCCTTAATACCAAGATACGTAGAATCACTCAAAGATATATATATATATATATATATATATATATATATATATATATATATATATATATATATATATATATTTATATATATATATATATATATATATATATATACATGGATACTTATTAAAGATTGATTTGCCCTAAATAGTGATTGAAGATTGCCAATGGTAACATTATCAATGGACACTTTGTATTTAAGAAGAAATCACTCAATCCTTTACGAGTGAGCGTGAGATAGTGTGTGTGGGAGAAAATGAAAAAGGCTATGTCTTAAGAGGAAAATATGAAAATGCCAAGAACACGTCAAACTAAAGAATGTGTGAATTATCCTCTCATAAAGAGTTATTAGAGTTGATGTAAATCAGTCAAAGTATTCTCACACACTTGTACTGGTATAAGACTTAATCTGTAACATCCTCTCAATGAAAGTTAGAATCCTAAAACATACTTTGTGTCAAATCAGACATAAACTAGAACTGATGTAAATCAACCCAATAGTGGCAACAACCCTCTCATCCTTAATAGGTACCTGAAAAGGTACAATGACCTTCATGAACCTCAACGACGGGATGCCAGAAAGTTGAAGAAGGTTTTGGGGACGACAGTCTGGAGAGGTTAAAGAAAAATACTCAAAGCTTGAAGAGGTAAAGTAAAGTATACTTGTATATTATTTATGGAAATAGTGGATTAAGTCTTCAACTACACTGAGGCAAATATCTTTGTAAGGGGAGGACTAAATGTAGCAACATTTTGTTGTGAACTAATATAAAATGTCTCCTTTATCTTCTTATATCTCTCGCATTTTAGTTATTTAGGTTTAACTTTACTCTATCTAAACCTCTTTTAAAAGTAAGTTGAATGTTTTGATATAGAATAGTTTTTGTAAGAAAATGGAAATAGCTTTGAGAAACGGCAAACACAATTAAACCTGCCCCTCCCCACACACACACCATTTTCTTGTGTTTTCTAGCACATTCAATGTTTACTCTCAAAGCACATCATGGAAGCTAACACTACCATAGGCTTAACAAACCTCTAACATCCACACTTGAAACACATGCACATAAAGATCAAAATGACTTTATTTGAGTTGTAATGGGGTCAGGGTCAAGGTCAAGGTGGGATAATCCTAGGGGAACTAAAATTTAAAATCTAAGAGGATAAAAGAGCAATGATAAGAAGGCAATCGTAAAATTATGATAGATGACTTAACAAAATACCATTAACTTTCATTTTCGCACTTTTTTCTTCATGTTGGATAAACAAAGATAAATATTATTAATTTTTTGTTTTTGCTTTGAACTTGCCAAATTTCAATAAAGTAACAATATTTAAATTTTCTAACATAATCACATGTTGATCACCCTCACACTTTTTAAAAATATATTATAAAAATTCTTCTAAAATAAAGCTCTTTTTTCCCATAAGATTGAGTCAATTCATTGTTTTTCACTTTTAGCCTCGTAATGAGCTATATAATGCAATGAAGAGTCAAGTCAACTTTTAGAATAACTAGCAATGATGAATCACACTAGAAAGAAATAGAATGGAAAAATGTATTTCATCCATTATAGAGCTCAAAATATCACCAAAGGTCATGACCTATCACAAATAATGCACAATGTAGTGTTCAAATTCAACTTAGTACTAAGAATGCAATGAAGTTACCCATATCATGCCAAAAAAATTATCACCTAGAATATTGAAATCAATCACAACTTAAGCAAACAAAGAAATTCAATGAAAAAGCATGCACAAATGACAATAATTTTATTTTTAAAAGAAACAATACTAATAAAATAAGTAAAAGCTTAAAAGTCTCCCTCGCTACGTACTACGTACATACAAAATAGAATCAATGAACAATAATATGGGATATATACTGCTAGCTTGCAGAAGCTTGGTGACCTCATTATTCATAACATATAAGATCAAAGGGTTAAGTCAGCCTTTGTGGTTGCCTGACTAATTTTTCCCCTTCCTCAAGTGCTATCTTATGTATAAACATGGAAGGGTTAATACCATGAATGTCAACTAAGCTCCATCAAATAGCTATGTTATATTTCTTCAATATTTCCAACAACTTCCCTTCTTGTTCTGCTTCAAGTCTTATGGGGATAATCACATAAAACTTCTAACTTTTCTCTATATATGCATATTCCAAGTACTCTGCTCGTGGTTTAAGCTCCAGGGAAGGTGGTTGCTCAATGGAGGGAGGTTGGAGAAGGCTATATCTACAGAGGTTGCATCTGCATTAATCATGTTAGTGAAAATATCCACAGGTGCAACCATTAAGTCAATAACATCGTAATCAATACCATCACTTTATAAAACAACTTTCAAACTCAGTAAACTCAGTACCTACAAAACATAAATGAACATCAGTGCAAGTGTGATAGGTGTACGTATCATCAAAATCAGATAAAAAACATCATCAATCAAGTTATCACGTAATTTTATTTGGAAGAAAGAATGTTATTCCATGGGGTGTTTCATAAAATGAAAGATGTTAAATTTAACATTGCTATCCCCAAACTTCATAAAAAGTGTCCCATCATGAACATAAATTTGTGTTCTTGTTGTTTTCAAGAATGGCATGCCTAGGATTATAGGTGTCTTGTTGGACTTAGTCTCTCCCTCCATGTTTTGAATGTAAAAATCTATAGGAAAAATCAAGTTATTAACTTTAACAAGTACATCATTGACAAGTCCAACAAGGTTGGTACTGCTTCTATTTGCTAACTGAATAACAACTCCTATTATCTACAAAGGACAAAGAGCAAGAGAGTTAAATAGATGTTGGAATAACATAAATATAAACACCCAAGTCAAACATAGCATTATCAAATTTACTATCACCAATGGTGCATGGGATATTAAAAACTCCAGGATCCTTGCACTTCTCAAGCATCATTGGTTGAATGAGTGCAGAAACATTGTGACTTTGGTTAACTCTCTCATTTCCCTTCATCCTTCTTTATTTAGTACATAACTCCTTGAGAAACTTGGCATATCTTGGAATTTTCTAGATTGCCTCCCGTAGAATAATCTTCAATTCAACTTTTTTGAACACGTCTAAGATTTCCTTTTCTTTATTTGCATCATTTCTCTTATTGGTTTTCACATCTCTTTGAGGGAAAAGGCATCATCATCAGGTTCATCATCCTTTTTAAGAAAAAGTTAGTTGTGCTTCATCATCCTTTTTTGTAACATGAACAAAGGCATATAAGAGTGTGGTTGAATATGCTACCACTATCACTAATATGCTCACTACCTATGTTCTTACTAGTACTAGTCTTATTAAGTCTATGAAGTGAATGAAAAGTTTTATCTATTTCTAGATCAAAAGAAGGCAAAGTTTTAGAATTGGATCTAGTCATGCATCATGAGAACATAAAAACAAATCAAGTAATACCTATAATATCCCTATCACTAAAATAAATGGAAAAATTAAAAAACATATCAAATAAAATCTAAAAATAGCACTAAAAAATTAGAAATGGAGAATTGGATTTCATATCCCAGGTTTTAATTCATACCTTCATATTTACTGATTTGTATGAATTTCTAAAAAATCAACTTGTTTTCATTACTTCCATGCCTATGTTTTTTTACATAAATTTCGTTTTTGAAATTTTTGATACCAAATTTTTAGTTTTTTGACATTTCAAAAGTTTT
>JBBPBP010000004.1:53683867-53706492 GCA_037974735.1 Cicer chorassanicum
GTTTTCAAAATTTTCAATATATAAAATACTTTTTCAATTTTTTTAAATACCAAAAATTTCGTTTTAGAAATTTTCAATATAATTTTTTTTTTCTCAATTTTTGATACAAACCGAAAATTGAGTTTTCAAAATTTCTAGTGTGAAAAATTTATTCTCAAATTTTTTACATATCAAACATTACGATTTTCAAAATTTTTAAAATAGATCTTTTTCTCAAGTAAATTTAACATATCAAAATTATATATTTTTACATATCGAAAATTTAAAAATGTGACCTAGTGGGTATATATATTATTTAATTACGTTTTTATTGTTTTACCATTGATTTTCTCCAAAGAAAATATGGGTAGGAAAATAGATATATATCATATATATACAGGTAGATTCTAACTATCACGGTGGCAAACGAATAAACAATCTACGGTCTTTATTTTGGACTAGATCTTTTCTTTTTCCACTCAATTTTCCTCAAGATCTTCGAATGACTTAACTGCTCCCCCGTGATTATAATCAACAGAAACAAATTTAGCGACATTAGATTTTAGAATATTCTTGGAGAATAAAAACGACGCACCACACGAATCATATTGATTCGATACATCATACATTACGTAATATTGTGTTTCTATGCATAATATATTTATTTGAGATTATTTTTTATGTACCGTTATATATTTAATTAAATTACATTGTAGTGGTATTTTTTAGGTTTGATTCTTAAAATATTTTTACTAAAACCTATATTGAATTATTTAATTAAATGTATATGTAAATTTTTTTTTATATTATCCATGTATAAAAATTATATTATATTATATTTTTTAATAAAAAATATTTATTTTATTATATTATTGCACAAGTCAAAATTTTAATTTTTCACAAAGTGTAAAATATTTAAGTATTTCTTAAAATATCTAAAAAACAACTGTATAGTGTCAAATTCAAATTTAGAATTTCAATAAATAAATTTTTGGTGGTATTTATAAATAAATACTAATAATATTAATTATAATATATTTTTTACCATAATCACATAGCTGTATTTGCAGACTTGAGATTTGATTTGATTTTTATTAACGTTTAAATTGATGATTTAAATAAGTCTACATTGCTCACTTCAAGATTCAATTATAATTTTAATAAAACAAAAAAAATTCAAATCTATTCAAAATATACACATTAAAACAAAGGAGATAAGGATGATGATAAAATAAAGCAAAAAAAAATACAATCTTCACCTAAATCCTAATTCGATTCAAACTCCTAAATCCTTATTTATATAAATTTCACTTTCCATTCTTTGAAGTACTAAGTTTCTCTGTCTTTCTGTCTCTCTGTCTCTATCTCTCTAATCCAAACTAAAACTCACTGCCACTCCATCCCTGCCGCCATGAACGGCGGTGAAGGAAACTTCCCACCGCCGCAACCCAACGGCGGCGATTTTCTCCTCTCCCTTCTTCAAAAACCCCACTCCCAACCATCCCAACCTCCAACCATCCCACCTCTACAATCTCTTGCAATAGATCCCGCCGTTGCCATGATGGGCCCCACAATCCCCATCTCCACATCTCCATATCAAACCAACGGTCACGATCATCCCAACCTTAACCCTCACGCTCACCACCCATACCCGAATCTTCCACCATGGTCCCACACACCTTCTCCATACACGCAAAACATATTTGGGTTAACCCATAACCCGTTTTCCCTCCCTCAAATACCCGAAACTCATTACCCTAACACCAATCCACTTCACTTCAACAACGGTGTTTCCCTCACCGAAGATTTAAGAAGATTAGGGTTTCCAATTGAAGGAAACAACAATAACAACAGTGTTAATTCCTTCATTCACCAACAACAACAGCAACACCAATTTAATGAATTGAAGTTACAGTTTGGATCTTTACCCACTGTTTCTTATGCTAATTCCTCTCAAGTGTCTTCCAATGGAAACTACAATGGTTTTGATAGGAATATTAATAATCAAAATAATAATCATGATGCTGTTGATTATGAAAGAAGAGGGATTATTGGGAAGTTTAGGGCAACTCCACCTGGGTTTGGGAACAATACAAGAGGAAAGGGTTATTGGGGTTCTGAGGTTGGTGAAGTTGAATTGAGTGGTAGGAATGAGAATTTGTTTAGGGAAAATGTGAGAATGGGGTTTGGTGAAAGGAGCAACAGTTCTGGAGGCAATGTGGGTGGTGGACATGAATTGAGGCTTCCTGATCAGATTGATCATCCTGGTCCACCGTCTGGGAGTAAGCTTCATTCTGATGTTGTTGTTGATGATGATGTTGATGCTGTTGGAGAACAGTTAGCTGATTCGTTGTTGCTTGAGGATGAGCTTGATGACAAGAGTAGTAACTCTAGGAGGCGCCGCGGACCTAGGGACAAGGTTAATAATACTTAAATATTCGTTGGTATTTATTAAATAAATTTTGTTCTGAATTTCAATTTCATTGATTTACTTGGAGTAACTATTATTTGTTTTCATATCGTCAATGTTATGGTTAATGGTTAGGTTTTTTGTTTTAAATTTCTTAGGGAACTGTTTGTGAAAAACTCTAGGTTGTTGATTGAATTTTATGGTTAGCATTGTTGTCAATCACAGATTGCAGAAAATAATAGTTTGTTTAAATTCTGCCACTATAGCCCCACTATTGTTGCTTTGGCAACATTTTGTACTAAATAGTATATCAGGGAACAATAAAGATTTGTTTAGATTCGGCTATGTTTTAGCACTATAGCCACTATTTGACAACATTGACAGTTAGATAACGAACATCATATTATGAGGTTCATATGGTATTTATTTATCTATCTTCTTAGTATAAATGTAATGGAATCTTAAAGTATGAGGTTTACTGACAACATTTATTAACAGGATGCGAGATCATCAGACTCAAGAGGAACGCAGTTGCTAAGCCAGCGGGCAAGATCGTATAAAAGACAAATGATGTGCCGCAGGGACATAGATAGTCTCAGTGTTCCTTTCCTTTCAATATATGAGTCTTTAATACCACCGCAAGAAGAAAAGCTGAAGCAGAAACAATTGTTAGCGTTATTGGAGAAGTTAGTTTGCAAGGAGTGGCCAATGGCTCGGCTTTATCTCTATGGATCATGTGCTAATTCATTTGGTGTTTCTAAAAGCGACATTGATGTTTGCCTTGCTATTCAAGAAGCTGACATGGACAAATCTAAGATAATAATGAAATTGGCTGATATTTTGCAATCAGATAACCTCCAGAATGTTCAGGTGAGATTTTTGCTGTGCCCTCTTAAATTGATTTGGTATGTTTTTGGTTTACATTTATTTTCATATATAAAGAAATATTAAATAGATATTTCTCCAAAGCATGAGGTGCATATATAAGCTTGCTATTTCATGAATGAGATATGATGATGACCTTTGTCATATATTAGATAAGTTCAGAAATTTACTATAAGAGGACTGACTATGAATTTGAATTTTTCTTAGATGCTGGAAAAATAATCTCTATTTGGTAGACATTTATTATTCCACTGCCTTGTTTGGGTTTTTGTTAGTGTGGTAGTTAAAATTGCGATTTTACCCCTAGCAATCACAATCATGCTCGAAAAATCGATTTGGCGTGGTTGTGTGGGATCGACGACGGAGCTAGTAGATTCAATGGCATTATGTGATCCCACTGTGTTTACAAATATATGTTTTTAACTTCACTAGAAAACCCAGTTTGTGACCTGAAATCTCCCAAACCCTAAATAAACTATGCACTGCGTCCCAACACATTTGGGCATTTATCCTTCCATCAAAACATCAGCTTTACCGTTCTTGTGGACTGGCATCTTCCTTCCTGTGGTCACTCGTTGATTCAAGTCCTTCAAATTGATTTATGGGCTCCTCTACTTTGGTTTCGCTAGTTCAAGTTCTTTGTTGGTTCCTCTGGTTTGAGTTCTTTTTCTAGTTTGATTCCTCTTCTACAAATCGATTTGCTGGTGCCTGGTTCCTCTGCTTCTGTATTATTTGCTGTTTCCTCTTTGTTTTTGTTCATTTGATTGTTATCCCTGTTTCTGTTTGCTGCACCGAAAATGTCTCCGAAAGGGTAAGGCCTAGATGGTGTTAGTGGTGCTGCAAACCCAACGTTACAAGGTTTTGAGCCCTCTGTTCATTGTTTTGCTAATTTATACCCTAGTTTTAAACAAGGTTTGTGTGCAATCCTAACAAGAAGACACCCGGTGTGATATGTGCCCTTGATTTTTGCTAGATGTTTTTGAATGTCAAGGGGGCCTTCTTAACAAATAAGAAATTACTCAAATAAAGAACTGGATTAAGTCAAAGGGAATGAAAAGTTAAAAGATGGTCTTCAATAATATTTTTTACATGCAATGAAGCATGTAAAAAGAAATATTGGGAGAGAACTACAATGGTAGAAGTTTGTATAAAGAGTAAAACATCATTATCAGTCATTTGAAACCCAGAAAATAAATGAAAGTAACAAAATAAGAAAGAAATGGAAGATAATTAATAAATTTGGAATCTGAAATGAAGGATTAATAACTTACTTTTAATTTTTCTTGGTGGAAGCTGACTGCTTCTGGGCTACTCATTGAATTGTTCATTTAAATTAATTAAATTGAAATGAAAATTTCTTCAGAGTCCTTACTTTGAGATTGTGTACAGGCATTGACACGAGCAAGGGTTCCTATAGTAAAGCTCATGGATCCAGTTACAGGAATCTCTTGTGACATATGCATCAACAATCTCCTTGCTGTTGTAAATACAAAGCTTCTTCGGGATTATGCACACATTGATGGAAGGTTGCGACAGCTGGCTTTTATCATTAAACATTGGGCAAAGTCAAGAGGTGTCAATGAAACTTACCACGGGACCTTATCTAGCTATGCGTAAGTTCTCTTCTTGTGTTATTTGCTTCAAAACATTTTTTTTTTTTTTGTAAAATGAAGGACATGATTGAGTGATTGAATTGAAGTGCTGGTGAATGTCGTATAAAATATCACGCTGTAATTCTAATTTGTGCAATTCTAATTTCAGGTATGTTTTGATGTGCATTCATTTCTTACAACAGCGACGACCTGCTATCCTTCCATGTTTACAGGTGTGTACTGTAATTTTCATTCTTTTCTTCCAAACAGGATATATCTTCTAGACATAAGCTTTCTTCTGCTACCTCATTATTTGTACTACTTACGTTTCAGAAGTATCCTTCATTTTATTCTGAACACAATAACTAGTATTCCATCGATTATAGAAAGTGAAAATCAAGTTAACCAAGTTTGTTAGGTTTCTCTTCATTAAGCACATCAAATTGTGTTATGTTAATCCCTGATAGTTGTTTTCGGAAAGAACTTTTCAGTCATAGGATCAACTCTAAGGAAAGCACTTTATATATTAATCATGTATGTAGGATTTGCAATGGTAAAAAGATTCATCCTCATTATGTCATACATGTTCACTCTGGCATGGCTAATATTGTCACAAGAATAGCATTTAAGCAAGCTTAGTTGATTCCTCCTCATTAAGTATGTCATACATGTCACTTGAATAGTGTTTGTACACCATATATATAACTTAGTAATGTAATACATGAATTTGTCGATTAAATACCATTTTCTTTACAGGGGATGAAGACAACATACTCTGTGACTGTGGACAATGTTGATTGTGCATTCTTTGACCAAGTTGAAAAACTTGGTGATTTTGGCCGACACAACAAGGAAACCATTGCTCATCTTGTGTGGGGATTTTTCTATTATTGGGCATATTGTCATGATTATGCAAATTCTGTTATATCTGTTCGCACAGGAAGCACAATCAGGTAAAAATTCTGTATCTATCAAACTTTTTTGTCATAGTTCCTATCTTGAGAATATCATTATTTATTGTCACCTTTTTTTTTATTATTGCATATATTTTTTCTCGCTTTCTAACATGACTGAGAATATAAAGTATCTATTAAACCATCAGTAATGCTAAATTCTAAGTAATGAAACTAACATAGTAATAGATCGAAAATTGTTGATATAGACTTTTCATTTTACTGAACATGATACTTCTTTTGTTGTAGCAAGCGAGATAAGGATTGGACAAGAAGGGTCGGTAACGATCGCCATTTGATATGTATTGAAGATCCTTTTGAAATATCTCATGATCTGGGTCGGGTGGTAGATAAACACAGCATCAAAGTTCTCAGAGAAGAGTTTGAACGTGCTGCTGATATTATGCAATTTGATCCAAATCCATGCATTAAACTTTTTGAGCCTTATGTACGTAGTTGATTGACAAGTTGTTTTTGAACTTAGATATTTAGGGGAAGTAATGAAACACTTTGGCTTGTAAAGTTTCTTTTGCCACATATTTGATATAATTAACCTTCTTTATGTTCACATGTGTATTTATGAACGTGTTAAATTTCATCTCAATGTAAAGAGCTTTTGGTCTTGATCTTTTATTTAAAAGCAAGAATCTATTATATATATTTAAAATCAATTCTACTGCCACATTATTATTTTATAACGATTGTCCAATATTTTTCACATTAATTCTACATTACTACTCAATAGTGTTTTTTTTGTCGGCATTAATCAATTTTACATTTTCGCCTCTACTTGCCATTTAGTTATTTGCTATCAATTGTATCCATCTTTTTCAGAATATATAATATTGAACTTAATAAGATGAAAAGTTTCTTCAACTTCTTCTGAATTGAGAGTACATTTGTCTTTCTTGTTGTCATGTACTTATACTTTTTCTTTATCTGGATCAATCAATTTCACATTTTCGCCTCTACCTGCCATCTACTTATTTGCTAGCAATTGTATACATCTTTTCAGAATAGATAACATTGAACTTAATAAGATAGGAAGTTTCATCAACTTCTTCTGAATTGAGAATACATATGACACCCTAAACCCTAAAATAATTTTTAGCAAAATATATAAGATAATAAAATATAATATTTATTATTTATATCACTCATTTAGTCAAATGTGTACAAGATTAGCACATCATAGAAAATACACATATAAAGAAAATTAATTAATATATATTCTAAAATAACTATAACCCCAACTTTTATAAAATTTGGGGTGTTACAGTACATATGTCTCTCTTACTTACCTCTAAAATATATTTCGACTATTTATATGTGCCTTTTATTGTTGTGTACTTCTCTTCTATAAATTACATTGATAAATTGAATATATATTATTGATATAACTACTATATCAATAATCATTTGACAATTGAAACATAAAACTTCATAGTGATTTTTTTTTTAAATCCACTTAAATTAAATAAATTAAAATATACCCTCATTTTATTGTTTGGTACTTCTTTTCTATAAATTACATTGATAAAAATGAATATATATTATTGATATAACTACTATATCAATAATCATTTGACAATTGAAACATAAAACTTCATATTGATTTTTTTATTTATAAAATTCACTTAAATTAAATAAATTAAAATATACCCCCGCAACGCGCGGGTTAGCATCTAGTTATATATGATTATTAAACATAAACATTATTTTACTTCAGTCTCCTAGACTCAATCTCTTCCATGTTCGATTCAAATATCTCTTCTTTAATTATTTAAAAGTTTTTTTTTTTAAAACATAATTTGTATATCGTCTAAAATAATATTTATTGACAAAAAAA
Organism: Cicer chorassanicum; assembly: GCA_037974735.1. Lineage (NCBI taxonomy): Eukaryota > Viridiplantae > Streptophyta > Magnoliopsida > Fabales > Fabaceae > Cicer > Cicer chorassanicum. The sequence goes on from JBBPBP010000004.1 coordinate 53,691,536, forward strand.
TAATGTTTTTTCCGTCAAGAACCATTGTGGGTTTTTTAGACCGTGTAAGAAAGAAAAGATATTCGTGTAGTATATTTCAATACCCCTAAAAGAAATCAAGCAAGCTCTACCTCTACTAATTCGTAGATCCGTATCTACAAAGTTAGCAACTTCAATGCCATCTAAATACCTAAATACTCTTACTCGTATATGTTATCCGCACATTCAAAACATGTCAAATTACTAAATATCAAAATAATAAATTCACACACTTTGAAAAGATTAAATTCATAGGTGTAAATATGTAAAAATATTAATATGGTATTTGTACCGTATATTAACGAAATATTTAGTTTTGATTTTACATTATTCCTTCCAATTGTACCTTTCATTTAATCTAATTAACTATAATTTTATCTTTTTTTTTATTCAATTAAATAATTGGTTTTTTCTATATCAATACCATTAAATAAAAGATACTAAATTTTGGTCGCTTTAGATAATATCGTCTAGGTTTTGGTGTTACTGTCATGATATTTTCCCTTCTTAAAGTTAGGGGATCCTTGTCCATGTTCGATCTAGATTAGCATATGTTTAATTTAAAAAATAAAGATATCACAATCATACAAAAGGTAACAATTGATTAAGTACTACATCAGTGAAACAAATTCGTAGAAAACAAATAAAATCTAATTTCTATTATTCAAAAGGATTTGTGATTAGAGAGTGGAAGTCAACAGACCAAAAAAAATGTCATGAAAGAAACTTTTCAATTAATAATTTTTCCTGTTCGTAATAACTTTTTTTATTTCAATATTATAAAAAGTTGATCACATACAATGTTGTAGAAATTCTACACCTGAGTTGGTCTATATATATTTTCAGGTAATCTATCCGCCAAATAGATGTACATATGTCCCATAGCTCCAGTGCGATAGCCACTTTTATATCTAGATTCCATGGTTAAAATTTCACCGTCCTTAATCTTGATTGAACCTGGTTCTGGATAACAAGTAGACATTCCCACCAGGTAACCTTTTTCATTACCTGGTTCCTCTCCCTTTCCATATGTTGGGTTTGACGTACACAAAACCCTCCCATCCTAAATTCATGAAAATATTATCATTAGAAGTGAGGATGATTTAAAGTATAGACTTCTTACAATAATATAGAAAAGTAAAATTTATCACTTAAGGAACATGGCAAGCCCAATACAGTTATTTTTTTATATAAAATACAAGCACACAATTAATTTAATAAGACATGCATATCGATAGAATCATAAAGATTATGAAAGTATGTAAGACAATAGCATTTTTAACACGTTAGTACTCTTCTGCACGTTAATATAATATAACGAACATTACCTGTCCATATATAGTTCCGTTAATGGCACCTGTATGCATATGAGCGGTGCCGTAGATGAGATAACCGCCTTTTTCCATTGGGATGTTTGCTTTTTGAATATGAGGAGGGGAATGCTTTATACCATGATTACTTGGTGGAATAGTATACTCTGCCTGTAACCCATCAAGTTGAAGGAACAAAAAAGTAATATTACATATTATGTTTTGGAATTTACTTTAATATTAATTGAATTTTGAAACCAATTGAAATTTACCTGGCAATCATGGATTACTAGAGAACCAATTTTTTTTACTCGATCAGTTGCATCAAGTATATAAAATCTAACAGGAATTTGATGTTGGTCCCAATCAACCCATGTTATTTTGTATCTTATGGCAAGCTTTCTCTTAGGTGCTTCAAAACCTTTTTTTAATTTGCACTGTAATCCATCCTTGCAACAAAATAATCCTCCTTTATAATTTGGGGATAATGGTTTGCCATCGACGCCAAATGTGTCATTATAAAAATTCTTTGGCAAATTAATAAAATGGTTACACCTACACTCCGAGCAACTTTTCTTATCTATTGCGCCACGTGTATCAATTACCATGAGATTGAGGAGCCACTTTTCTTGGAATCCAATTGGGACATTTTTAGGATCACCAAGTTCTACAGCATAAGGATTTGGAAGTTTTGAAATAGTTCCTCGTGATTCACCTCCCAAGCCCCAATAAGCTGGGAGAATATAACTATTACACGTTCCTTGATTTCTAATGTAAATAGCACCTTCCATAGGATCATGAGGAATTGGTGAAGTAGTATTCCATACTTTTGATTGGTATTTAATTGCAAACCAATGATGTAGGTATGCTTCATGTAATGGTACAGAATTTCCGTCTTCGTCAACTATTTCACTATCAAAGCTTTTTACTCCAATATGACCCTTTGGAAATTCTATATCTAAAAAAGTTTTCACTGCAACTGTTCCTGGTCCCACTTCAAATTTTTGAGAAATAAAAGTGGTTGTCTTTAGGTTGTTATTAATTTCAAATTCAGCCCCCGAATAAATTGCACTTGTTGTGGTTGATAGCATTACCATAATTGATGATAAAAATATTAACGCTTTACATATAACAAACCCCATGGTGAAGATTTTTTCTTTGCTTTGGTAATGATATTTTGTGCATATGGATGTTGATTTTCGCGCTTTTTATATAGAAAGGTTCATCAATATAGTGAAACTGGCGTGACTAGGTGTCAATTAAAGAATGACGTTGACTGCCTATTTATATTGGGTGGTTAAGGTGTATTCCGTTTATAAGTTGTTTCAGTAATTTTTGTTGTTATTATTGTTGAGTTGTTTTGATAAAAAAAAAAATTCGACAAAGAGTTGTTTCGATAATTAGTTAGTTGGAAAAGATGCGTTATTTTAACATCAAAATACCGACATCATGTGTTTATCTCTTATTTTTTACCGTATGCAAAAGACACCGTATTTGACATCAAAATTTTAATTTCAAAATATTATGTCTCTAGACAAAAAAGTGGTTTCGCCAATTATATAACTATATTTATAAAATATACAAAAATTACTTTTTTTTTTGACAAAAATGATACTAACATTATCATACCCTTAAAATAATGTGTTTTTGTATACATATTTTTTTATTTTATAAATACATAATTATTTTTGTTAGTTATATAGCGCATATTTTTTTTAGGTACATGTATTTTTAAATATATTATATTGTTGCAAATTTTACCAATGTTTCAGTATATCTGAAAATGTTGATTAGCTAAAGTCCTTGTGAAGAATGGGAGAGCTAACTCAACTTTTATGAGAAGGCTTAATTATAAAGAGTAAATATACTTTTAAATTTAAGGTATAAAAATCAATCAATAAATAGAATATTTACATTAAACTTTAGTTTACAAAATGTAGGTCTTTTTCTTGCATAAAAATTTAAAAACATGGTTCTTCTTTTTACCTATATTCTTCTTCATCTTTTTCCTTAATTTCTTCCAAACCCTGAACCATAAAAATTTTGTTTTCCCTAAATCTTCATCTTCTTCCCTTATTTTTTTTCTTCTTCATATTCTTCCCCAAATTTTCGTCCTCCCTAATAAGAAGTTGTTTTGAGTACATTCTCATGAAAATCATTTTTTATAAATGATTTTTTGTTTAAAAAAGTTATTGTCATTAAAGTGGACAAACACAAAACAACTTTGATTTTTTTTTTAAAAATCTAAAACAAATAACCTCTACATTATTGAATACCAAAATCACTTTTTTATAATCCGTAACAAATAGACCCTAACTTATTTCTTTCAGAGACTTTTATTGCATTAAATTATATCTTTCTAAAACCATTCTAATTATATTCATCCATGCATTATTTGATGGAACACATCTATTATATATATTTAAAACAGACTCCGCTGCCACCTCATACTATTTCCTCCACATATGCAAACATTTCCCACCTCATCCAAAAAGCTGACGTGTACGTCTTCATAAAGAGTTTCCAATCCACTATCTTATACTATATCTCCTATTTAAATATTATTTCATAACGTCTACTTAAAATTTTCTAAATTAATCTCACATTATTATTCCATAACGTTTGCCCAACATCTTTCACATTAATTCCACATTCCTACTCAATATTTTTTTTTGTCGGCATTAATCAACTTCACATTTTCGCCTCTACCTATTATATACTTACACGTTTTTTTTTGTCTGGATCAATCAACTTCACATTTTCGCCTCTACCTGCCATCTACTTATTTGCTAGCAATTGTATACATCTTTTCAGAATATATAATATTGAACTTAATAAGATGAGAAGCTTCTTCAACTTCTTCTGAATTGAGAGTACATATGTCTCTCTTGCTTACCTCTAAAATATATTTCGACTATTTATATGTGCCTTTTATTGTTTAATACTTCTCTTCTATAAATTACATTGATAAATTGAATATATATTATTGATATAACTACTATATCAATAATCATTTGACAATTGAAACATAAAACTTCATATTGATTTTAAAAAAAAATCCACTTAAATTAAATAAATTAAAATATATTCACCTTTTATTGTTTGGTACTTCTCTTCTCTAAATTACATTGATAAAAATGAATATATAATTGATATAACTACTATATCAATAATTATTTGACAATTGAAACATAAAACTTCATATTGATTTTTTTTATAATCCTCTTAAATTAAATAATTTAAAATATACTCGCGCAACGTGCGGATCAGTATCTAGTTACTTTTATACTAGACTAGCTTCCGAGTTACCAAGTGACTAGTGGTAAATGGGCATACTAGTGTTCATATAAAATTGGCCTAAGCCCAATCTTCACTCCGACTCGACCCAAAGTATTAGCACCTTGCCGAATTTGTCAGCAATAATGGATGATCATTCATTGTTGTTGTCCCCCTATGCATTGGGACTCTCACTTATATAAATAGTGCATCCGACATCCGAAAATGTATACATACTTTTTCATCTTAACACCTTTTACTCTCTTCGAATTAATACTTATTTGAGCGTCATAGTATTTGTAGATACCACCCTCTTCAATGGATTTCGAACATCTTAACGAAATTGACTATCATCATCAGTCTAATTTGGATCATTGGTGTTGTTTGTTGGAACTTATGGTTTGCTTACTTTGCTTAAAACCTAATATGTAATTTTCTGATGGGTAGCAACAAACGTAACAACCCTAGAAAGAATGTCGACACCACCATTCAACAATCGAAGGATGGGGCCACAACGTCTCCATCCAAGGAGCTCTCTGTCAACAACGATGGGCCAAATACGAATGTCGACCTTGTGAGATCTAGGTCACGTTCTGTTTTATCCCCAACATGTGAGATTCGCCTGGAACCACACGAATCTCGCGAATCTCGAGGACCCAGCATAGTAAGGATCAGGAATTCCACGATACAAAGGGCATTGAAGAAACCCTCACACATGGACTCATACGATGGGACCACTAACCCCGACGAACACATCGAAAATGTGGAAGCCATCCTCGATTACCGTGGAGTGGAAATACCCAACAAATGTTGTCTCTTCGCCCTCACGTTAAAAGAAAGCACGATGACTTGGTTTAAAGGTTTACCTCTAAACTCCATCAATTCTTGAGAGGAATTCTGTAGGAAATTCTCCACTCAATACACAGCGTCCCTAAAACAACCCAAAATGATCGATACCTTATCAACAATTGTCTAAGGTAGAGATGAACCCCTCTGAAACTGCATCAAAAGTTTAACAAAGAAGTTGTGCTTGTCAAAAAGGCGAACAACAACACGAAGATGTACCTAATGAAGGAAAGCCTTCTCGAAGGAATCTGCTTCACTGACGATACGAAGCCTAGGACCCTGAATGACTTCCTAGCTCAGGCACAAACCTACATCCAAAACGAAGAGGAAATCTACACTTGGAAGGTGCGAAAGGGCATATGAGATGGGGACAACAAGACCATACCTTCTGACACGTCCCGATGATCTCCAGTTGAACGTAAGCGGGAATAACAGGCGCAAAAATATTCGACAAACCAAGGGATGCGACCTAGTCGATACCTCGCCTATACCCCTATCAATGCCTCTAGGGAACACATGTTGGCAAGGAAGGATCCCAACCCCTTTATCTTTTTACGATAAAGAAATCATTGGTGGGATACGAAACTATGAGATCTCATTTCTAGTACGAGCGTACATGGCTAACTTTGAACTTTGGAGGGTTCTAATCAACCAAGGGAGTTCATGCGACGTCATGTACTCTGGTTTTTTGACACACTTCACATCACTAAAGACAATTTGATTCCCTATGTAGGACCCAACTTACAAGGCTTCAACGAATTGACCATCACTCTTTAGGGCTACGTCGAGTTACTTGTAACCTTCGAAAAAGAAAAATCCAGGAAGACGACTGAGACCCAATTCTTAGTTATCGACTGTAAGTGGATCTACACCTACATTATCTGTCGTCCAACCATGGTCGAGCTACTCTACACGCCGAGATCGAAGTAGCGAGAATGTGCTTCATGGCCTCCCTCAAAAGTCAGGAAATACGCACGAAATCCACACAATTAGACAAAAAGGGGAATCAAGTCCTCACTATCACCAACCAGACAACCATTGAACTTGACGCGAGATTTGGCGAAGATGTAGATAGAAGATGATCTTGTTGCTATTGGCAAGCCCATGAAAAGACCCACATCGGCTGGAGAATTTACCCTGATCCTGATAAGAGACATTATGAGCAGAACCATAAGAATTGGGGTAGATGTACTTGACGAAGCCAAGGATCAGCCGATCGCTTGCCTGAAAGAGTACGCTGACTTCTTCGCATGCATTGCTAACGTGATGCCCGACATAGATCCTAAAGTCGCCTGCCAAAATCTAACTATGCAACCGAATGCTCGACCAATTTTCCAAAGTCGTCGCACAACGTGTTCTCGTCTTTTACAAGTTGTTAAAGAAAGAAGCAACATTCCAATCGACAAACGACCACACTAATCCGACTAAAAGAAATCTTCTCCCAACCGCCAGTTCTGTCTTGACCAGTCGTAGGAGAAACACTCTACTTATATTTGGCCGTTCCATCAGAAGTAGTAAGCGTAACCTTAATTCAAGAAACAATCAAAGGATAGAAACCCATTTACTTCATCAGTAAACCCTTACAGTCACAAGCTAAAATATCAACAGCTAGAGAAAATCGTTTTAGCCTTGCTAGTCGCAGTCAAGAGGTTAAGACAATATTTCTTATCTCACACGATTGTGATCAGGGCGGACCAACCAATTTGACAAATCATCTATAGGCCAGATCTAGTGGGGAGAATCACGAAATGGCCGCTAGGGCTCTCAAAATTCGACATCGCCATTGAATCAAGGAGTGCTATAAAAGCTCAAGCCTTTGAAAACTTTATCGCAGAAATGACCCCAACGTCATTTGGGCCAAGGGTCAAGTGGACCATCTTCGTCGATGGATCCTCCAACACTAAAGGAAGTGAAACTTGTGTACTACTTGAAAACAACAAAGGTTTAGTTGTCGAAGCCTCTTTCGTTTCCAACATCTAACAATCAAGCAGAATACAAGGCATGTATCGACGAATTGCCATTGGCATATGAATTTGGTTCCGATGAAGTCACTTTAAACATGGACTCACAACAGGTGTCTACCAAATAAAAAAAGATTACCAAATGAAGTATCAAACACAACAAAGATACCTCACATAAGTGAACGAAATAATGGCTAAATTTTAAAAAGTTACAATCGAGCATATTCCTTGCATACAAAACACAAGAGATGACGTCCTATCAAAGCTAGGTAGCACGAAGTGCAAAAGAGGCAAAAAATTCATTATTCAAGTGTTCATTCATTCCCCATTCATAGGAGAATCTATGATGACATCCAAATTCGGGGAACCCTCTTTCGAGCATAATTAGAGATGTTGATCATCGAGTATGTCCTCAACTGAATACTCCCGTTTGATAGGACCAAGGCAGCTAAGGTGAAACATTGATCTTGCTCTTACTCACTCATCACATGAAATCTATGCAGAAGGTGTCTGTCATCCCTTGTGTAGAAATGCCTTTTCGGCGAAGATGTCGACTATATGCTCAAAGTAGTGCAAGAAGGCATGTGAGGACACAATTTAGGGGGCAGAAACCTCGCCAAAAGGGTCTTACGTGTTGGATACTACTGGCCAAATGTTAGTTCCATGGGTATCACCACTTAGTGCCACTAGTCGAGCTGACCACACTCACCTCACCATGACCCTTTACGTGGTGGGGGATGGACATACTTGGACCTTTTCCACTGGCACTGGGGCAGCTAAAATTCCTACTACTAGTAGTCGATTACTTCACCAAATGGATCGAAGCGGAACCGCTGACAAAAATATCAACAGCAAACGTAAAAAAATCTTCAAGAAAAACATACTAACTAGGTTTGACATTCCCCAAGTTGTCATAATGGATAATGACACGTAATTTTCCGACAAAAAATTCCAAGAGCTCTTCTAGAGTTAGAAGTAAATAACACTTCAGATTAGTCGAACACCCACAAACGAATGAGCAAACCAAAGCCTTTAACCGCGTCATCATCCAAGGGCTAAAACGAAGATTAGACAGTGCTAAGGGAAGATGGAGCAAAGAGCTTCCCACCGTCCTATGGGCCTACCAAATAACACCCCACTCCACCATAAGAGAAACCTCGTTTTGACTAACATATGGAGTTCATGTTGTCGTTCTTGTCGAATTCAGATAATTAAGTTGAAAGACCACACACCCACTAAATCCCCAAACAAACGAGTGAAGGTGCAAACACGAGAAGAGGGTTAAATTGTGTTTGACAAAGTTGATAAAATTTTTGCTAATTTGATGACGACTTGTTGGTTTTTATGAATTACTTGGATAAGAAGCAATCGAATTCAGAGGTAGCAAACAAGGAAAGCATAAATAATTTGACACATAGATTTATCTAGGTTCACCACTAAGTTGGCTACATCCAAGCTAATTCAATTATCTTGAATTACAAAGCACCAGACCCTCCAAGCTAGTCTTCCCAAACAGCATGACAACCCCAGACTTTTGAGGAACTAACCATCTTGACCTTACAAGCCAAATCTTCTCCTAACAACTTGACAACCCCAGATTGAAGAATGAACTAAACCATTATCGGGTTGGATACAAAAGATTGGAACTTGAGTAATTGCTTCTAACTTAGAATTTTGAGCTTGAGTTCTTATAATCTTTTACGCTTTTCGATGATTTTCTTCTTCAGCATTGAGTATCTATTTATAGTTAAAATTTAGGCTTCAATTTAGTTCTTATTTAATTTTGAATTATATTTTGTTCAGATTGCGTTTGTAAATTATTCAAATTGATTTTGTTCCTTTTTTGTTTAGATTGAGATTGTAAATTCTTCAGATTGATTATGTTCGTATTTTGTTTAGATTGCGTTTGTAAATTCATCAGATTGATTATGTTCATATTTTGTTGTAGATAAATCTTGATCAAATCTTCTAAAAATCTTGACCATATCTTCTTTTCAACTTGGTCAAAGATTTTCTTCAATTATAAATATGAATCAAATCTTATTTTAGATTTTCTTCAATTATAAATTTGAATATTTTTTCATACTCTTTGAAGTCAAATATATTGTTCTCATAAAATTCTTTTGTTATCAACAAAACTCTAAGTATAAAATCAACTTGGTTGCAACAACGAGGAAAAACTACACAACGAACTCGATTTTGTTGACGAGGTTAGACACGCAATTACTTTAGAAGAACTCGCCATCAAACAAAAGGTAGCGATCAAATACAACAAAGGAGTATTCTGACGCGACTTTGAAGAGAACAACCTCATCTGACACAAGAATCTTAAAACCAATGACAAAAGAAAGTTCATGGCTAACTAGGAAGTTTTGTATTGAATCATTACCAAAACAATAAAGGGAGTTTACATCCTTGAAACCCTCTCCTATGAAATTGTTCCTCAAACCTGAAATACATCCGAGTTAAAACGATACTACAATTAAAGCAGAGACATCCAACACGGATACATTAACATAGACTCGCACAGTCGAGTATAAATACTTGAACAAGTTCTAGGTTAATGTACACAAATACATTAACACAGACTTGCGCAATTGAGTTTAAACACTTGAACAAGTTCTAAGTCAAACAAGTTAAACAAGAAATCTTAATTGTCCTCGGTGGCAGAAGGAGTCAGCTGAACAATGTTTCCATCCACAACGATCTTCGTCCAATACAATACATCCAAGCTGAGAATGACCCCAAGATTCAAAGCATAAACTTGGGCAATGGCATTGTCAAAAGACTCCTTGCCAGCTTTCAGAACTTCCTCTTCCAAGATGTTGATCAACTTTTGTGCGTCCTCCCCGCAAACTTCAACCTATCCAACTCTAATTTAAGAACGAGATCTCTTGGTTTTTCACCCGTAATTCAACATTGAGGTTACCATTCTTTTGCATTTTGAACTCTTGGATCACAGTAAGACTTCATTGTGTCGGATCAACCTATCAACCTCTTCTTTCATCCAAACATTCTCCGTCATCACCCCAACAAAGACTTCAAATTTGCCCGACAAGTCATCAATCTTGGTCTCATAACCAAACTTCCTAGCTTCACATTTAAAAACTTGTTCTCGAAGCTCCTCGACTTCTTTAGCATAACCTTCATCGTCATTCACCAACGGGTGAGCAGACAATAACACCACAAGAGCTGTTGTTAGGTCGACCATTAGTGCTTTCTTATGACAAAAAGAACCCAAGCCCCTCAGAACTGCTAAATTCGACAGTTGAATAACAAGGCTTGATAGGTCGAAATTCGACCAAAAAATTAAAAAGAAAGTGGCTTGATAGATCTTGATTGCTATAGTGGACCTTGGGAGCTTGCTTCGGTCGCTTAGCTTCTTTGACATATATGCTTCTTGCTAGCCGGAGCTAACACCTACTAGTGTTGACGTCCACTTCTATGAACTCGTTCTCGTTGTTAGTTGTAAAAACGGATACCACCTCGAAAGATTCACTGGCTACCCAAGCATAGATCCCTTCATCATGTGAGAGGACCAAGTCGTGTAGAGAAGATGCTTCCTTTACCATGTCGACCTAAAAGGCAGAAGAAGAATAAAATGAATTCGACATCCAAACATTCCCTTCGACCGGTACTCCTGAAAACCTATTTTTATAAGATTTGAAGAGGGCATTTACCCTCTATTTTATCTTATTTTATAGTTTTGATCTCAACTTCTTCTTATTTATTAATTTATTTATGACATTTGCATAATTAATCATGAGATGATAAAATAATTCAAATTGGTCAAATATACTAAGTTTTTAGTGCAAAAAAATATCAAATTTAATATTCCATTTCATGTGTACAAGAAAGAGGTTTGTTGCAAACTTCAAAGATTGAATTTTATGATAACAAAATGTTGCCAAAGAAAGGGGGAAGGTTGTTACCAAAGCAGGGGAAAGGTTGTTGCATAAAATGAGGATATTCATTCTATCATAAAAAAAATAAATCAGAAACAGAAGGGATGAGCCACACACTAGAAACAGTCGGAGAAGCAGAAAAATTAGAGAAAGAGAAAACAAGGAGAAACAACTTGGAAACTTAGGAGTGCTTGGAGCTAGAGTAAAGTGTCTCAAATTTTGGAGCAAAAAAATTATACTTTTTGACGATTTTATCTCTTTTTTCCTTTAATTGATGAACACTTCTATTATTTACTTAATTTCTATATGTCAATGAGTAACTAAACTCTCTTCGAGGATCTTTGGTGAATCTTGTGATTAAGATATCTTTTTACTATGTCTTAGTTTTAAATTCTAGTTTTATTTTAGATTTTTGTTGTTTATCTCAATTAAATTATTTTATTGCTTTTATTTACATGTTTGGGATGACCAACCTTTGCATGCCTTAATCAGTCAATTGACTAGTGACCAACTGCAATTAAATGGTAAATCTATAGGATAATTGAGATTATGATTCTTGTATGATGAAACATAGATATTAATCTTTCAATCATTCAACCTCTTGGTTCTTTCTGCTTTGTCTTAATTATATTTTTTGTATGATCAATCAAAGATTAATTTAGGGAAAGGAATATTACATGGAATGATGAATCTTTTGTTAATAGTTTTAAAGAAGGATTGATAATTAAGAAAATGAATAAGAATTTATATAAAACTAGGATTTGAGGTATTGATATTACAAGTGAAACCATGACCCTAGGTTTAGTTTCCATTAATTCAAAGTTGTGTTGTTATATACTCTCGTTATAATTTTTATTTTATCGTTACATTTTGGTTATCGCGAACCAACGATAATTTTCATTAGTCTAAATAATATAAATTCTTGATTAATTTGGTAGTTGTTAACTTGACAAATTTGTACACTTGCGGAATTTTGCGCAATAAGTTTTTGGCGCCGTTGCCGGAGATTAATTTAGCAATATTAAACGAAAAATATTTTTATTACTTTAGATATTTTTTTGTTTAGTTTAATTTTAATTATGTTATTCAAAAACAAAAAACTAAATCTGTTTGTTTTAATTTTTGTTGTTACTATTAGTAATATATTTAATTTTCTTTGTTATTATTATCATTTCTATTTTGTTTTGCACTTTAGTTTATTAAAAAGCAAAAAAATTATTCATTATTTATTTAGTTGTTATTAATTTTATTAGTTTTTTTTTGTTAGTTTTTTTTGTAGTTGATTTTTGTTTTTGTAGAATAAAAAACATGGTCAAGAGGAAAACTATGAGAGATTATATGCTGGATAACCAAGAATAAATCAAATCTAAAAGGAAAACTATCGGAGATTATATCTTATATAACTAAGAACAAATCGAACCTAAGAGGAAAACAATGGGTGAATATATATTAGAGGCTAAATTGAAAGATCTTAAAAGACAATTAAAGACATTTCTTCCTCCTCCTTGTCAATATAGTGACTTGGTGGGGCATGATAGTCTAAACTGTCAAATAAGAAATTATTGGGATTACTACGAGATCTGCCCTGGTGCGGATCAATATGATCCCTACTCCTCCAAGTGGAACATTGCTTACATACCACCTTGCATGCAACCTCAAAGTCCAAAGCAAGAAAATGAGCTAGATATTGATGATAGACTTACAACCTTGATGCAAAATACCATTCCTCAGTTATCTCAAAGGCCTCAATGTGCATCATTCAATCAAATTGAGCCCAAGCCAAATGAAGCCAAAATTATTAATATAACGACTGATGAAGAGTTGAATGAAGAACTTGGACATGAGAGACAAATGTCGATTGAAAGAGAAAAATCCCTTACAGAAGAGATCAATTTTGAGGAGAATCAACGAGACCATATGGTTATAGTCATAAACAAAAACGAAGAGACCCCAATCATTTTAGGAAAGACTATATTAACCATTAGTGATGTTCTAGTTGAGGTAGAAAAGGGAAAAATGACTTTAAGATGTGGTAAGAAAGAAGATGTTTTTAAAGCTTTAAATTCGTCTGAAAGTTTCTCTCATATTATTTCTTTATATTTTGATAATGTGGTTGTTACTAAGGATTTTAGTGACTCTAAGATGCAAGACCCTTTGGAAAAATATCTTAATTTGCAGGACCCTAGCATTTAGAATTTCACCATCTTCTGAAACTCATTCACCTCATAGAAAAAGGAAAAATAATATGAACCCCGTCATTAGAAAGTTAAAAGGAGCAATGCTTTAAAGGTGAAATTTGCCATTGGAGAGCCGCTTGATTAATTCTTAAGTTATTGTCAAACTCGAGACATTAAACAAGCGCTTTGTACGAGGCAACCTGTATTTACTTTTTATTTATGCTAGTTTGAATTTATTATTTATGTTGATTATTTTTGTTTTAGAAAATAAAACCTCCAACTACAAGCTCATTCAGGGAAGTCACTTTTACTTTCTCTCATTTATTTATTCATTTAGTCTACTATAATATTCTGCCTTGAGGACCATGTTTATTGCTAGTGTGGGGGAGAAAATATATTTTGATGCTTGACCTCTTGTAGTGTTAGTGATGGCATCTTTGCTGGCTTATTTTACTTAATTATGTGTTTGAAGTTTATCCTATAAGCCATTATTGCATTTGATTTTTTGAGCAAGGCCTAATGATGATCATGTTGTTAGGGCTAAATTAAAACTTTGAAATTATTTGGTTATATAAAGATGTTCCTTAGCTTTGACACAAGAATTTCCTGTTGTGAATAAGTAGAGGTGTCTTGAGATGGACCAAAATTGAAACAGTTAAGCCTAATTTGAAGTAAACTAAATCCTTGACATAGGACAATTGAGGAGTAAAAACTTCATGAACTAAGGGACAAGAAAAATAAGTAATTGACAATTTAGTCTGAAGAATTATATATATATATATATATAATCTCACTTATTAGCTTGGGGGTTACTCGCACTAACAATCAAGTGAAAGGTGAGGTGAAGTGCTGTTTCAATAAGTAGCTTGGGAATTACTTACACTAATAGTCAAACCAAAGGTGGAATAGTATCAAATTAAAGAAAAAAAAATGAAGTGTTATTTCACTTAGTAGTTTGGAGATTACTTGCACTAATAGTCAAGTCAAAGGTGGAATGATATTAAATTAAAAAGAAAAGAAAAAAATATATTGAATAAAAGGTTGAGTTGTCTAGTTAAATCAAAACAAAATGTCCCTAGTACTTGAGAAAAATAAATTTGTGTTCTATGATAAGGATGGAACTTTATTAATAAGAAGGATTAAATGAATTGATTGAAGAAAGTCTCAAGGCATTGAATGCTAAGAAGCAATGAAGTTAACCACACACACTTTGAATTGGAATTCATTTTACTTAGTTGGCATAGTGTAGAAAGTGTTTGATTTAGTCTAAACAATTTAGAAGGATTCTTCCTCAAATTAAAAATTCAATGATGATGGTCTTTATTCTTTAAACTTTGTCTTAGAATGAGACATTGTTTGAGGACAAGCAAAGGTTAAGTGAGGGAGAGTTGATAAACCTATTTTTATAGAATTTTAAGAGGATATTTACCCTCTATTTTATCTTCTTTTTTTTTTTTTTTTTTT
>JBBPBP010000004.1:53706608-53740165 GCA_037974735.1 Cicer chorassanicum
TAGTTTTGATCTCAATTTCTTCTTATTTATTCACTTATTTATGATATTTGCGAAATTGTTCATGATATGATAAAATAATTCAATTTGATCAAACATACTAAGTTTTTAGGGCAAAAAAATATCAAGTTTAATATTGCAATTTATAAGTACAAGAAGGAGGTTTGTTGCACATTTCAAATATTGAAATTTATGATAACAAAATGTTGCTAAAGAAAAAGGGAAGGTTGTTATCAAAGAAGGGGGAATGTTGTTTCATAAAATGAGGATATTCTTGCAATCATAAGGAGAATAAATCAAAAACAGAAGGGAGGAGCCACACACAAGAAACATAATTGGAGAAGTGGAAAAATTAGAGAAAGAGAAAATAAGGAGAAACAACTTGGAAACTTAGGAGTGCTTGGAGTTGAAGTAAAGTGTCTCAAATTTTGGAGCAAAAAAATCATACTCTGTTGAGAATTTTATTTCTTTTTCTTTTAATTGATGGACATTTCTATTATTTACTTTATTTTCTATATGTCAATGAGTAACTAAGCTCTCTTCTAGGGTCTTTGGTGAATCTTGTGATTAAGATATCTTTTTACTATGTCTCAGTTTTAAATTCTAGTTTTATTTTAGATTTTTGTTGTTCATCTCAATTAAATTATTCTATTGCTTTATTTACATGTTTGGGATGACCAACCTTTGCATGTCTTAATCAATCAATTGACTAGTGACCAACTAAAATTAATTGGTAGATCTATAAGATAATTGAGATTATGATTCTTGTATGATTGAAACATATATACTAATCTTTCAATCATTCAACCTTTTGGTTCTTTATGCTTTCTCTTAATTATATTTTTTGTATGATCAATCAATGAATTAATTTAGGGAAAATAATATCACATTGAATGACAAATCTTTGTTAATAGTTGTGTTGTTATATACTCTCGTTATAACTTTTAGGCCATTGTTACGTTTTGGTTATCGCGAACCAACAATAATTTTCTTTAGTCTAAATAATATAAATTCTTGATTAATTTGGTAGTTGTTAAATTAATCTATGTGGATACGATAATCTTACATACTACAACTTGATAAATTCGTACACTTTCGGAATTTTGCCCAACTCCCTAAGTGAAATTGTCAAAAAGAGCCACCGTGCCAATACGCCTCTAGTGCAGATGAGTGATAGGATTGTCGCTGACCACCACTAAATCAATAATATAAAAGCCTCTAACTTATGGTTGTTTCAAACAAAAATACTACATTTCCTAAATCAAATGCCCAAGACGAAAGAAGAATAACACACCGCTATGGGACCACCAACCACCACCATGGATGGTTGCAAGAGGCATAAACATAAACCATGAAAAACTCAAAAGAATAGGAAAAATAAACGAAGAATAAACGAAATGACTTATCAAGCCTGGAAATAGGACCTTGAAGTCGCATACATGTCGGAAACAAGAAGCGAGCACCACCAATGAAGAGTGAAAGCCAGAGAAGATCTTCTTTCACGAACAAAAGAGAAAACAAAAAGAGGAAAAAGATGTTGAATGCAACAATCCCTCCAAAATCTGAAGCAACTTCTTATATACCACCAATGATCCAACGGTGGGAATTCAAAGGTCATGAATCAACAACTGTGATTCCACCTCGAAACAATGTGAGGCAATAACATGTACTCAAATGCCTACTCCACAGGGTGACACGTGTTAGGTGAGAACCCAAGGGACATCATATCACACCATTTTGCCAACCCCTCAAATCCCTTGAATTGACAAACTAAACCAGCAACAATGAATCCTTGGGAAAAGACAAATTTTTGATGTCGAGTACATTTTAGTTCATCAGATAGTCAACAAATATGACACCTTTTAAACTAGTCGAACACCCTAAGACACGTCGAGTATGTGTCATAGACGATGAATAACCCATTTTTTTGTAGGTAACCCGTCATTATGAATATCGGTCGAGCATCTTCCATGGCGAATATGTTCCTTTTATATTGGAGAACCTCTCTTGACGACTTCTTAAACCATTGCCTCCTCTCCTCGACAATGACTTGTGGGAGCTACTATTTTGGACTGGCCCTAGCTAAATCCACCTTCTCACGCTGACACAGCTTAAATTACTGACCCATAATGGATAGTTAGGGTTTTCTGCCTCAACGGCTGAACCTTGCTGTTATGATCTTAAAGCAGTACTATGCTGAATTCGCTTGTAATAATGGTTAATTATTGTTCTCCCCCTTCGCATTGGGACTCCCACTTGTATAAATAGTACCCCCAACGCCCAAAAAGGTACATACTTTATCATTCCAATATCTCTTACTCTCCTCGAATTAATACTTACTTAAGTGTCAGACTGTTAGTAGGTATCACCCCTTCAACAAATTCAGCACATCCTAACGAAGTCGGCCATCATCCTCGGTCCAGTTCGGATCAACTACAAAATTAAATAAATAAATACAAAGACATTGACATTGTCCATCATATGATATTTTTTGAAGGTTTTTAGCATTAAATCCTAATTTTGATCATGACAAAGTTTAATTTTGAATTCATTTAATGAGTATATAATATAAAGCGTTATGCTATATTCTACTAATCAAATAAACACGAAATTTTACGAACATTGGCTAAAACTGACCAATATATGAGTATGGTTGTACTATTAAAAAATTTGTGCGGTTTAAAAGGTAATTATCATTTAAATGTAGTGCTAATTATATGTTCGTTAATTATATGTTCGTAACAATCAGCAAATTATAATTAAAAACATAATTAAAAAATCATAATTAAAACATAAACGCATATTTTAAAAATAAGCGTGATTCCAGACCGGGTTGGCATAATGTATATTTTTATTTCATCACATCTTAATTTTGACTATAGCAAATTTTAAATTTGCATTCAAATCTAGATCTAAAATATCATAGATCTAAAATACCATAAGTCATTTCCATCTTGATTATAAATAAAAACATTTAACTTTTGACTTATGATATAGTCATAGGAAATACTAACACGGACTATATCCACTGTCAACCCATACTTGAAAAATATATAAAACTCTAACGATTACAAAAGTCATTTATTAGAAATAAAACACATATTTTCATTCAAATGCTTACAATTAAATTGATTACGAATTGAGACATTTCTTATTTATATTTTAAAATCAACAAAAAAGTAAAAGACACATTAATGATACACATAAATATTGTAGAAGTCAATGAGAGATTACTTAACTAAAATCTTAATTCTAACAATCAAACTATTTTTTTTTTCATGTATAATTAACTATTAAGAATAATGTAAAATCCAAAGTTTTTAATTTTATCCATTAATTGAAAAAAAATATTTGTTGATTTTTGCTCATTTCGAGTATTAATGGTATTTGACATTACTGATTCAACCACATGTTGACAAGTTATTTATAAACTAAAAGAATGTTGAATTTGATAATAACAATTCCTCTAATAAATCAAGAAGAAGAAATAATTGAGATTTAATTTTTAATGGGAAAACGCTCTAATTTCTATTAACTTTATTAATCTAATTAACCAATTAATTATATTTCTCGTGTTTCATTCGATTCGGAGACCTATTAGTTTAGAGATTCAATTCACACTTTTAAATGTAAATTGAATAATATTTGAGTAATATTAATTATTGAGTAACAAACCAAAAACAGATATTACATGATGCATGTTATTGAGAAAACTTTAATGATTCCTAAGTTTTCGGTTCGATCTCTACAACCGTAGTTAGAAATACACTAATATAAAATTGTAATTACTTTTTTATCCCTCAATTATTTTGTATAAGTGTAACGTCAGTTTCATCATACTCTTGTCAGATTTCGTTCTGAGTAGTGGTCAGTGTCCGTACTAAAAAATGAACACCATTGTTAAAAGGTAAGTATTCATTGAACCTCACAAAAAAATGCAAACCATGATAATAATGTTATAAATACAAGTACACTACAATTATAACACAAAGTAATATCATAACTATATGCATGATATTCATTATCCATTCTAATTCAATCTCATCAAATCCAACAAGGTAACAATAAATGGCAAATGAAAACAACAAATTCCCAAAGAATAATCTCCCAAAAGTATTTCTTCATGGCTCTCCCAAATCCACCTCAATACTCCAACCACATCATTCTCACAACTTCCATATCCTAAATCCTTCATCCTCTACCTATCTTCACCAATTCTTATCCACCAATCCTCACCACGCCTCCGACATCGCCGCCATTGTCTGTACAGGTCTTTGCCCCGTCAAAGCCGATGTCCTCCGACTCCTCCCTTCCCTCCGTCTCGTCGTCACCCCCAGCGCCGGAACTAATCACATTGACCTCTCCGAGTGCCGCTGTCGGGGAATTCAGGTCGCCGGTGCCGGGAATCTCTTCTCCGAAGATGTCGCTGACATGGCTGTGGCTTTGTTGATCGACGTCAGCAGGAAAATTTCCGCGGCAGATCGCTGCTTGAAAATACAGAGTCTGTCTGCCTCATGGAATTTTCCACTTGGTTCTAAGGTATGCAATTATGAGATAAATATTTTGTATAAAAATGTTTGGTTTGGTTCTAAGATTGATTGCCCTTTTATTAAAGATTGAATCTCTTTTGAAGGTGAATTATCTTAGTAACCGGTCCAATAACCGTGTCCAATTAAACCAACCACTATTGTATTTCGAATACTTTCCTGATCTAGAAAGCAAATTATTTAGTTGCCAAATTTGGTTATGTGATATAATTGTTGGTTTATATATTTCTTTAATAGGATTCGAAATATAAAGAATAGTATATTTGATTGATTATTTATTTGTATATAAAAATAATTGGATATATTTATATAAGATTTATATTGATTTTTGTTATAATAAATAATAATAATTTATTTTCAATTTTATCTTTTTATTTCACTAATTAATGATTTTTTTTTACTGATTAATAATAAGAGAATTTATTACAATTTTGTACATAAACATATAATGCAAAGATCAATATAGAGGAGTCAAATATACATATATATTTTGCCAACAAAAAAAATACAAATATATTTATAATAACAATATATAAAGGGAATAACTCATTGAGTTTAATTGTGTACAATGTTAATGTAAAAATATTTCATTGCCACTGAGTTACAATCATTCATGGTCATGACTTTAAAAATAACGTAAAAGTAAAAAATCTTTAATGATTTAACGACTATAATTGACTAATAATGTAAAAATCATCTACACTAAAAATGTACGTGAATTAAATCATAATTTATTTGGTGAATTTTTTTTGACAAAACTATCCTTTCTTCAAAATAAATTTGAAATTTTCCTTCTTACGACTAACTTTTTTGGGGTACAAAAGTAACCCGAGGAGCCAAAAGAAAGAGAAAAAAAAACCGTTAAGAATCAATTATGATGGTAAAAAGTCAGATGTATTATTCTTCAAAAAAGTTCATTATATAAAGCTTATGTTACAAGACTTTTAGCTTATGTTACAAACTCTAATTAATGGCTTACAAACTCAAACTGACAGATGTTACAAATTCTAACTAACAGGTTTCAAACTCTAATAGACAATAACTAACTATAGCAGTTTCAACAAACTAACAATTAACTTCAAGTTTGACTTAACATTTCCTCCCTTAAACTACATATGCCAATTTTCTTCCTAAGCTTCAAGATTACATCTAGTTTGAGTGGCTTTGTCAATGAATCTACCAACTACTCCTTGGTGCTGCAATAAGCTAACTTAATGACTCATTCTTTTGCCTAGTCCCTTAGAAAACAATATCTCACATCAATATGCTTGCATCTCTTATGCATGACTAGATTCTTTGAAAGTTTTATTGTTGAGATGTTGTCACACCATATAGTTGTGCATTCTTCACATGAATACTTCAAATCTTTTAAGATTTTCCTCATCCAAATGGCTTAACTCATTGTTGTTGCAACTGCTACGAGTTATGCCTCTATGGTGGACAAAGTTATTATGGGGGACTTCTTAGAGGACCATGCCACTGCTCCATTACTCATAAGAAACATATATTCAGTTGTGTTTTTCTTATCTTCCAAGTCTCCTGCATAATCACTATTTGGGTAAGCCAACAATTGTTCATTTCCTCCCTTTGGGTATAGAATTCCATGACTTACTATCCCTTGTAAGTATCTCAACACCATCTTTGCTGCAAGGAGATGCAATTGAGTAGGCTTGCTCATAAACCTGCTGAGAAGACTGACTACATACATCATATATGGCCTTGTAGCAATCATATAGATCTAACAACCCATTAATTGCTTGTATCTTGTTTCATCTACCTTTTCTCCTTATGGATCCTTGTCTAACTTGCTATCTGGAACCATTGGTGTCTGAACTGGATTACAGTCTTGCATTCCAAATATTTCAAGTATCTCCATAACATTCTTCCTTTGGCTTTTATAGACCCCATACACATGTTGTATTACTTCAATTCCTAGGAGATATCTCATTTTTCCTAGGTCTTCCATGTCGAATTCTCCTTTCATTGATTTTTTTGTTTCAACATGTAGACTCTCATCATTTCCTATGAAAATGAGATCATCCACATAAATGCTTATAATGAGGATACCTCCTTTTGTACCATGCTTTAGAAAAAGTGTTTCCTCATTATTGCTTTTCTCAAAGTCTGCACTGAAAAAATAACCTTCAAGTCTATTGAACCAAGCTTCGGGTGCTTGCTTTAGGCCATAGAGTGCTTTATGCATCTTATACAAGCCAATATGCTTGTTCTGGAGTTTTATCTTTGACTGCCAAAATAGGGGATCTATTTAAAACATACACAATCCAATTCACAACTCAAGGCCACAAATTCTTAAGAACTCCCTTTCCACACAACAAAGACCTAACCATGTTTATTGTGGTTCTTTTTTCTCTCCACTACCTCATTTTGATGAGGAGTATATGCAGCGGTTAATTGACTTTTTATCCCAGACATTTGAGAAAACTCAATTAATTCAGTAGAAGTAAATTCTTCCCATTTATTAGCGCGCAAACATTTAATCTATAATTCAGATTCCTTCTCAACTATGTTTTTATAACACTTAAAGTGATAGGATGCTTCAAATTTCTCAACTAAGAAATATATCCATGATTTTCTTGAGTAATCATCCATAAAACATATGAAATACCTTTGTTGCTATTGAAGGAAGGGGTGATTGGACCACATAAATCAGCATGCACCAACTCTAACTTTTGTGTTGCTCTCCATTGACTCTTTCTTGGAATAACATCTCTATGATACTTCCCTTTCATACACTCTTCACACATTTTTGCCATAGTTTCCAAGGATGGAAGTCCTCAAACCATTTCTTTGCAACATAACATCTTCAGACATTTCAAACTCAAATGTCTATATCTACAATGCCATAGATAAGAAAGACCGTCAATATTAGTTTGGGAGCATGACCATCAATTATTTCTTATCATGAAAAATCTTGCATGTCTTTGACTTAAACATCACAGTTAAGCCTTTCTCTTGTAGTTATCCAATACTCAAGAGATTGTTCTTGAGCTCTGGAAAATAGTACACATCAGTAACCATGTGCATCAAGCCATTCATCTTCAACTTGGAATTCCTCTTTCCAACAATCTCCATCGTGGAATTATTTCCAAGCTTCATAGTTTAAATCCATCATCAAATTTACTGAACCAAGATATATTTGGACACTGATTTGAACATCCTGAGTCAAGAAACAAAAAATGTTCTCTTCTCTTTCTTTTTATGTCTTCATTTTCCATTAGAAGCATCACTTATGCATTATTGAACTCAACAAAATTTGCTTCTATCTCACTCACGACCCTCATTTTTATAGTGTCCATGCTTATGAAACTTATAGAATTCAATTATGGATTTAATCCTCCCCTACCTCTATCTTCTCTAGTGTTGGATTCTTCTGAAGTCACCTTCAAGATTTTCTCTTCACCACGTTTTTGCCTGAACTTCTTCTCATGGACAATTAAGGAGCTATGCAACTCATCAATATACAACAAATCAGTGTTATTTGATTCAACAATTGAACACACAATGTAGTTGAATTTTTAAGTCAATGATCTTTACAACAATCTTTACATCATCCATTTGTTCACCATGAGTGCTTATCTTGTTAGCAACACTAGTCACACATAAAAGTAATCTGAAATAGATTCACCTGTCTTCATCTCAAGTGTTTCAAAATCTTTACTCAAGGCTTGAAAAATAGATCTTTTTACTTTTGTATTTCATTGGTATTTCTTCTTCATGGAGTCCCATATCTCCTTTGATGTGCTTTCTTGCAGAATCGTTTCCAAGACTGTTTTATTGATAGCCTGAAATAGATAGTTCTTCACCTTCAAATCTTTGAGTTTTCATTCATCTAGACTCTTTTGATGTGCATCCGTCAACACTATTTTTGCTGTTGGAATCGTGAATCCTGTCTCTACAAGATTCCAATATTATTTGGATCTCAAGAAATTCTTCATCAACATGCTCCAATGATCATAGTGACCATCAAAGCAAGGGATTGTTGGTTGCACGAATGGTCCATCATTCTTCTCATTCTTATTGTTCACCATGGTTTGCGTATCAAGAAATTGCAATTCCAATGAGTTTCTCTAGGCCCGAAAATGGAGTTCTTATACTACAATGTTAAGAATCAATTATGATAATAAAAAGTCTAATGTATTATTCTTTCATAAAAGCTCATTATATAGAACTTATGTTACAACTCTTATAGGTTATGTTACAAACTCTAACAAACAGTAACTAACTATTACAATCTCAACAAACTAACAATTAACTTCAAGTTTGACTTAACAAAAACAACAAATAAGTCAAAAGCAAACTCCGATATTATCGTCAACATTTAAAATCTTCAGCCCAGTCAAGAGTTGATTATCAATGATGTAAACATACATGTGATGGAGCTAAATATCACTAGAAGGGGGGTTGAATAGGGATTTTGGTGTTTAAAAATAGTTTTCAAAGTTTATGAGTTTCTGTACTCTCAGTGAGGATGCGAACTGGAAAATGGTTTTTTAAAACTTTTCAAGTAAACACAGAATAAGTGCAAGAAAATGTAAAGAGATAGACACACAAATTTTATCCTGGTTCACCCAATGATGGCTACGTCCAGTCCTCACAACCTTGTGAGATTTCACTAAAGATCAACAGATCAGCCTCTTGCAGAGGATGATTACACTTTGTGTATTCTCAAGCTTCACCAAGCTTACAATCAACTTTCAAATATTTTCAAGTTCAACTAACTTGAAAATTACAGAGTGATATGAGTATGATTTGTTTTCTCTCAACTAAAACACTTTCTAAAAGATATTTCAAAGATCTAGTGTATGAATAGAGAAAGTATGATGAGAGGATGAATATTGCTTAAGATAAATGATATGATTCTTGATCTTTTTCTGCAATATTTGTTGTGTCTTGTGATGAAGAGCTTCCTGCCCTTTTATAGAGTCCTTGACAGCTCTTCCATGAGTTAAAAACTTCATGACCATTAAGGAGGTTGCAGAGATTTGTCCAATGGTCTTTGTGCTGAAATTACAACATTGCCATCCAGCTATCCTTGGACCTATGCAGTCCATCCTCTGCGTAGCCTTTAGTCTTGGTCTTGTGTAACCTTTTTCTTTTTTCATTCTTCAAGACTTGTGACTTCTATTTTGAGCTTGTTTGCAGTTGCCTTTCAATATATTGACTTTGCTTTATTTTTCTAATCACTCAAAAGTGAAATATAGGGCTGCCCTTAGCCTTTTCACATGGGATGGAGACTTGCAAACATGTGACTTCTTGAATAACAAAACTATAAGCTATCCTCGGACCTTGTATAGCTAGCCTTGTGATTTCTTTTGATCAATTGCTTCATATAATTGTTCATTTATGCTGGTTTGATCTCTTTTGATGGATTAAAAACGTTATTCCCGCGAGGATGGAAAGTCTCAACTTGAAGACCCATCCTCTCAAGGTTCTGGCCATCCTCCAACTTGAAACCTTAATGAATTAATCCAGATTTTTCTCTTTTTGTTCTAAATGATGATTAACCTGTTTTCTTATAATGATTCACTCAAAAGCACAGATTAGTATTAACCACAATCATAATCTCTTAAATAATTTTGTTATCATTAAAATCAATTGAGAGATTTTGTCTCAACAATCTCCCCCTTTTTGATGATGACAAAATTCTTTAGATTATGATTTTTAAGTATGATGATGTTAAATGATTATGCTCCCCCTGAATCAAGTGAGTAATTTATTTTTAAAAGTTGAAGTGATAAAAATGTTACTCCCCCTGAATGTATGCTAGGGATATGAATGAAAGACTAAAATTCGTAAGAGATTACAATTGCATAAGCATAGTCTTTTCAAAACAGCAAAACATAAGCATAATCTTTCCAAAACATCAAAACATTGCAGCAATAAACATCAACTTAATCAAATGGCAGCAATAACATTAAGGCATCAAAACATCTTAATTATACTATCAAAACATCCTAATCAAAACATCATAATCATTCTCCCCCTGAATTGTGGCATCAGCAAAAAAATAGGATTGAAAATGCTACTCTGAAGAGGACAGCTCATCAGATGAGGACGAAGGGGAGGAAACAGGCACTGCAAATGAAGGCATAGCGGGAAGCTCAGGAAGAGGAACGTCAAGAGCAGCCGTAGTAACCATATGTTTGGTAACCCATTCTAGAATGAGTCTAAACTGTGCAAACGAATTCTGGAAGAGATCAAAATGCCGAATTAGTCTTTGTTGATCCTTCCTGATGGTCTTGAGGAGCCTCATATGCTTAGAAAGTTGTCGTTCCTTAGGGGGTTGATCCTTGGGCTGATTGTTTACACTTGAGCTCTTATTCTGCGAGCTTCCAACATTGTCATTGGAAGGTTAATCCTTCGTTGGAGCTAAAAATGAGTCAATAGAGCAAAAACCAACAGGAACCTCGGGTAGAGGTTGGGTTTGTTCAGGAACAATGGCATCAACGTGAGTTGAAGGAGGAGCAGAAGTAGGAGGTATCAGGATATTTTCTTGTAAATCAGGAGGAAATTCCTCATCCAAATTTTCAGTAGGGCTCAAGGGAGAAAATTGATGATAAGTTAGATTTAGATCAAAATATAGCTCTTCTCCATCCTCCATTAGTTGAAGGGGAGCTTCTGGAGCCGTATCCTCAGGAGGAGGTGCCTGGTTAAGTGGTATGGAGAGGTCTGGCAACAGTGGTGACTGAGGTGGTGAAGGAATAACAAATTCATTTGGCGGAGAAGGAGGAGGATCAATCGTCATGACGGGTTCATGAGTGGTTTTGGAGGGAGTATCCTCTGACAGAGGTTGAGCAGTGATGGATTCATGTGGTGGAGTGATAGAGGATGAGCTGCGAGTTCTTTTCCTTTTTGGAGAAGGAGGGGTGATGGAGGCAGATGTAGTGAGCTTCATTTGTTTCACATTTTTCATGGAGATGGTGTTGGAAAAATGAAGTGAGGGTTCATCATCTAAGGGAAGATTGAAAAACTTAAAAAATTTGGTTAACACCATGCCATAGGGTGCTAACCTTCCTAAGATTGAGGCATTCAACATGAAGCTGAAAATAATGTAACCTAAATGCAGTGGGGTTCCAGACATAAGGTGGTGAATGAGAAGAAGATCGAGTTTAGTTACCTTCTCAAAACTACCGGCTCTAGGTACAATACAATGAACACAAATGTTGTGGAGGATGCGACAAATAGGAAGCAGATTTGAAGCTACATGAGGTTTGGTTGTAGATATCAGAGTGTTGGAAAGGACGGAGTTGCGTGTGACCATACACTGAGAATACCAATTCTCAGTAAAACAGCAAATACCTTCATCACGTATGTCTAAAATTTGGCACAAGGTGGCAGGGTTGATTTCGATGTGGACACCCTTAAGAATAATGCTGAAGCTGGTAAGACCCCGTGATCCATTTGCAGCAGCATAGAAAGCCCTAACAAGGCGTGGATATTGTGGTTCATTGATACGGAGGAAGGAAGTCCAGCCTAATTGATCGAACATTTCCTCAATGTTAAATCCACCTTCTTTTAAATCATTGAGGCAAATAATCTTTCCATTAACCACATATTTATTTTGCCATTTAGAAACGTAATTTGTTTCTAAAATAGGTGAACTAAATAGTTTGACAGAGATTTTGGATGAAGAGGCTCGAGATTTTTTGACGAGAGGTTTCTTAGGCTTTTTGGGAGTGGAAACAGTAACCTTCTTTTCAACGTTTTTAGCAGGTGGTGGTGGTTGAATCGGTTCAGCAGAGATGGTTTGCTCAGAATCATCAGAGTTAATCACATGGACAGTATTGTCTTGAGTTACTGACCTCTTAGATGAAACAGCCCCAGACATGATCCTGGAGGATCGCCTTTTGGGTGTAGAGGATGTAGTAGAGGATGAAGCTTTGGTGGTGCGTTTTTTAGGATTAATGGAGGGAGAGGAAATTGTCGTACATGGTTCAGGAGGATGAGACATGGATGAGGGTGGTTGTGGTGTAATTGCATCAGAATTTCCTTCGTCGTGATGATCGGACTCCGTACTGGAGTAGTAATCCTGAATGGATTCATTCTCTTGAGAGGAAGCTTTGCGTTTGGCAGTTACTTTGGTACGAGCCATTGAGTTTGGGTTTTGGAAAAAAAGGAAGATGAGTTCTGAATTTTTGGATGAGGTTTGAAGGGTGCAGAGGAGAGATGATTACTCATTAAGTAGAGGAGGATGGGAGATGAAGTGACTATTCAAGAGAGGAGGCGTGAGATGGTTCCCTAGGCAATCATGATGATGGAGGCGCTAGACTTTAGGGACGTGGGAGAACGGACAGGCAAGGCCGTCTGTGCATTTAATGCAGCAGCCAAGGGGAACACGCCAAGCAAACGGGCCAATAGGGAGAGAGGCGCGTGCTTGCGTGATTCAAGGAGATTCCCAAAAGAGGAAATTGTATCCTCTGAGTTTATTTTCCCGTCCTCTCACCTTTCTAACTTAAAAGAAAAGCTTACTTACACAACCAGTTTTGATAAAACACTCAAAGATTTCTTATAAAAAATTAAACAATTAAAAATAAGAGAAATGCAGTCATGATACAATGGATAAAACACTAAATCAATTAATTTTAGAAAAATTAATGATAGAAAGTTTTTC
This sequence comes from Cicer chorassanicum, assembly GCA_037974735.1. Taxonomy (NCBI): domain Eukaryota; kingdom Viridiplantae; phylum Streptophyta; class Magnoliopsida; order Fabales; family Fabaceae; genus Cicer; species Cicer chorassanicum. Next base: position 53,719,785 of record JBBPBP010000004.1, read on the forward strand.
CAAAATGTTTTTGAAACGATCCTCCTGAAGAGGTTTCGTAAAAATGTCTGCAAATTGATTTTCAGTGTCAATGAAAATTAATTCAATGTCACCTTTTTGAACATGATCTCTTATGAAATGATGTTTAATTTCTATATGCTTAGATCTAGAATGCTGTATGGGATTTTTTTAAAGATTAATTGCACTAGTATTGTCACAGAGGATAGGAATTTTAGTGTACCTTAGTGAATAATCTTCAAGTTGATTTCTTACCCATAGGATTTGAGAGCAGCATTGAGCAGCTGATACATATTCAGCCTCCGTAGTTGAAAAGGCAATGGTGCTTTGCTTCTTGCATGACCAACTGATTAGGGATTTACCAAGAATTTGGCAAGCTCCACTTGTGCTCTTCCTTTCAATTTTATCTCCCGCATAGTCAGCATCACAGTAGGCTATGAGATCAAGATCTGAGCTTTTCTCATACCAGATTCCAAAGTTTATTGTGCCAACAAGGTATCTTAGAATCCTCTTAACTGCTGTAAGGTGAGATTCTTTGGGAGAGGATTGAAATCTTGCACAAAGACCTACAGCAAATACTATGTCTGGTCTACTTGCTGTTAAGTATAATAAGGATCCAATCATCCCTCTATACTCTTTCTCAGAAATTGGAGTTCCTTCATCATCTTTGTGAAGCGTGGAGGATGGGTGCATAGGAGTTCCCATACTCTTGGCTGAACTCATGTTGTATTTTTTGAGAAGATCTTTAGTGTATTTTTCTTGTGAGATGAAAATACCATCTTTGAGTTGTTTGATTTACAAACCAAGAAAAAATTTCAACTCACCCATCATACTCATCTCGAACTCACTTTGCATAAGATTTGAAAATTCTTCACACATTTCTTCATTAGTGGATCCAAAAATTATGTCATCAACATAAATTTGGACAATTAACAAATCTTCTTTAGATGTTTTCTTGAAGAGAGTAGTGTCAATATGTCCTCTAATGAATCCATTTTCCTTAAGAAAAGAGCTTAACCTCTCATACCAAGCTCGAGGAGCTTGTTTCAATCCGTAAAGAGCTTTTGAGAGTTTGAATACGTGGTTGGGCTTCTTTTCATCCACAAATCCAGGAGGTTGTTTGACATAAACCTCCTCATTTAAGAATCCATTCAAAAAAGCACTCTTGACATCCATTTGGTATAGTTTTATACCTTTATGGGTGGCATATGCTAGGAGGATGCGTATAGCTTCTAGTCTTGCAACCGGTGCAAATGTTTCATCATAGTCAATTCCCTCTTGTTGATTGTATCCTTGAGCAACAAGCCTTGCTTTGTTTCTTACTACCTCTCCATCCTCATTCAGTTTGTTTCTGAAAATCCATTTTGTTCCAATGATGGATTTTTCAAGTGGAGGAGGTACAAGGTTCCATACCTTGTTTCTTTCAAACTGTGAGAGTTCTTCCATCATTGCTTCAACCCATGATTTGTCACAAATAGCTTGATCAATATTTTTTGGTTCAATTTGTGAAATCATTGCCATGGTAGCTGCATTTCCTCGTAGGGACTGTCTTGTTCTTACTCCATCAGCCGTGTCTCCAATAATCAGATCTGGAGGATGATAAGTGACTGTCTTCCATCCTCGTGGAGGTTGCTGAGAGGATGGAGCAGATTCGTCCTCTTCGTTTGGACTGGGTGCGTTGGAGGATGAAGGTTCATCTTCCTCAGATTTATCAATTTTTTCTAAGTACAAGTCATCAAACTCATCAAAAATAACATGCATGGATTCCTCCACAATTTGAGTTCTAAGATTATATACTCTATAACCTTTAGATGAAGTGGAGTATCCTAAAAACAAACCTTTGTCTGATTTTGAATCAAACTTTCCCAAATTTTCTTTATTGTTTAGAATGTAACAATAACACCCAAATATATGAAAATATGAGATGTTTGGTTTTCTTCCTTTCCATAGTTCATATGGAGTTTTGTTTAAAATCTTTCTAATGGATACACGATTTAAAACATAACAAGCGGTATTAATTGCTTCAGCCCAAAAATATTTTTCAATGTTGGCTTCATTCAAAATAGTTCTAGCCATTTCTTGCAAAGTTCTATTTTTTCTCTCAACAACTCCATTTTGTTGAGGAGTTCTTGGGCAAGAAAAATTGTAAGAAATACCATTTTCATCAAAAAGGTTTTTGAAAGATTCATTTTCAAATTCACCTCCATGGTCACTTCTTACGGAGATAATTTTTGAACCCTTTTCATTTTGGATCTTTTTACAAAAATAATGAAAAGCCTCAAAGGCATCATTTTTATGTTTTAAAAATAAGACCCAAGTAAAACGTGAAAAGTCATCAACAATTACAAATCCGTACCTTTTTCCACTAAGGCTAGGAGTTTTAATAGGACCAAAAAGATCAATATGAAGTAGCTCAAGAGGATGGTTTGTGGAAACAACATTTTTAGAATGAAAGCTACTTTTAACTTGTTTTCCTTTGGCACAAGCTTCACAAATTTTGTCTTTTTCAAAATCAATTTTTTGAAGGCCTTTAACTAATTCTAATTTAGACAATTTAGAAATAGTGTTTAAACTTGTATGACCAGCCCGTTTGTGCCATACCCATTTATCCTTTTCAATGGATACAAAACAAAATTCAGTAGGCAAATCATCAATATATAGCTCATATAAATTCTTTTTTCTAAAACCGGAAAAGAAAACTCTACCCGAGGATGAGTGTTTAACCTCGCATAGATTGGGTTTAAAAATAACTTCAAAACCACTATCACAAAGTTAGCTAATTCTAAGCAAGTTATGTTTTAAACCATCTACATATTGAACATTTTCAATTTTGGCAGAATTTTTATTACCAATGATACCGTTACCTTTTATTTGAGCTTTATCATTATTTCCAAATGTGACCGATCCTCCATCCTTTATTTCCAATGAAATAAAGCAATGCCTATCCCCTATCATATGCCTTGAGCAGCCACTGTCCAAGAACCAATGCATTATTTTGTTGATCAGAGGATGTACCTGAGTTTGAGTTTAATAGTGACTTAGGTACCCATATAGAGGTGGGTCCTTGTTGGTTAGTTCGTCCTCTTGTGAGGAATTTTCTTTTGTGATAACAAATGGAATCTTGATGTCCATGTTTACCACAAAATGAACATCCTTTCTTAAAGTTATCTGCCCTTTTCTTGGCATAACATCTTTTAAAAGTATGTCCATGTTTTTTCATAAAGTTTTTGTTTTTGAGAACTTTTAAATCCAATACCAGCTTTGTCAAAGATTCCAGATTGTGATCCCATAATCTTTTGAAAAGTATCAGTGGATTTAACAAATTTGGAAAGATCATTTTTGAGTTCTTCAACCTCTATTTTCAAAATTTCCTTCTCTGCATCCTCTTCTGGAGGATTTGTTTTGACAGTCTTTTTGTTTAAACTAGAGTGTTGCTCAGACAGCTTTTCATGAGATAACTGCAAGTCTTGAATGGTTTGTTCATATTTTTTATTCTTAGCTTGTAGTTCCTCATTTAGCTTCTTTATTTCAAAAAGTTGGTTTTTTAGAAATCCACATTTTTTAGATAAAGTGTTTGAGTCATTTAAAAGATTGTCAAACTCTATTTCTAATTGTTCACAATTAGGACAAAGTTCAGATATGCTTACCTTTCCATTTTCTGTATTTGCCATGAGACAGAGGTTGGCCTCTTCTTCCTTTTCTTGCTCCGAGGATGAGTGATCACTATCATCCCACGTGATCATCATGGACTTGTTTTTGGAAGGAAATCTTCTTGATCCCTTTTTGTTTAGAGGACACTCAGTTTTGTAGTGACCCAACTTGTTGCATCCAAAACAAGTAATCTGACTTTTGTCAGATTTTTCTTTTTGAGGAGATCTTTTGTCCTGTCCTCTACGAGTTATCATCCTCTGGATCCTTTTGGAAATGAGAGCAAGTTCATCTTCTTCCTCAGACAGAGGATAGTCTGCACTTTCTTTCTTAGTGACTTCTTCAGCTCTTTTGGAGGATGAGCTTTCAGTTTGGCTTGATTTTAGAGCTATCATTTTTCCTTTTTTGCTTGGTTTGTCAGCCAGCAACAGAGGTTCATGAGCTCTTAGAGTTCCAACCAAATCTTCTAATTTCATGTTGGCCAAGTCTCTTGCTTCTGTGATGGCAGTCACCATTGGTCTCCATTCTTTTGGTAAACTCCTCAAGATTTTTCTTATCCTCTCTTGAACGGAATATACCTTTCCAAGAGATCTCAGATTGTTTAATATGATTGTCAATCTTGAGAACATTTCATCAATCGTTTCTTCCTCCTTCATTTCAAATAACTCGAACTCTCTTACTCCCATGTCAATCCTTGCTTCCTTTACATGACTTGATCCTTCATGATGAATTCTTAAAGTATCCCAGAGTTCCTTGGCGTTTTTGCATTCTTCAACTCTATCATACTCTTCCCTGCTCAAAGCACACGTTAGAAATAAATGAGCTTTAGAGTTTAGGAGTACCTTAGCATTTTCATCAGCCGTCCATTGTGCTTGAGGTTTCTCGTCGGAGGTTGCATCTGTGTTGTTGATTCTGATGACATGATCCCCGTTTTCAATAACAGACCACATGTTGTTATCTTGAGATATGAGAAACAATCTCATCTTACTTTTCCAGTGGTAGTAATCTGTGCCATCAAAGTAAGGAGGTCTAGTGGAGGATCCTCCTTCAGGAACATACTTAGCTTTTGACATTTTTTCTTTGGATCTTTTTCTCTTACACTGTTAAATGTAATATTTCTAGAGAACCTTGCTCTGATACCAATTGATGGAGCTAAATATCACTAGAAGGGGGGTTGAATAGGGATTTTGGCGTTTAAAAATAGTTTTCAAAGTTTATGAGTTTCTGTCCTCTCAGTGAGGATGCGAACTGGAAAATGGTTTTTTAAAACTTTTCAAGTAAACACAGAATAAGTGCAAGAAAATGTAAAGAGATAGACACACAAATTTTATCCCGGTTCACGCAATGATGGCTACGTCCAGTCCTCACAACCTTGTGAGATTTCACTAAAGATCAACAGATCAGCCTCTTGCAGAGGATGATTACACTTTGTGTATTCTCAAGCTTCACCAAGCTTACAATCAACTTTCAAATATTTTCAAGTTCAACTAACTTGAAAATTACAGAGTGATATGAGTATGATTTGTTTTCTCTCAACTAAAACACTTTCTAAAAGATATTTCAAAGATCTAGTGTATGAATAGAGAAAGTATGATGAGAGGATGAATATTGCTTAAGATAAATGATATGATTCTTGATCTTTTTCTGCAATATTTGTTGTGTCTTGTGATGAAGAGCTTCCTGCCCTTTTATAGAGTCCTTGACAGCTCTTCCATGAGTTAAAAACTTCATGACCGTTAAGGAGGTTGCAGAGATCTGTCCAATGGTCTTTGTGCTGAAATTACAACATTGCCATCCAGCTATCCTTGGACCTATGCAGTCCATCCTCTGCGTAGCCTTTAGTCTTGGTCTTGTGTAGCCTTTTTCTTTTTTCATTCTTCAAGACTTGTGACTTCTATTTTGAGCTTGTTTGCAGTTGCCTTTCAATATATTGACTTTGCTTTATTTTTCCAATCACTCAAAAGTGAAATATAGGGCCGCCCTTAGCCTTTTCACATGGGATGGAGACTTGCAAACATGTGACTTCTTGAATAACAAAGCTATAAGCTATCCTCGGACCTTGTATAGCTAGCCTTGTGATTTCTTTTGATCAATTGCTTCATATAATTGTTCATTTATGCTGGTTTGATCTCTTTTGATGGATTAAAAACGTTATTCCCGCGAGGATGGAAAGTCTCAACTTGAAGACCCATCCTCTCAAGGTTCTGGCTATCCTCCAGCTTGAAACCTTAATGAATTAATCCAGATTTTTCTTCCTTTTGTTCTAAATGATGATTAACCTGTTTTCTTATAATGATTCACTCAAAAGCACAGATTAGTATTAACCACAATCATAATCTCTTAAGTAATTTTGTTATCATTAAAATCAATTGAGAGATTTTGTCTCAACATGTTTTTCAATAAATAAATTATACCACTCTAATGGAGAATAAACACAGAAACACAATAACAAGTAATACGCAGCGGATATAAAATTCCCCCAACTTGCAAGAACCCGTGAAGAGCAACAACAAATATATGGCAGCAAATTAATCAAAATAAAAGAGCGTGAAGAACACCGATATTTTTACGTGGAAAACCCCCCAATGCAAGCGTAAAAACCATGGGTCGTCCAGACCAAAGAAATAGCTCCACTATAATCAAATAAGGGTACAAGAGAGTCTCAAAAAGATGCACAAAGTGTGCCTACAACTAGCCAAAATAACAAACCACTAAAGCTTACAAATGAAAAGCAAGAAAAAGTAAAACATCTAAGAAACCTGCTACTGTGCGAGCTCGATTACTCCCACTCCAGAAGTTGTTTCGCCGATCCGACCGTTGAAAACGAATCCTCGAATGTTGCAAACCTACTGTCCAAAATGCAGCACGATCCAACGGTTAACGAATGCGATGTTTTTCTAGGACTGATTTAACAAAATCGGGAATATGGTTTACTCTTCTCTTTTCTCTTTTGGTGGTTGGCTTTTCTCTCAAAATAGTCTCTCTTCCAACCCTAATTAGACCACTCTCCACTTAAATAAGTGAGACACATGGACTACAATATTTGGGCCTTTCTCCACATATGAAGGGAGCCCAATACCCAACACATCTCCCCCTCACAACTATGTGGAGATAATCGCCAAACCGGCGATATCACAACTAGTTTCAAACTTCCCTCTTGGTAATGCTTTAGTCATCATATCAGAACCATTATAATCAATATGAACTTTAGCCAACTCCAACAGCTTAGCTTCCAAAACATCACGTATCCAATAATACCTCACATCAATGTGTTTGGACCTGTTATGAAACGCCGAATTCTTACCAAGATGAATAACACTTTGACTATCGACAAATAAGACATATTTGTCCTGAATAAATCCAAGCTCCTGCAAGAATTTCTTCAACCAAATCAACTATTTGCATGCTTCGATAATGGCAATAAATTCTACCTCAGTTGTAGACAATGCTACACATTTCTGTAATCTCGACTGCCAAGCCACAGCTCCATCTGCAAATTTAATCATGTAGCCTGAAGTTGACTTTCTTGAGTCAATATCTCCAACCATATTTGAGTCGGAGTACCCCGCCAAAATAGGTTTGTCACCTCCAAAACAAAGCCTCATACATGTAGTACCACGAAGATACCTCAAAATCCATTTTACAGCATTCCAATGCTCTCTACCTGGATTTGACAAAAATCTACTGACTGTACCAACAGCATGCGCAATATCTGGTCTTGTACACACCATTGCATACATCAAGCTACCCACAACAGAAACATAAGGAACTCGTTCTATGTCTCTTTTCTCATCTTCACTAGAAGGACTTTGTTTAGAACTCAACTTAAAATGAGCAGCAAGAGGAGTACTTACAGTCTTAGAGTTTTCCATTTGAAACTTTTGCAACACTCTCTCAATATAGTGTTCTTGTGACATTGAAAGTTTCTTCTCTTTTCTGTCACACATGATTCTTATGCCAAGAATCTGTTTAGCTGCTCTCATGTCTTTCATGGCAAATGACTCGTTCAACTGCTTCTTTAACCTGTCAATCTTGGAAATATTTTTCCCAACAATAAGTATGTCATCAACATATAATAACAGAATAATGAAATCATCGTTAGAAAATTTTCTAACACAATGATCATAGTGACCATCAAAGCAAGGGATTGTTGGTTGCATGAATGGTCCATCATTCTTCTCATTCTTATTGTTCACCATGGTTTGCGTATCAAGAAATTGCAATTTCAATGAGTTTCTCTAGGCCCGAAAATGGAGTTCTTATACTACAATGTTAAGAATCAATTATGATAATAAAAAGTCTAATGTATTATTCTTTCATAAAAGCTCATTATATAGAACTTATGTTACAACTCTTATAGGTTATGTTACAAACTCTAACAAACAGTAACTAACTATTACAATCTCAACAAACTAACAATTAACTTCAAGTTTGACTTAACAAAAACAACAAATAAGTTAAAAGCAAACTCCGATATTATCGTCAACATTTAAAATCTTCAGCCCAGTCAAGAGTTGATTATCAATGATGTAAACATACATGTTTTTCAATAAATAAATTATAATTAAAATTACAGATAAAAAATATATGGTATGTTTTTTGGTTTTTTATTATTATACCCCTTTTTCTAAAAAAAAGTAATCAATATATCTTACCTTGAAATTTATATACCAAAATGTTCTACTTTTTTTAACCTTAATTTTTTTGAACCTTAGGTCGCATCTCTGTCCTGCGACCACCTGAATAATAATTTTTTTTTCTTTCAATAAGAAGTTGCATCCCCGTGATGCAATCATCTATTAGAAAATAAAATAAAAATTAAAGTTTATATACGGTCAACTCTCGAAAGAAAAATTAAGTTTATTATGGTCGTTCTCAAGGTGAATAAACTATAACATTTTCATATATATTTTTTTTAACCTGGGTATAATGATTATTTTTTTAAAAAAAAAGTGGCATGTTTTTTTAGTATATATAGATGCATTATTTTCGTGGTGTTTTCCAAGTAGATCTGACTCCACTTTCCAAGAGAATCAATGGCACACAAAAATGAAACCAGTCAAAACACCACCATTGAAAAATCCAAAAGCAATAATCTCCCAAAACTATTCCTCCACGGTCCTCTCAGACTCTCTTCCATCCTCCAACCACATCCTTCTCACAACTTCCACATCTTAAACCCTTCCTCCTCTCTCCCTCTCCACCAATTCATATCCACCAATCCTCATCACGCCTCCGACATCGCCGCCATTGTCTGCACCGGTCTCTACCCCCTCAATGCAGACATTCTCCGACTTCTACCCTCTCTCCGTGTAATCTTCACCTCCAGCGCCGGAACCGACCACATCGATCTCTCCGAATGCCGCCGCCGGGGAATTCAGGTCGCTGGTGTTGGAGACCTTTTCTCCGATGATGTTGCTGATATGGCAGTTGCTTTGTTGATTGACGTCTTTAGGAAAATTACCGTGATGGATCGTTGCTTGAGAAGGCAGCTTCAGTCTGCTTGGGATTTTCCACATGGTTTTAAGGTCTGCAATTTTTATTTTTTAATTTATTTCATGAAGTGTTTGTTTCATATGATAATTATAGATGCAGATTAGCTGCAATAGAATTTTGTCCTTAGTAAGAGTTAAAAGTCAACCAGTGTCACAAGGACACCAATAATCAAGTCATTCTTTTCGACCGTATAGATGAGAAGATCCATTTAATTATACTTTCGAATAATCTTAATTTTTAATCCCTAATATACTGTGCATGAGATATTCGGTGTCATTTTTGTATGATTAACCTTTTTGAAAGTAAAAGTTAGTTTTCCTTTTTCTAGTTTATATAATTGTAGATCCAAGTCGTCTAAATTGCAAGTCAAATAGCTTGTGATTGATCACAAATCGTAGTCCCACAAAAAGAAAGTTGGCCCTGAATTATTGACAATTACACGGTTGCAACTTTTGGGTTAAACATATTTTAATTTCTAATTAATTCCTAAAAAATGTGTTTCATTTTTGTTTCTAATCAAGAGCTAGAAATGAGCAAATCAGTTTAGATTCGAAAATGAATAATATCAATTATTGATTGATGAGTAAATTAATGGTTGATACTTAATATTATATCAGCATGCATAACCTATAATGGAAGCATTTAATTATTTATTCTTTGAAAGATTTTTTAATGAGCAACACTTCTACGAGTATGAAATACGAAAATGTTTGATGCACATCCAGTTTTTCGTACATTTGCGACACCTAGTTAATCACATGTTAAAATGTGGTTAATTCCGTTGAATGGATGATTAATTTAAATCACGTGAAAATTGTGGTTAATAATGTAGTTGAATTAACCAAAAAATTTCCGTGATTTGAATTAGCCATTTACACAACTGAATTCACAACAGTTTTCACACGATTAACCGGGTGTCGCGTGAGTGTACAAGAAATGGGTGTCCATCTATCATTACTATATGACATATTAGTATCTGTGAATTTGACTTTCGTTTAAAAAGTTTTGATGATAAACATGTGAGTGGTGTTTCAGTTGACAGGAAAAAAGGTTGGAATTGTTGGTTTGGGAAGAATTGGCTTAGAAGTTGCACAGAGGCTTGAGGCCTTCGATTGCATTATATCATACAACTCTAGGAACAAAAAACCATTGGTTTCATACCCTTTCTATTCCACTGTCTTAGACCTTGCCACTAACACCAATATACTTATTCTCTGCTGTGAACTAAACAACCAAACAAGGCATATTATTAACAGAGAAGTCATGTTGGCTCTAGGAAAAGGAGGAGTTATAGTGAATGTTGGAAGAGGTGCTCTCATTGATGAAAAGGAATTGTTGAGGTGTTTGATTGAAGGTGAAATTGGTGGTGCTGGTTTGGATGTGTTTGAGAATGAACCTAATGTTCCTAAAGAGTTCTTTGCATTGGATAATGTTGTTCTGTCACCACATGCAGCTGTTTTAACTTCGGAGTCTTTTAGTGGTATCAGACAACTTGTGGAACAAAATTTGATAGCTTTCTTTTCAAATAAGCCTCTGATTACTCCAGTTATATAGTTGATTGAATCGTTCATACACATTTTTTTGCTGCCCCCTCTTTTTGAATCCTTTCAAGGTGGTGGTGTGAATGATTTTGAGAGAGGCTATTAAGAATAGTTTAGAGTTTATTATCAAATTTTCATATGGTTTATTGATCAATAAGCTCTATAAATAAAATCATTGTATTTCATTTTCTATATCTTTTAATATGATTCGATATGTGTGCTGCAAATGATTGTTAATGGTTGAGGTATCAACATCGCTGAGATCTTTCATTATTGTGATGCCTTAACATGCCCGTCAGTTTTTCTCTCAACACTCGGCTTCTTAGGGTTTTCGCTCTTCTCCATTTATTGGATACTGTAGTCCTTTCATCAGCACATGCTGCAGCCTTAACTTTAGAGTATTTCGTTTTTATATATTTTATTTTGACAACAAAAGGTTAGTCGGCATAAGGAGTAGAATCATGACTTCTTTATCACTTCAACCCCTCTGTCTTTCCTCCAAACTAACTCTTTCACCTTATAATCCCTACTTCAGAGTCTTTCATTGGTAGCTACCAACCATTGGAATGTAACTTTAAAGCCTTATTCACAATTTTATCTTACCTCAAACAAATTAGTTTAAGAAGAAAATTGATAGGTTATGTACAATAAGTGGTAATATGCAATTTAGCTGGTTTGTGTTTTCTTTAACTTGCTTTGAGTAAATGTTCTAGTTGGATGGAAAGTGTGATGGTGTTTTGTGCTGATTGAAATTGTAGATAATAAGCACCACTTTCCTGAATAGGTGCTTTGAGTACGATGTGAGTGACAAATTTATTCAAATTGACAAACAAGTGAATTGATGTAATGCAGTAATGTAAGATTAATAATAACCATCATCAATGTTCTCCTCCTTTCATTGGTCATTTTCACAAAGTGCATACTAAAGTGATCCATCAAGCACACTTCCAAGTTTCCAACGAGCTTATGTTTATATTTTGATCCAATGATTGTCATTGGTTTCTTATGTTAACAAATTATATGATTTTTATCTTGAATGAAAATAACTTCATTTATAAAAATATAAAAAATGGAAGCTATCGTGTTCGGACAAATGAGAAAAGCACTCTAAACTTGCTCAGCCTCGAGATAAAACCGGTGAATATATTAATGATTGACCGAAGCATGACAATGGAGTGAATTTCATAAAATATGAAAGAGATTATATAAAATAAGATAAAAATTACAAAAATAACACACACGAAAGGTTGGATTATAATCGTGGGTGCATTAATCAATAAGGTATACAACTAAAATAATGTGTATTTTTTTTTATGCAATTTTAAAGTTGTATACCTTTATCGCTTGCTTTATAATGTGTATTTTTTATGCAATTATTTCTTAAAGTATATATTTATAAATGAATTAATTTAATTTTCTTTTATAGAACTACGGAATTTTAACCTCTTGTTAATAAAGAATACATTAAAAAGAGAATAATAAGTTTGTTTTCTATTAAAAAATATGATTTATATTTAAGTACAAAAGTTCACAAAAATATAATTTAAGCATTTTTTTTCCAAAGAAGTTTATATTTTATATTTAAGGGTCGAGATAAGAGACAATTTCATATATGTAATGTAACAATGGACTATTTAAGACCACACTCTTATTTTACAAAATTAACTCATTTTTTTGACAATTTATTTTTTTAAATTAGAGTGTGATCCGGTGCAACATACGGAGTAAATTGTCGCCTACATAAATTTTAAACTAAAATTTAATTTTGATATATATTTTAAAATAGATAAATTTATTTCATGCAACATTTTTGTAATGATATCTAGTTATACTACAACATTTTTAACTTTTTGCCACAGTTATCTTGGCAATGGCTAAAAAATTGTGGTTAGAAATGAAAATAGACAACAGTTTTCCAAGTGTTGTTTATAACATACATATAAAATACACTTTCTTGGTTGTCAAAAATAAAACCGTTTCATATTCGTTTTTAAGGTACAGGTTAAAAAGTGTGGCCGATTTAGACAACACTTTTAAATCATTGTTTGTGAAGATTTTAAGGCAACATATTATAAATGCAGCCTCAGTAATATAAATGTTGCATGTACCATGTTTAAACCACAATACATAACTGTAGGATAAAATAAAAAAAAAGTGTTGGCTAAACCAAAACCCTTAATTATTTGCCTGAATTTAATTTCTCAAATTTAATTTCCCCAAATTACACGAGTTCCCCACACCAAAACCCTTATTACATAAACCAAAACCCTTCTCAATTGCATCTGTACCTCTCGCCTGAACCAAAACCCTTCTCCCGTCTTGCACAAAGTCGTCATCTTGTCTTCGTCTTTCTCTTGCCTTTGTCTTCGTCTTTGTGCCCTTCGCCTGAGCCAAAACCCTTCTCGCCTTCATCTTGCACGATGCCTCTCGCTGTCTCGTGTTCCGATAGCTCTCGCGTATGTCTTGTCCTGACGCGTATCACCTCAATTGCAACGCTCAGCCTCACCAATAAGTTTGTATTTGCCTTAACCCTCACCAATATGTTTTGTTTTGATGTGTTTTGATGTGTAAGAATACTGTATTGTGTATGGATTATGTATGGTGTGGGCGTGCAGTACTGTATTTTCAATTTAAAGTTAATAGAACTCCTAATTCCAATTGTGGATCTTGTGTGGTATAACATAAACAATATTATTATTAATCCATATGTTAAATGCATTGTAGATAGAACTTAAATCCTCTGAAAATACTAGTATTCATTTTAATTTGTTCATATCACATATTTCAAATTAAGGAATCAATGTTAACTTAGAAAATAAATTGAAAGGAAAATAAATATTTTTGTAATTGATTCAAAATGAAAAGACCAAGTTTATAAACTTATCACTATAACTGACTTGTTAGAAAATACGATAATCCACACACTAACATATTCTAAACCTAGTCAAAATGATAGGAAAAACTAGGTGATTTAAATAAACAAAATAGTTAGAAAGATAGTTTAATAAAAAAGACAAATTGACTCGTTCAACAATCTCTCCCTTAAATTGCATGCTCCTTGCAACCGTTTATGTATATGTAACATTAATGAAATACTGGCAAAATCAATTCATAAAACCGTGGCTTGAAGCATTCAAAACAACGGTGACCTCATTGAGTGTCTTTAACAACGATTTTTTAGAACTTGTGGACAAAAGTAAGAAACCGTTGCTTTAAAAAATATGCCACAACCACCTACACTATACTTTGTAAACCGTTGCCTTACCTTTATGATAAAATAAAGGACAACAATTGTTTTTTCATAACAGTAAGTGGATTTTTTTTTGTTGTTATAGGTGAGGATGATTAATATTAAGTTAATATACTTGTGCCAATCAATTAATATATTTGATTTGTTTTCTTTACAAAATTAATATTGAATATATTTTGAATCAATTAACCTATATGACTGTATTTAATACTGAATTTTTGTGTGCAATGATCAACACATACAAATTTTAAAATGTAAGAGATCTCTTTTTTATTTAATATAGAATATAAATAGATTAATAAATTAAGATATACGACTGCATTTAATATTAAATTGTTGTATTGGAAAATAAATTAGGAGGTGACATGTGTAAAATTTTCAAAATGGAGGAGGAGTCCTTTTTATATATAGCATAGATTTATTCGATAATATGGTAGTGCTACTGCTAGCCACACTTTTAGGCTTTGAGTGCCCAAATTTATTTCCACCCTAAAAAGAGCTTAAAGTCTATTCAATGGGCGAAGAAGAGCTTCCAAAAGTGCTTGTTCTTGGTCCACCAACGTGCTTCTCAACCCTCCAACCACTCTACTCTCACAAATTCAATTTCGTAAACCTCAAACCCTCAGGTCTTCCACTACACCAATTCCTGATTTCCCACCGCCACCACCCTTCAACAATTCCCGCCATTTTCTGCAGCGCCGCTTACTCCATTACCGCCGATGTCCTCGGCCTTTTCCCGTCGCTCCGCCTCGTCGTCACCTCCAGTGTCGGAACTGAACACATCGATCTTCACGAGTGCCGTCGTCGCGGAATTCAGGTCGCCGGTGCCGGAGGGGTTTTATCGGAGGACGTGGCTGATGCGGCGGTGGCATTGCTGATTGCCGTGATGAGGAAAGTAACGGCGGCAGATCGATATGTGAGGACGCAGGACCGTTCCGACGCTTGGGATTTCCCCCTTGGATACAAGGTTCATATTGCATTTTAACTATTTTTATCGTCATATATTTTAATTTAGGATCTTATAAACTTTTAATCCTTATAAAATTTTAAAATATTTTATTATCTTTAGCCTTCAAAAATTTTCAGTTTAGTTTTTAATTTCTACTTTTAATTCAATTCACCTGCATCTCTTAATTTTGTGAATGAAATATACTTTTATAATATTATAAATATATCTCTTACAGGAATTTAAAATTTTTTTAATAAATTATTAATTAAGTTTTTCTTAAAGAAATTTAAATTTCTTTCTCATAAAAAAATTTGCACACAACTCCAATGTTGTGAGTTTAAATGCATATAAAAAATTATTAAAAGTTTTGTATGATGCTTTGACCAGAAAGCAGGATCAGAAGAATCTTTTTATTGAATTTAAAACAAAATTTTAAAATTTTATAAGGATTAAAAATCTATTTATCCATTTTATTTACTTTAAGATATCTATTTCTATTTCTTATTTATTTTATTGCATTGTATCATTTTGTATATCCATAGAAATAAGGATCTTGTTAACAAATAGAGGTAGGAATATGTCATATGGTTTCACAGAGGTATGTGGCCTAGTCTGCAATAAACTTAAGTTATAGTAGACTTTAATATTTTTTTGAAAATGTTAAATTTATGTTTTGCAAAGTCTAACTTGATTTAACCTATTCTGGTCTCTATTATCAAATAATCAAAAATAACAAATTTTAAATTTTTAAATAGTTTGAAAATCAACTTTCAAGATATTTCTAGTGAAATATTTTTATATTTAATTTTTTAACAATTGTCTTAGATTTGTTAGCATTTGCCTAAAAATAGAAATCGCAGGTTGAAATTTGAAATACCCATTCCCTTTGTACTTAGTATTGTACTTAGTATGTATAAGTTTGGCTGATAGACTTTTATATACTTAGTATTGTACTTAATATGTATAAGTTAGGCTGATAGACTTTTATATATATTTTGGTTGTGGTAGATGGAGGAGAGAGTAGCAAAAACAATATTTTTAAGTTTTAGCATTTAGTTCAATTTTTAAGCGGAGAAGGAATTGGAAAAGAGGCAAAATCTCTGCAATAATATATTTTGAATGGATTCCCATAATTTACTCTCCAATTGAGTTTTAAAATATTATTAATGAATCATTGATAGTCAATTAAAAGTCAATTGAAGGGATCCATATTATTTGGCTATGACACACAACACAAGAATTTTCTATTTGTTTTCTGATTTTGGTTATGGTATAATAACTCCTTTATGAACAATTTTTTTGATTAAGCACCAAGTACAATTGACTATATCATTATGTTTTGAATATGAAATGTTTTCATTACCTATTAACTATATCATTATTGATGTACAATATGAAATTTCTCTATAGCAGTATATTCTTGATAGTTTGCCTTTTAAAATATTATTGTAATTTTAATTGACTCAGTTATTTATAGCTTTAAGAAATTTTATCAGCTTTAAGTGACTATGTTTAATAGTTATATTTTATCTAACTTGTATAATTTTACAATTTGATAATAGTATTAAGAATGTCGAATTTTTCAAAACTAGTTAAAGTCTCTTTGCCATTTCAGGAAATAATTATTTGTCTCAGAGTCTTTATACTGAGTTAAAGTTTTGAACAATTTAAAATAAAGATATAAGCACAAAAAAAAACTATTATTCTCCCAAAAGCTTATAATGATTAAATGTATTTACGTTTTCCAAATTTTAAAATTGTAATTGTATATAATTTCGTGGTATTGAGAATCACTTCTCAAATGAAGTTATGTGGAGAAAAGACAACTAATGACAATATGTTAAAAAAAATAATCTCCACTTTTCTTGCATCTAATTAAGGTTGGACATTAGGTTGGTTCGGGCCCAAAAGCAACAACTGGCCCAAACTGCAGGTAAGACACACAGACTCAATGTGTAGTCCGTTTATTATTTCGGTTTGAACGGGTTACGGGTTCACGAGTTATCGGGTAAAATGTCTGGGTTGATTTGGTTTGGGCCAATTAGTGGGCTATAAAATATATTTGGCCCAACTGCGTGTTTATTTTATTTTTATGTGAAGACCAATTTTGACCTAGTTTTTTTTAATCTATTTTGGGGGTAATTATTAGACTCATTTTATAAACTTTGAATTTGGGGTTCATTCGTACATATTAGGTATTTTTTTTATTGAAGAGCCATTTGGGTTATCCTGTCCAATTTAGTCACAGCTACAAACTTAAATTTTCATGTTACATACTAATATCAAATTAAGCATACACAACTGACAAATAACTTAAAAATATCAAAGCAATGACATAAAGTCCTAGTAAAAATACTCAACAATATGAATGTACGTTGAGACACAATATCACGTTATAAAAATCACGCACTAATTGATTGTTTAAGTTTTAATTTGAATCATATCATGAAAGACCACTGATTGTTTCAAATGACTCTATGACAATTGACGATATTACAAATCAACACAAATTTTAGAGATGAAATTATAATTATAATCAGCTTGTGATCTTTGTTGCACACTTTGAGAAATCAATAACAAATGCAAGTCAATATAAATTATTACTAATAATGAGGATATAAAATAATATTGAACACACTAAACATAGTCATCTTACTTTTCTCCTCCATGCTTAATGAATGATTATACAACCTGCTACCACAATTGTTGAAATGACTTGAAATTGAACCTGTTATAAACAAAAATCAGATTCTAGCAAAACACAAATGAGGGGATAAATTAGGAAAAACAGAACAAAGAAAATTAATAACAATGACATCCCATCAAACAGAACATAAAAGTTCATTATTCTTACCACATCAAGCAGAAATCAATAATAACAATGGCACCTCAAGCATCAAGATAATGAAGATTAATTTGAATTGGAAACACCTAACACAAAGTTAACACCACAACCAATTATATTTGCTTGATTGAATAATTACTAAGTAACAAGTATTTACTAAATGTATCTAATCATCATAAAACTTAATTTTAAACAACATAAAATTTAAAATAGCAACAGATAATTATGTGCATACCTATAATGTATTAGATCATGTCTACAAGGTGTTGTATGTATGTCTCTTGCTCTCTACATGTCAACCAAATGATTAATAAAATAATTCAAATATCTAACAAAAACACTAAGACAACACCAACATTAGAATTTGACACTAAATTGAAATATATTTGAATTTCAGCATAGACAAAATTAACACCATCAAGCTAAAACAACATCTTTAATAAAGACTAAAACAACAACATCATTAATAATCTGAAAGACAAAAATAAGGCATTTTGTGAGTATCAAATAAACATAAAGAATACATAATAAATAAAGAATAAATTAAAAGTAAAAATTCATACACTTCGCAAAATATGGCGTCAACGTTGTCATTATGTCATAGAATCAACTGCAGTGAGTCAAAAGTGTGATTCCAAAAAATTCAAAAAAGTCAGACCTGAAACAGTTGGAACTAATTAATTAGTACAAAAACAAAAATTAAATTCTCATTTTGAAAACTTCAAATTAGAAACAAGTAAAGAGTTGGGAATGACATACATCGATTTTAATCAAGTAAAACCAGATGGTTGTACCTGTGGCTGTTATGATGAGCCACCCGAAGTTGCATTTCCTAGTGACATACCTTGGAACTCTAAAATAAAAACATCATAGTTTATTAGAAATATACATTTTTATGAATTGAAGCTAATTAAATATACACGAATAATTTTACCTGCTATTATTTCTTCAGAAAGTTCGACCTCTTCCATGAGATTCCAGTCTTTGACATAGGTGAAATAAGGTTTCAACCAATTTTGAGTACAAATTAATGCCTCTGCCATTCTGGTTTTTGAGAGTTCCTGAAGGTTTCTATTACTCTACCCCTAGTGCTGAAAGCACTTTCAGAAGCAACTGTAGACACCGATATGACTAGAATATCTTTAGCTATTAAGGATAAAACTGGGTACTGAGCTGAATTATGTTTCCACCAAGCTAGGATATCAAATTTATCACTCGTTTTCGCACACTTACTAGCAAGATACCCCTCGAGCTCATTTTGCTGGTCAATTGCGTCTTTTTATTTTAAATGGACTTCAAATGCTTGTGCCTTTGCCATTTGAGAAAGATGGACAGCAGCAACAAATGTTTCATCAATAGAAACATTTTCACCAACATTTGGATTTGGTTGAGATGAACTGTTTTTTAGGTCATAAGCCTTCTTATACCAATTGTACAGATTAGTTAAATTGTCTTTTATAGAGGTGAGCAACTCTTTAGCAAATGTTTCTTTAGTTGCATACATATCCTTAGAAGATCATTCAACATATTTTAACTTATAACGCGGATAAAAAATTACCCCAAAATACAGCAGTTGATTTATTTTTTCTACATTACCCTAATATTTTTCATATTTTGCCATCATATCTACACCCACATTAGAAAAAACAGTATTTAAATTCAAAGAAGCAAAATTTAGCCCACAATAGTTTGCAGACATTTGGTGAAAAGTTGTATGAATACTCACATGTTGTGAGGTAGAAAACACCCTTGTTGCCTCATAAAGTAACTTCAAAAAAGTTGCAAAAGCCCGAGCAATATCCAATCAAAACTACTTGGGGGACCAGCGTCTCGAAAATCCTCCTTGTAACTAGAATTCTCTTCAAGATTTTCAAAGGCTACTTGAAACTTCTCAGCAGCCTCCAACATCAAGTAAGTTGAGTTCCGTCGAGTGGAAACATAAAGAGAAACCAACTTTTTACAAGAAATTCTAGCAAATTCTTTACATTCCCTAAACTTGGCAGCCTATGAGGTGAGGACTTAACAAACCTAACAACATTCCTAATGGCAGAGATGGACAAGTGTTTCTCTGTCAAACCGTCAGTTACAACCAAATTTAAAGTATGTGCACAACACCTCATGTCGAAAAATTCACCATCCCCAATCAAACCATTAATATTTTTTACTTTTTTTCTTCAAAAGTGTCACTGCTACATCATTAGATGATGCATTATCAACCATTATTGATTACACATTTTGAATTTTCCAATCCTTTAAAACTTCTTCTATCTTACCTACGGTTACACCCTTGTAGTTAAGGATAAATGTGAAACTAATTATCTTTTTTTTGATAATTCCATTCATTATCCACAAAATGTGATGTAAGAGTCAAGTAATTAAGGTTTTGGATTGATGTTCAACAGTCAGTAGTAAGGGCCACCCTATTGCAATCAGACTTAAAGAAAACTTAAATAGAAAAGAAAATTAACCATACGCATACTTATAGTAATTATCAGAAGCATATAATAAACAACAACTATATACTAGAATTATACATTACCATTTACAAAAGAAATTATCATACAACACATTTTGGAGAGAAAAAAAAAACAATGCATTTAGAAAAAAAAAACAAAAATACATTACATTTAGATAAAAACAGAAACATATATTAAA
>JBBPBP010000004.1:53741177-53756693 GCA_037974735.1 Cicer chorassanicum
CACAATAATCATAAAATAAAAAAGAAAGTCAGAAACCGACCCATTATACAATAAATACTAACCATAAAAAAAGAAATCACCCAAAACTGAAACCCTAAAAGAACAAAAACAGATTCAAAAATAACATCAGAACAAAAAAAAAAGTTCAACAAATTTAAAATTTCACAAAAATCATAAAATAAAATAAAAATCAAAAACCTACCCATTATACAATAAATACTAACCATAAAAAAAGAAACCACCCAAAATAGAAATCTTAAAAGACCCAAAAGAGAAACTCTAAAAGGCACAAAACAGATTCAAAAATCAAACCCATAACAAAAACAAAACTTCAACAAAATTTAAAATGTGAGAAAAATCATAAAACACAAAAGAAAATCAGAAACCCAAAACAGATTCAAAAATCAAACCAAGAACCTAACAAAACTTCAACAAATTTAAAATGACAAAAAACTCATAAAACACAAAAGAAAATCAGAAACCCTATATACCATAATACAATAAATACTAACCTTTTTGTTCTTAGTGACGAGAATGGTAGTGACAGCGACAAAGATAGAGGTGGCTACGATTCAGATCAAAACAGAAACGATGGAAATCGCGTGAAGGATTTGCAGTTGCGCGGCGAAGACAATGGTAGCTAGGGTTTCTTGGTGAATGTTGAGTTGAGTCATGAGTGAGGGTGAAAATTATGGTGACTGAAATCTGAATGAATGAAGAGAGAGTAGAGACTAGAGAGTGATGGGTGAGGTCTGGGGGAAAAAAATGGGTTGAGGTTATTGAGCCTTTTTAGTTTTATCTGAACTGAATTAAGCAATATAACTTTTAATTTTTAATAATATATTGGATCGGGCGGGTTCGGGTACCCGTGGTCAAAATATCATAAACCAAACCCGCCCATTAAAAACCATATGGACTCCTAAACCCATTCAACCAGTCTTTGCCTGCTCGGTATTGAATTTGGGTCGCGGGCTGTCAGGTTATTTTTGGGCCACGGGTTAGTGTCCAACCCTACATCTAATGTGCTTCTGCAGCAACAACATTAATTTATTGTCTTCTTGTGGCTGAGCAAAATAATAAACTTTTAATGAAAAGTCATGAGATTCATCCTACTTGTACTACTTCATTCCCATAAGTGAATTTAGCAAGACAGACACTATAAACAAACTCGTAGTTGTGGTTGTGGTCGTGGTCGTGATCATAATCGCAGTGGAAATTTTAAAAACTCATTTTTTACTTGAAGTAGAAAAATATCGATAAGAATGCAAAAGGAAAAGTTGGACAAAGTAGCCAAAACAAAGAGGAAGGGATAGAGACTCATTTTGCCTATGAAAACGGTGATTCCAATTATAGTGATATGGATCTACTCATTTAAATGTTGATTTGGTTACTTACCTGAAGGAAAAATAGATCTCCTTATTGGAGATTGAAGCGTCAAGAAATAAATTATTTTTTACTTTTATAGACATAAATTTATTATTATGAAAGTAAAAGTAATTTATTTTTTAACGTTTTCATCTCCAATGAAGTGATTAATTTTTTCTTTAGATCAACAAAGAAATCACCTACATCTAAATGAATATGATTCATATCACCATAATTGAAATCACCTTCATAAGCAAAATGAGTCTCAATCATTTTCTCTTTATTTTTGAGTGATTGTTGATAAAAGTCAATAAGATGCTTTATGACAAATACAACACCAATGATTTTTGCCTCTACAACAATAACAAATATTTTTATTAGTTTTGCTACTTTGTCCATCTTTTCTCTTTTCATTCTTTTAGAAAAAATTTCGACTTCCAGTAAAAATATGAGTTTTTGAAATTTCCATTGCAAAAACGACCTCGACCACGAGTTTGTCTATAGTGATTGGGTGTTATACATTCCCTTCTCAGAACAGAGCAATATCCATGGAAAAAATCTCATGGTTCTTTATTAAAAGTTTGTTATTTTGCTTGATCATAAGTCATAATATTTCTTAAATGTCTTTTCTCGATATTGCTGTTGCAAGAGCACATTATATACATGAAAATGGAGAATGTTTTTTCTAACATATCCTCATCAGTGACCTTTTCTCCAAACAAGTTCAATTGAGAAGTGATGTTTAATACCACATAATTATATGTAGTTACTGTTTTAAAATCTTGTAAACATAAATGCATCTGATCATAACGAGCTTTTGAAAGAATAATAATTTTTTGGTGCTCATATCCTTCTATTAATTTGTTCTAACGGACTAGTGGATCCTTTATTGTAATATTCATTTTTAAGATCTATGTGTAGATGGTGATGAAGGAATACCATGGTTTTTGCCTGTGTAGATGGTGATGAAGGAATACCATGGTTTTTGCATTAAATATTTTATCTTCTTCTATTATAATATCTCTATTGCCTTATGCATCAAAATAAATTTTAGCATCTGAAACCCAAAACAAATAATTATTTTCCGAAATGTCAATGAGACTCAAACTCAAGTTTTGAAATATTCGACGTTATTAATACTACCATCAAATTGTAAAATTAAGTAAGTTAAATAAAATATAACTAATAAACATAGTCACTCAAAGTTATGAATAATGAAAACAATTAAATTAAAATCACAATAATATTTTAAAAAGTCAATCACGATTGAGAATATATTTCTATGGAAAAATTCCATATTTTATACTAATAATGATACAGTTCATACACAATAAAAATATGTTTTGTTCAAAATATAATGATATAGTCAATTGCACTTAACACTCTCTATTCATAAAGAGTTATTATATGGTAAGCGAAATAAATAGAAATTTCTTGTGTTGTATGTCGATAACAAAATAATATGCATCCCTTTAATTGATTATCAGTAATTCTAATTTCCAACAATAATTTGTTACAAATAAATTGGAGAGTAAATTATGATAATCCTTTCAAAAGTTTTTACTCGATTGACAGATTCACGTTATGGTGATTGGGGCAGCTGCCCCACTAACTTTTGTATTTCTATAGTTGTATGTATAATTTTCTTATTTTTTTCATTAATAAAATAGCTATTGTTTCCACTAAAAATAATTAAATCATTTTGTTTGTAAAAAACCAATTAGTCAAAGGTATATGAGAAATTTTTTAAGAATGGTTTGGTGACATACATACAGGAAAAATATTTTTAATTGTATTTTCCTTAGTGTTTAGAAAGTTTAAAAATAGTTAATTTAGAGTTACATATATTTTTAGTCCCTTTAAATATATCAACTTTCATTTTTATTTTCTCTAAAAAAATTCCTTAAACTTTGATTCTTTTCAATTTTTGATTTTCAATTTATTTGTATGATCTAATTGACTTTTTTTTTTATGACTTACCATTGTTAAGACTTTAAATAAATTATAGATAATTCTAACAAGTACCTTAACAAGAGTCCTAAGGGTACTCGTTAAGACACCAAATGAAGAAATATTATTTGAAAAGTAGTGTATTCAACACTTCGAAAATTTGATTTCTTAATTAAGAGCATTTGTTGGCATGATCCATAAACTATAATAGAATATAGGCTTAATCGCAGTTTTGTTCTCCTCCGTCATATTTTTAACTAATTACAAAAAGTGATTTCACATATTTTAAATGATGTGACACACTATATTGTGATATAGAACCAATCTCATGAATTGATAAAAAAAATAACCAAAACTGCAATTTTTTATATTTCACGGTTTCAGTTGTCAGGAAAACGAGTTGGAATTGTTGGATTGGGAAACATTGGCATGGAAGTAGCAAAGCGATTGGAATCATTCGATTGCATCATCTCGTACCACTCTAGGCTTAAAAAAACAACTATTTCATACCCTTTCTATTCCAATGTTGTTGATCTTGCAACTTCAAGCGACGCACTTGTCGTATGTTGTGCACTAAATAACCAAACACAACACATAATAAACAGAGATGTTCTTTTAGCATTAGGAAAACAAGGGTTTATTGTGAATGTTGGAAGAGGTGGTCTTATTGATGAGAAACAATTGGTCAAGTGTTTAATAGAAGGAGAAATTGGAGGTGCTGGTTTGGATGTTTTTGAGAATGAGCCTCATGTTAATGAAGAGTTCTTTACAATGGATAATGTGGTTTTATCTCCACATTCAGCTGCTTTTACTGTTGAAGCTACATTAAGTTTGAGTGAACTTGTGGCGGGGAATTTAGAAGCTTTTTTCTTAAATAAGCCCTTAATTAGTCCAGTGAAGTTGGTTGAGTGATTAGATTGTTTGTACTTAATGAATAAATTCATATTTGATGCATTTTATGAATCTATAAGGATCTACTCTGTTTTTCAATTACTTTATGTAATAAAAATGAGCAATTGTTATGGTTTGATTATTTTGCAGTTTTTTTAAAATTTACTTCCGCCCAAAATCCTTCTCTTTATAACATGTCACCAATAATCCCTGAAATAATGATTTGTTTGGTAGCGATGGAAAAATTAGACGATGTTTTACATAAATCTTCTGATGGAGCGTACTCTCTAAAATATTCAGCTCTTATGCCTCCTCTTGTTATTAAGGTGTAAATAGATAACCTATACTTTTTTATTTTGATAAAAACTACTTCTTATTATTTTAAATAAGTAAAATTGAAGAATAATTTTGTAAGTTTCATTTTGTTTATTAATGTTTAAAGGTTTAGATTTTTAATCTACCCTTTATAATTTTTAAATATAGATTAATAACATACACCATTTTTATTTGAACAAAAATTCCTTTTTATTATTTTAAATAAGTAAAATTAAAGAATAATTTTGTAAGTTTTATTTTACAGAAACTAAATTAAAAAATATAAATTACATCTTTATCCCTAATTTATGTAGTTTTTAAAAAAAAGTTGGAATCCTACATTTTTAATTTACACCAACCAAAAAATGAATGGATATAAATTAACTAATCTTATATATATTATAATATTTTGATAAATATACAACTTTATTTTCTTTTTGACGCAATAAACAAAACCACCATTATTAACCTACGTCCTAACTATGTTAGCATCTTATAATCACTAAGTATTCTGATGTGCACTCCAATATTTTTCACATAAAAATTACACCACATAAAATGCTAAAGAATACAAAAAGTAGCTTGATCAAACCTATCACAAAAAAGTTTGTGGTCTAATAAAATCAAGAATTAAATTTGACCAAGTAAAACACACTGGGAGAACCCCAAGAGAAGAAAAATATTATGAGCACAATGGTTTTCTTCCAAATAGACATGAGAAACCTTGAAAAAACTATTCTTCCAAATAGACATGAGAAACCTTGAAAAAACTATGTAAACACAATAAAAGAAATTATATATATCTATACACATTGAGAAAACTTCAATGAAATTTTTAGACATTGTCACCTAATGATACGCCTGATGTCACATTACTTCAAATAAACATGTTGAATATAATACAATCGAAGGGTTTATTTATCTAATATTTTAAAATTTTGAAGGAAGAAATTGTGAAGATACTATACCATTTCAATGATTACTTTTTTTAGACGAATATTAATAGTAATTAGTATATATGTTAAAGTTTAGTAACATGAATTAAACTCTAGATCTGCTATATATAATCTTTCTGTGTAGCTAACCAAACTATTTACTACTTTGAGGGATATATTTTTATGATTACTCTTATAATCTAATGTGCATACCACGCATTATTTTAGACTTGTTTATTAACTCAACACCAACCATATGCACCATTTTTTTCCTTCTATATAGCTTGCCTACATATATAATTTTGATATGCACACGGATTCGACAAGATATTTGGTTCGTTCTTCATGTTGGATTTTCCTATTCTAGAGGTTCCAATCTCCAAGATAATATTAAATTTTGTTATTATTCCATTTTCTTTTCCTTCTTCATATTCTATCACTTAATTTAATAAAAAATTGCGTGTCTCATGCTGGATCATTTGTTTTTCCCTAGCACTTTTTTGCATTCTAACATATACAATTGCTAGAATAATACATTTTTTACTGGCTAGAATAATAGATGCAACTAAGTAATGAAGTTTTTCATTTTTCGAAAATAATGAAGTTTTCCCCTTCTAGTGACACGTTTATGCAACTCTCTCTCATAAATTCTCAATGCATGATGCTACAAAATTTCTATCAGAATGTTATCTATCTTTTTCTTTTAATCAAAAGTGATATAACTTCTTTTTATTAAGGGGGATGTTTATGCACACCACTTGTAAGATTTGAAACATTGGCACGTGTAGTCTACCAATATATAATTGACAAATTCTATAAACACGACATTGATAGAGATAGAAATTGGACGATTATGTAAAACAAAACAAAAAATGAAATCGGACGATTATGTAAAACAAAACAAAAAAAGAAATTGAATGATTTTTATTATAAAAAAGAGTATATTTTCGTTTGTTCAAAATAACTTTTAATTTCTCGTTTCACAAAAATAAAAAAATTAAAAAAATTAAAAAGAGAGAATATTGTCTTTATTAAAGAAAAAAACTTGAACACTTTTCATATTCTTTTTATCTTTTATTATTATAATAGATTTTAAGAAAATTAAAATTTTTTAAAAATTATAACTGTTTATATTAAGAATCGTATTAAAATTTTTAAAGAAATGCACCTAAATTTTCTTATTTACTAAATTATCTTTATTAATCATTAATATATCATATTTATCATATATATATATATATATATATATAATTAAAAACAATAACTACAAATATATTCATAATATTAATTAAATAATATAAATGAAAAATATTAACTAAAATTATATTTTAAAATTAATAGCGACAAATTTTTGACAACAAATTTATTTTACAAATTTGAGAGTTATTGTAAAATGAATGAAATATATATTAATTAAGATTCTCATATTCTGTTTCTCGACTTCCCCAATGAAGTCTCTTGACCTTTCTACACACTCCATTTTCACCACCTTTATTAATTAACCTCTTCCTTTGTCTTAGTTGCCATTCAATTACAAATCATTATTTTATGTTCTCTCTAATCTCACTCTTCGTTGCTCCTACTTCCAAAATTCTTACATAAATTGCATTGCACAAAATATTCAACAACTACAATAGCCACTTTAATTTTTTCTCTTCAAACATGCAAGTACTTCATCCTTCAATGCTAATTGCACCCCCAAATACCAATGAAAATATCATGAAAGAACAAAAATCATTTCATGATACATCTTTTTTACCATGTCAATCTAAAATACCCTTAGAATTCATTTGGCCAGAACATGAAAAACCATGTTTAACACCACCAAAACTTCATATTCCACCTATTGATTTAAAAGCCTTTCTCTCTAATGATCCACAAGAAATTTCAAATGCTTGTTCAAAAGTGAACGAGGCATGCAAAAAGCATGGTTTTTTTCTTGTTGTTAAACATGGAGTTGATAATAAACTCATAGCTCAAGCTCATAAGCTTATAGATGATTTCTTCTCCATGCAACTTTTAGAGAAACAAAAAGCTCAAAGAAAAATTGGAGAACATTGTGGTTATGCTAATAGTTTTATTGGAAGATTCTCTTCAAAACTTCCTTGGAAAGAAACACTTTCTTTTCGTTACTCTAATGATAATAAGTCTTGTAGAATTGTGGAAGAGTATTTTGTAAATGTCATGGGAGAAGATTTCAGGCAATTTGGGTAAGACACAAACAATTGGAGTTTTCTTTCATGCACAATTATTTAGTGTCTATTTACTTCTCATGTTTTCTGTTTTTGTTTTCACTTCAATTAATAAATATTGGATAATATAGATTCAATATTTTGTTCACTATTTTCATTTATGATTTTTGAAAACATGCATATCTAAAATTTCAGAAAAAAAAAAAAATTGTCAAAACATTATTTTTATTGTGTTTAAAGCATATTTTCTTGAATTTATTTTTCATTTTCTCTCTGTCATAATTACAAACACTTTTAAAAATAAAAACAAAAAATATTTTTAAAAAATAAATGCAGTCTTATTTCCAAATATTAAAAGATAAAAAAATGTTATTTTATTTATTTATTTATTTATTTTTTCTTTCTTTTTTTTATGTTTGGATTGTCAGTATAAAATAAAATAATGTAAAATAAATGGAATTCCATAACATCCATGTAACATCCAATTAACTCATTCCACTATATTCTACTTCATTTCATCTTATACAACCAATTCAAATATAACGGTTAATAATCATAACAAATGACACACCATTTTCAACTTTTTCTTATTATAGAAAAAAAATAATATTTTTTAATTAATTTGTAGGAGTGTGTACCAAGACTATTGTGAAGCAATGAACAAACTCTCTCTTGAGATCATGGAACTTCTAGGGATGAGCCTAGGAGTTGGAAAGAACTATTTTAGAGAATTCTTTGAAGAAAATGACTCGGTAATGAGACTTAATTACTATCCACCATGTAAAAGTCCTGATTTAGCCTTAGGTACTGGCCCCCATTGTGACCCTACTTCCCTAACAATTCTCCATCAAGATCAAGTTGAAGGTCTCCAAGTTCTTGTGGATGAAAAATGGCACTCAATTGTTCCTAAAGATGATGCCTTTGTGGTCAATATTGGTGATACATTCATGGTATGGTTCACATTATTACAAGGTTGTCAAATTGCACATACACAATTCATAATTAATTGAAATGTTTATTATATATATATATATATATATATATATATATATATATATATATATATATATATATTATATATATTACTTAAAAAAAATAAAATTAGTAAAGAAAATTAGAGAGAAAAAAAATCAATAAAAATTCACTATTTCCTTAGAAAATTAGAGATGGGATTTAGGTTTTTCCTCTTAAATTTATGTTAATAGTTTAACTTATTCCAATAGATTTTTATTTTTCTCAACAAAAAAAGTGGAACTAGACTCAGATGCCTTTCGCGAGGTCTCGGGTCGGGTTTAGTGGATGAAAATAGATGATTGAGATGAGAGACCTTATTAATTAGGTGGTTAGACATATTCTCTTGCATAAATTAATCATTGACAAAGTTGGTAGATACTTGCACCAATAACATGGTCACTCACACACACAAAAAGTAGAGATACTTGCGCCAATAACATACGCGCGCACACACGACCACTAAAAAAACATAGGAACTCTTGTTGTAAAAGTCATTTCATTTAATATGTTCTCTTTATATATATATAACACTTGGTATAAATTAATTACCAAGTGAACTAATTCATCATTAGTTATTATGCTTATGGAAACTTAAATATATAACATGTTGTGATTTATGTTTTCAGGCTCTATCAAATGGGATTTTCAAGAGTTGTTTGCATAGAGCAGTTGTAAATGACAAAATAGTGAGAAAATCACTTGCATTTTTTCTATGTCCAAATGAAGACAAAGTGGTCACTCCTCCAAAAGAGCTAATTAACAAAGAGAATCCAAAGATATATCCAAACTTCACATGGCCAAGTTTGCTTGAATTCACACAAAAACATTATAGGGCTGATCAAAGAACCCTTGATGCTTTCTCAAGGTGGCTACGTGAGAAAAACAACTAAAATTAGAGGTGCCCCCACATTTGTCATATATTGCAAAAAAGAAAATATTATAAACTTGGATATTTTAACTTAAGGAAGATGACATCACATAAAGTGAAAAGAGGGTGTGCTTTTTATGAGAAGAAGGTAATAGAAAACACCAATGAATATGCCAACTTTGTAATTAGTGCTCTAGTCTTAAGTGTTGAAAGAATCCTAATTATGCAAATGGAGGAAATGGAAAAACCATATTCGTAGGAATAAAGAGTTCAATAATGCTTGTTGTGTAATGATCATGTTGTATTCTTGTCATTACTAAAGCATTTTATGGTGTCTTAAACTTTATTGTAATTCTATATTAACTCTATGCATGTATATATATTATCTAGATGTAGAAATTAAAATAGAACCTTATAATAAAAAGTATGTTCCACTTTTGTGTCTTTAGAATCAAATGACTTTTGTTTGAAATCTAGAATAACTTAATTTATTCAATTGAGAATTTATTCATATCTTGCTTATCCAATCAGAAGTAGGCAATTGATAGACAATGGCAAGCAATTTGTTAACGTAGCTATCACCTTCGCTTTGGACTTGATAATTATTTAGAATCTATTTGGTACTTTTTTATTGTGTTTTAAAATTTTCAAAAGTTAAATTTAGTTTCGGTATTCTAAATTTTGAGGTCAGTTTTAGATTATTCTTTTGAGATAAACTACTCTTTTAACATCGTTTCACAATAAATTCACTTAATATAAATAATAAAATTGACATATAAAATAATTATTTGAAAAAAAAGTCAATTTTGACACTACAGATTTGCAAATGTTTTATAAACTTGTAATATTAAAAATATCATGGTTTCTCTGACATGTGAACCACACTACTATCGTTGAAATCTGCATATGAAAAATATAAATCTTGTAAATTTATGATTCAATACAAATTATAAAATTAATATAATAATAATAATAATAATAATAATAATAATAATAATAATAATAATAATAATAATAAAAATAATAATAATAATAATAATAATAATAATAATAATAATAACTCATCTATATGTACTTATATAGGGCAATTTGATATAGGTTAAATTTTTCTAAAACAAATTTAGTCTTGTCTATTTAAGAAAAGAGTTTGGTCTTGCGCAAGCTAAGTGTAACAACTCAATTCCTCTGACCGGCATTGTTATTCACAAACTTTTCGCTCTCCTTTGTCTCAGCTCAATTAGTAGGGAGATTGAATTAATGCGATGATATTTATCCCCTAAGTACCACATTCGATTCTCAAGAAAGACAAAAACTCGCAAATTTTTAACTGTGAAAAAGAGGGGAGCGAGAAGTCCGTAAATAATAGTGTCAGTCAGAGGAGTCGGGCTATTACACTACGCTATAAGCCTCAATAAGCCGATCTGATCTATTTCCGTTCAAAGCAAAAGAACAAACATATACAAAAACAAACAAAATCAGACTGAGTTTATATAAGCACATTAAGTAAATCAGACTGAGCACAAGATAAGCAATATCCTACTCTCCTACTAATAAATCAATCCCACGATACAAATTGTATATGAGCGAAAAAAACCTACACAATCAGTTATGTCATTATTAAATAATGTATTGTTTCTTAGCAACCATAAGCACCATACCACCCCAACCAAATTAAATTCCAAATATTTTTCTTGCGTTTTCGTAAACCACCCACACCATGCTATAAAAAAAATGTGAAACACTATCATCATGAGGAGCTCTAACAACCCAACCCAAATGTTAGCTTATCATAACTATCATTTCTCATTTATTTATCTCAGTTAGAGTTTGTTATTAAGATAGTTTAAAATTAGTTACTTTTGTTATCATTTTCTTTTATTTTTAGCTTTAATTTGTTTTACTCTCTATATAAATAGGATCCTTATTTCATTTGTTGGGATCTAAGAAAAATGGTACACAACATTTTTTTCTTCATTATTATTGAACGAGATCAAGAGATATTTCAATTTAAACTTTCCACCAAAAAAACACAAGAAAAAGAACTCTTAAAAAATAGATGAAACATACTCATCCTCAGCGAAAAACAAAATAGACACCCGAGATCTTGAAACAAAGACAACACATCCCTTCAAAACAAGGCGCCTCGGCACTGGCGGATCTTGAACAAAAATATTGGGGTGACCGAAATTTTAAATTTTTAATACATAAATAAAAAGTATAATATTGTATTGCATATAAGAATTTTAAGTTGTAAATTTACAAAAATATATTGGACAGAGGTAATAGATCAAATTTTAGTTTACATTTTTAATAATTAAAATTTAGTTGAAATTTAGGTTAAAAAATTTATTTCATTTTATAATTATAGTAGTTTTGTAATTTTTTTATAAATTATTCTCTTCGGTTTTTTTATACTAGACATCTAGATTATAATTTGGTCTACAAAATTTTGTGTTTTTGTTTCATATTAAAGATTTTGGAGACCTTGTTCTAATCTTAAAAATTGAGTCTAATAAAAAAATACAATTTTAATAATTAAAAAATTGATAAAATAAATTTTAGTCCATATACACGTACCAATCTACATTATGCAATGAGGATCTACATATCAATCTACATTATGCAATGAGGATCTACATATCAATCTATATAATTATATTAGTTTTTGTAATCTATATAATTTATTTCATTTTGTAATTATAGTAGTTTTTGTAACTTTTTATAAATTATTCCCTCCGGTTTTTTTATAATAGACATCTGGATTATAATTTGGTGAGAAATGTTATTTTGACACATTTTTAAACACAAATACAAACACATGTACTGTATACGTATACATACTTAAGGACGTATACATAATTAGTCATTTTTGCTAGGGACAAATGAGTCATTTTGATGAGTCATTTTGAAAACTCTTTCTCTCCTAATCAGAAAACCCTTTCTCTCCTTCTCTCTCCTTCTCCATCTCCATCTTCTTCTCTCTCCTTCTCTTTTATTCGTTTCTTCGCCGCGAGCCTACGCTTCTTCGTTTCACGACCGCGAGCCGCCGCTTCTTCGTTTCATGACCGCGAGCCTACGCTTCTGCCTCTTCTTCGTTTCACGAACGCGAGCCTCTGCTTCTTCGTTTCGACATCTTCTTCGTTTCTGTGCGTTTGGGTATTTTCTTTACTTCTCTCTATCATTGATTTATGGTTCCATTTCTGTGCGTTTAGGATTTTTCGGTTTCTAGGGTTTCTATTTTCGTTTAGGATTTTTTGGGTTTCTAGGGTTTATATTTTCGCTGATTTGTTTCTATTTTTGGCAGCTTTGTTTCTACTTTTGGCCAGATTGATTGTTTTATTGCTTTATGTTTTATTGTTTTATTGTTTTATTGCTCAAACAAATAATAGTTGGATGGCGTTTCGACATCTTCTTCGTTATTGTGCGTTTAGGATTTTTGGGGTTTCTAGGGTTTCTATTTTCGTTTAGGATTTTTGGGGTTTCTAGGGTTTCGATTTTCGCTGCTTTGTTTCTATTTTTGGCAGATTTGTTTCTATTTTTGGCCAGATTGATTGTTTTATTGCTTTATGTTCTATTGCTTTATTGCTCAAACTAATAATAGTTGGATGACATGTTGGCAAAACTGTATCTAGTAAACAGAATGATAGTTGATTGGATGCTTCATATTTAAAATTTAAATTTTTCTAATGATAGTTTTTTTTGAATATAGACCATCTTTATATTTTAGACAGAATGATTTTGCTTTATATTTAAACAGAATGATTTTGCTTTATATTTTAGACAGAATAATTTTGCTTTATATGCTTAAATGTTGTTACTGATATTTTTTCCATTGTTTTATTGCTCTATTTTTGGTTGTTACTAATATTCTTTCCATTGTTGCTTTATATGCCTAAATGATGTGTGGTGGAATGAATGTATAATATTTGATAGAGATAGGGTAAGCACTAAACAAGTAGGTGGTAGTATGGCTACAATTTGCAAGTGACATGCATTTTGATATTTTTTTGGCCAAAAGTCAGTGCTTGTAACAACTGTTTTGTGTTCACTTTTCTGGCTTTTGTGTGGCCCTGATAATTGCCTTTAAATTCAAGTATATTTTTGTCTATTATTTCAATTTAGACAAATTTTGTTGGGGATGAAGTCGCAGAAAATGTTGTTGGTAAGTAATAAATTGTATATGTTGTGGTATTGTTGTAGTTTTGATATTATATAATTTTAATACATTTGTCAACAGGTGAGCCTAACGTGAACAGTTCAGCAAAACCAAAGTCAAACATGATTACGAGAATGAAAGATAAACCAAGGAAGCGAGTTAAAAGTGTAGTGAATCAAAGTCCGTTTGTGAATTCGGATGAGAAGAAGAAGAAGAAGAAGAAGAAGAAGAAGAAATAAGTGTGTTATTGGCATATTTTGAGTTTGTGGGAGTTTCTATATAGCGATGTAGTTGGTGGCGTTTGGACTACACTTTTTGCTTGTTTTTTTTCTTTATGTTTTTATGAACAAATATGTATGGTTAAAAATTGAGTTTGTGGGAGTTTCTATATTAGCTGTTGATTTTTATGAACCAGATTTATATTTGTGTGCATCATTAACCAGGTTTATATCATGTTTGTTTTTGTTTAGAATGCCCAAGTTTTCAATTTGAAATCGTTAACCAAGTTGATCACATCATTAACCATGTTTCTTAAAACCATTAACCAGATTATATTTTGTCTGATTAGAATGACTAAACTTTCTGTTCAAATCCGTTAACACAGTTGTGCAATTTTTTAAGTCATTAACTAGGTTTATATCAAGTTTGATTAGAATGTCCAAGTTTTCAGTTCGAATCTGTTAACCAAGTTGTTCACATCATTAACCATGTTTTTTAAAGCCATTAACCAGATTATATTTTGTCTGATAAGAATGACTAAATTTTCGGTTCAAATCCATTAACACAGTTGTGCAATTTTTTAAGTCATTAACTAGGTTTATATCAAGTTTGATTAGAATGCCCAAGTTTTCAGTTCGAATCCGTTAACCAAGTTGTTCACATCATTAACCATGATAAAATTAAGTAGCAGAGCTCCCCATCTTGCCATTTTCTTGAAGATCTAATCTTCCACCCAAAACCCTTTCTCAAAGCATACTCTTCATAAAATGATTTGACTTCATCTAAGCAAGAAAAACACATCCCTGTTGCAGGCTCCCAACAACATGCGTTGTCATCATCATCAAGGTTGTGAACTCTGATACCTTCATCTTCAGTAGTACCACAATCCATGAAGTTTCAATTGATAGTGCAAATGTCACACAAAAACTACAAAAAATAATTCAATTCGATCATTAACCACTGTATGCACTTTTAAACAGAAATAATTCATTAACCACCTATTGTACTTCAATAACCAATAATATTTACACTATTAACCTGAAACAAAAAATCAGAAAGGGTTCACAACCCTAGTTTAGACATTGATAAAACTTAACAATTCAAATCTGATTAACATCATTGATTAACAGTGATGAAACTTAATATTTAGACAAAAATAATTAACATGATTGATTAACAATTCACAGCCCTAATTTTTAGACAAAAATAAGTCATTAACCACCTATTGTACGTCATTAACCAATAAAGTTTATATTATTAACCAGAAGCAGAAAAACCAGGTATTAACCCAGCAAACCCAGAAAAACGTGTATGAATAAAAAAAAAACAAAAACTTGAACCCTGAAAACCTAGAAAAAATTTCTCAATACTAATGTCTAAATAAAACTACACATTCTTAAAGTAAACAAGATAAGCAAACAACCCCATTAATAAATGAAAGACAAAATTTGAAACTCAACATTGTGGGAAACAAGGAAATGAGAAATTACCTTGCAAGGGAGGAGATAATGTTGCTCAAGTTACTTCATAATTTTTTTGATTAAAAGGAAGATGGAGGAATTATGAAAGAAAAGGAAGATGAATGTGTGAGGTTTATTTTTGTAGATGAAG
>JBBPBP010000004.1:53756836-53785363 GCA_037974735.1 Cicer chorassanicum
AAAAAAAAAAAAAAAAAAAAAAAGGAAAAAAGATACATAGAAAAAGGGGGAAAGTAAAAAAAAGGAGGGAAATTAAATGAAGAGAGAGATTGTGTGGGGACCACATGTATTTGTGTTTGTATTTGTGTTTAAGATTGTGTCAAAATATCATTGCTCTAATTTGGTCTATAAAAATTTGCGTATTTAGTTCATATTAAAGATTTTAGAAACCTTGTTCTAATCTTAAAAATTGAGTCTAATAAAAAAAAATACATTTTTAATAATTAAAAAAATTGGTAAAATAATGTATATTCCAATCTATATGATACAATCTACATGATGCATGTCATTTGATTAAGTTAATTCGTGTAACAAGAAAAGATGCACACGTCATCTTCACATATTACACTCAAATATAAATCTCGACAACGATAACTCAACAACCACAATTCAACTCATAAAAACAATTTTACTAGATCCCAAAATTACAACAAC
This sequence comes from Cicer chorassanicum, assembly GCA_037974735.1. Classification (NCBI taxonomy): domain Eukaryota; kingdom Viridiplantae; phylum Streptophyta; class Magnoliopsida; order Fabales; family Fabaceae; genus Cicer; species Cicer chorassanicum. The sequence continues at coordinate 53,757,311 of JBBPBP010000004.1, forward strand.
ATACACCACAATATTTATATTAATTAACATATGTTATGTCATGTCTAGTCGAAATTCATTACCCATTAACATATATTAAACCACAATTATCCTATAAACTTATATAATTTGGTTTTCACAACTTTATCACAATTAATAGGCTTAATTGCACTTTTGGTTCCCCTATTTTAGGTGAAAAGCGAAAGTAGTTCCCCCATTTTGTTTGTCCCCAATTTTAGTCCCCCAAACACATTTTGAGTCCAAATCATGATGAGTTGTCATTTTTTTAATGACGTGTCAAAAAAAACGATGACGTGGCAGATGTCTATGTAGATTAAAAGTGATTATTATATTATTTCAAATTAAAAAACACATTTTATGTTTTAAAAAACTATTATTATATTTATTGTTCAAAATTTTAAAAGAAAAACAAAAAATAAAAATAAACATTCAGCCATGCAACCCTAAAATCAAACTAAAAAATCAGCCCCAATTTTATCAAACCTTTATTTACCGGCTTCAATTCAGAAGCATTTTTGAAGTTCTCAAACCTGTTCTTTCGGTTCATCTCAGAAAGCCTCAAAGCCTTGGCATCCAAAAATGAGGTAATTGTGGTTTAATATATGTTAATGGGTAATGAATTTCGACTAGACATGACATAACATATGTTAATTAATATAGATGTTGTGGTGTATGTTGTTGTAATTTTGGGATCTAGTAAAATTGTTTTTATGAGTTGAATTGTGGTTGTTGAGTTATCGTTGTCGATATTTATATTTGAGTGTAATATGTGAAGATGACGTGTGCATCTTTTCTTGTTATACGAATTAACTTAATCAAATGACATGCATCATGTAGATTGTATAGTGATGGAAGCAAACTCACATATGTTTTCTATCTAATGTGGGACTTTAGTATTTATAGAGTTGAAAACAACTCAAAATATGAGAGTTTTCCAATGTGGAACTTTAACAATTTTTAAATTCACACATTAACATACTCAATGTTCCAACAATCCCCCACTTGAATTTAAAAAAATGTTTCTGAAATAGCGTCAAATGCTTCTATAAGATCGTGCATAAACAAATGTGTCTCATGACTTGAACCTTTGCATAGTAAGTAAGATTTAGATTTAACAAGAGTGACTCGTAGTCTTGAACTGTATCTCTGACATGAAACCCTCACACAACCTTTTCATATTGTGTATTCTCAAAAGCCTGTGCATTAATGGCCCTGCACGTCTATCCTAGTATTGTGAACGCTTTAGAAATTCTGCCTCAAAATTCCATAGGAAACGGCCCCACTTCCACATTGACATGTGTGAGTCTATCAAGAGTACTCCTGTAGCTATGGACTCCACTCCATATAAAGTATGGATCTCATTAAGAGTTTCTATTACCTCATTCTATCATCACTTCAAGAGTCATGCTTCTCTAATTTATAATAGCATGTTCATCTCATATCACTTCACGACTTATTATTACCCATTGAACCTAATTCTTGGGATCTCCAGTCTTTTAGGTCGGGTTACCATCATGAGTGACTCTATAGGCATTAGTCCCATCCTTTTAGATGTATTTATGACTTTCTCTCTAGTTAACCCTTTCGTCAAATGATCTGCTAAATTCTATCAGTGCGTACATGATCCACTATAACAACTCCTTTAGAAAGTAACTCTCTAACAGCGTTGTGCTTACGACGAATTTGTCGTCTCTTACCGATGTAATAACGATTCTCAATCTTCGCAATAGTCACAGTACTATCGCAGTGGATCAACATTACAGTCAAAGTATTTATATTTCTTTAGAATTTTTTCAACATAGTGAGACTTATCCAAAGACATTCCATTTTCTGACCCAATAATCTTGATTTTGAGGATTACACTCGCTTCTCCGAGGTCTTTCATATCAAGTTGTTACACAACAATGATTTCACAATTTTTACAGCATGAATGTATGAATCAAAATATGAGTAAGTCGACCCCTAGAGACATATGATAATGCAAATGTCATTTTCAAATTTGTAATAAATACATTTGTCACTTTCATTCACTTTAAACTCATTCGATATAATCACTTATCTAACTTACAGACCTTGTTTTCTTGTCCATGAATCACAAAACCTTCAGGTTGTTCCATATAGACTTTTTCTTTCAAATCACCATTTAGTAAAATAGTTTTGACATCCATTTGGTGTACCACCAAGTTATGAATAGCACCAAGTGAGATGAGTACCCTAATGGATGTAATTCTAGTCACCAGTGAAAAGGTGTCAAAGAAATCTATATTTTCTCTTTATCTATAACCTTTGGCTACAAAGCGAGCCTTGTATTTACCAATCATTCCATTGGGTTTTAGTTTCTTTTTCAATATTCATTTACAACCTGTTGATTTGCAACCATGAGGCAAGTCTACAAAATGTCATGTCACGAGGTATTTATTGCTTCTTGCAATAAATCTGCAATCAAAGATGACAAAGCTTCTTAAAGATTTGCAGGATCCTCTTCTAAGGTATAGGCCATGTAATGGGGTCCATAATCTTTAGCAACTTTGACTCTCTTACTTCTTCGAGTTTCTGTTTCGCCTTGTTTGTTACTTTCAGTGCTTCTTATCACGACAACTTGACTTGGATCGCTGCCGTCACTATTTCTCGATTTGAAAGGGAATTTATTTTCATAGAAGTTAACATCATTTGACTCTATGACCACTTTCGCATTTAGGTCATAAAACTTATACGCTTCACTATTTACTGCATACCCAATGAATATACATTCATAGGCTCTACTGGCAAGTTTAATTCCCTTGGGATCGGGGATTCTGACATAAGCCAAACATCCCCAAGTTTGAAAACAAGACAAGTTCGGTTGTCTTTTCTTCACTATCTCATAAGGAGATGTTTTGTTTTTAAATTTAGGAACTATATTCAAAACATAGCAAATAAGCAATATATTTTTCGCACAACAATGAGATGCAGCACCAGAGTTAAGCATACTAGCAACAACTACTTCAGTAAGAGTTCTATTTTTTTTCCAACTTTACCAGTCACTTCAAGCAATTATGGTGCAGTTGTTCCATGTATTATTCCAAGCAATTTATAAAACTCGTTAAACAAACTAGAATCTTTCTTGGAACCTCTTAATCTTTCTACTAAATTGATTTTCATTTTCAGTTACAAAGATCCTTAACATGTCAAACGTTTCACTATTATTTTTCATTTCTTGTTAACATCTCATCAAGTTCACATATATCATAGTGTAATAAATATAAAGACTTAGATTCTCTAACTACAGATTTATGTGAACTCTTTGTTATTTTAGCTTGATTACAAAAATCACATCTTTCAAAATCATTTAAAGATAACTTTGGAACTAAACCAAAGTTACTTAAGTTTGAAATCAGATGTGTTCACATCACAGAGTTTATCATGTCAAAAATTAAAATCACACAACATATAAGTAGAAGGAGACATTTTATTGATTTCAACTTTCAAACAAAAAGAGACATATTAAATTTCAACATTTAATTTAAATATGCCATGAGTGACGTACCTTAATAGATGATCTCATGAGTTATCTTCAGAATTTTACGAGAATGAGCCTTCACGGATCTGTCATCGGTCATCTAATACTTGAGGTAGCGGCTCACAATATTCTAATAGAGTAATCATCAAATCATCAACAAGTCCAATAAGAATATAATTCTAATAGAGTAATCATTATCCTTCCATGGGTTAATTCTTTAGCTTTCTTATCCTTTTTTGTTTGCCTCACTGAAACAGTTTATTGAAATTAGAGACACCAGAACCAGATCCAGTAATCTCTTCGGTTGACATGGCAGAAAGAAACGTCTTCAAATTGTTGTTTTTGAGTTTTGAAAACTGTTTTGAAAATCAATTTATGTCACCAAAGATATTATTGAGTTGAGTCGCGGACTAGGTCGCTCTCTTTAAGGCGTTTCGCAGCACTGCCCAAATTGTGCAAGGCAGACTATCAACCACGAAGTCCCCAGGATAAAACAGATCGGATTTACTGTATCGGAGTTCTATAACACCGTAGAAAAACCGTTCTAGAATTACACCCTCAATATGGCTGTTAAAGTCATTCTTAATATGACGTTTAAAGTCACTTGCAATATGGTACTATGACCACTCATAAATCAAAAGGACTACGACACAAAAAAACCCGTTCTAAAAGACTAAGGCACACAAACCGCTACAAAAGTCTACGACACAAAACCGCTTATAGTGGTATTAGGACCACTAAAAAATCGACGGGACTACGACATAAAAGCTGCTCTAAAAGGATAGTGGTATTAGGACCACTCAAAAATCGACGGAACTACGGCATAACAACTGCTCTAAAAATCAATAGGACTACAGTACAAAACCGGTGTAAAAATCGAAGGGACTATGGTATAACAACTGCTCATAAATATCGAAGGGATTACAGCATAACACCCACTCTAAAAAACGAAGAGACTACGACATAACAATCGCTCAAAAAATCGAAAGGACAACGGTACAAAACCGCTGATAAATATTGAAAGGACAGAAAGAAAGGGAAGAAGTGACTCGGAAATAAGTCGAGCAGAATAGAAAAGGGAGAAAAGAGAAAGTTGGGAAATGAATCCAACTTTGGTGTACTTTTCACAAGAGTTTGAAACTCATTATATAATGATGGAAGCAAACAGACATATGCTTTCTATTCAATGTGAGACTTTAGTATTTATAGATTTGAAAACTACTCAAAATATGAGAGTTTTCAACGTGTGACTTTAACAATTTTTAAATTCACACATTAACATACTCTATGTTCCAACAGGTATTGATGATTCTTGATTATGGATTACGAGCAATTATTAAGTGGAGTAAGAGGCATAACAATTATCAATGTAAAATTTTTTGAAGATACACAATCTTTGTGGTATAAGGTAATTTGTAACAATTTAACTCCATCAAAGATCTCTTTATTTGCTTGGAGGTTTCTACCCAATCGATTGTCTACAATGAATAATCACTACAAGAAAAACAAATATTTGTGGGGGCCAAATGCCCTCACAAAGGGAGAAAAGCAGCCACAACAGGACAATTTGTGGCTGCCTTTGGCAGCCACAAATAAGCCAGTCACAAACGATTGTGGCGGCCAAAACGGCCACAAATGTCATTTTTTTTGTTACCATTTGTGAGGGCTTAGGCCGCCACAAAGGATGACATGACATAAAATGATCAGTTTGTGAGGGTTTTGGCCGCCACAAACTGTCCCATTTGTGGGGGCTTAGGCCGCCACAAATGCGTGACTTTATTAAAAAAAAATTTATAAAATTCAAAATTAATATTAAAAAATGATATTATATATAAAAAATTAATATTAATATAATTTAAAAATTTAAAATAAATATTATATATTAATAAATTATATATTAAATTATATTTGAAATTATATTCAATTTAAAATAAATATTATATATTAATAGATTATATAAAATTATAAATTAAAATTATATAAACCAAACAAAATAAAATATTTCAAAATTAATAAATTATGTCATACAAACCAAAAATTAAACATACCATAATTAAATAATAATGTATATCAAATTCATAGAAACCATAAATTCATACAAACCAAAAATAAAAATAGCAAATATTATATAAATACATCAATCATCATAGTAATTGCTCTTATCATTAGCTCCACTCCGACCATCATTATTTGATGGAATATTACTCGACGACAAAAGTCCCTCAAAAGTATACCAACATGGTTTGAAATTGCAATTCATCTTCAAGTACACCACCACTAGTCGACGGAGTCATAGCTGGTTGAGGTTGATTTAAATCTGGTCTGATCAAGCCAGCTGTTGGCATAATTGGTCGGTATAGAGCTGAATCTGCTTGAGGTTGAGGAAGCTGTTGTGAAAATGACGGAACATACTGATAATTATTAAAATATTGTTGTTGCTGAAACATTGGTTGCTGATGTTGTTGCTGGAAGCCGGAGTTTGGAGGCAAATTTTTATTTATCATATATTATGTAAGCAACATAATTTCTAACTTTTTTGGGCCAAATATACCAACATTTCGAATGATGAACTTTTTAAGTATTTTAAAAATAATATAAAAATATTATATATTTATGATATTACATATTTTATGATCAGATCATTATTATAAATCTTGTTTTTCATAAGTATTATTTTGTTGCTAAAAAAATTACAATTTCTTAATATAATTATATTTTACTAACATAATAAATCATAATACCAATAATAACTATAACAAAAAAAATAACACTTCATCAACAATTAAAAAATTACTACATTTTAATTTGAGTATAAATTTTACAATTAAAATAATTTACCAGTAATTTGTTTAACAAATCTTACTAATATTAAAGTTTAAAATTAATATTATACTCAATTTTAAAAATAATATATTAATCTACATTCTAAAATAAAATATTAAGCCTAAAAATATTTTTAAAAACCATATAACAATAATAATTATATAATTAATAATCTATATTTAAAATGCATTACATACTTGATGTCGAGTAGTGTCTGACTTGACGGTTACAAACTAGTAACAACTATTCGCAATCACCAAAATAGCACCACTGTCAAAAAAATAAATAAATAATATTCATTAAACAAATAACTTCAAATCAAAAATCACATTAAAAAATAAAATATAAAATAACAACTTACCGAAGTTTAACAACTAAAAGAGAAATGTTGGAGAAAAAATATTTGTAGAGAGAAGGTGGAGAGAAAATTTAGAGAGAAGGTAGAAATGAAAAATGAGAGGAAGGGTTGTATTTATAGGAGAAAAATGGACTTTTGTGGCGTGCTTTGCAGCCAGAAAAATGGACTTTGTGGCGGGCTATACATCAATAAATACCAACGGTATGTTACTCCCTTTGTGGCGGCTTTTGCAGTCACAAACGAGTACTTTGTGGCGGCCTTTGCAGTCACAAACGAGCGACTTGTGGCGGCCTTTGCCCTCACAAAGGTGTGATTTTGTGGCGGCCTAAGCCCTCACAAATGGCCAACGGTGGAATTTTGTGAGGGCTTTTCTGCTGAAATTTAAATCCATTGTGAGGGTTTTTTCCGCCACAAATAACAACAAATTTGAATTTTAGTATTTGTGAGGGCTTTTTCGGTCAGTAATTTGTGAGGGCTTTTTTCAGCCACAAAATATTTTATAAGTTGGCCACAAAATGAGTGTTTTCTTGTAGTGAATTTGATGAAAAAAGACTATTTGGATGTTAGCGCTCATTTTGTGTGAGTGGATGTGGGTCGGAGGAAACTGCTCAACATTTATTTTTTTAACGTTAGAGGTTTGGCACCATTTGAGGGGCGGTGTTGAAATAGTAGGGTATTCAATTTATTCTTCCAAATATTGATTTAGATCATGCAAATTATTTTGTTAGCTTTTGAGCTAATTTGAGAAAAGGGTTGAAAATTATGAATCTTATTTGGTTGATTGTGTCTGGGCAATTTAGAGTTCACGGAATCATGTTTTCTTTCATCAACAAGAGTCCATTGTTGATGAAGTTTTGGACAATATAAAATTGTAATCTTGGAATTGACTAAAATTTAGAGGCAAAGGTTTTCATCGTGATTTTTCACTTTGTTGTGTTCAACCTCACTAATGTCTACCGAGGTAGGAGTAGTCTTTTTTTTTAGGGGTTGATGTTTCTTTTTGGTAAGATGTGTTTAAGTGTTTGTTTCTATGTTATCTTGTTTCCCTGGTAAATTTTTTGTTACTTTTGTTCTTGTCACATCTTGTGTTCAAAACATGTTAATTTGATATCCTTTTTGGCTTTTTGAAAAAATAAGTTTATTGTGTCTCTACCAGCTCTCTCTATATATATATATAACATTTCATGTATTCTTTAGGTATCTTTTTAGTTATCAATTTGAAACATTTTAAGGAATTTTCTTTTTTATTAAGTTTCAAGCTTATTTTCAATATGAGATGAATCTACTTCAACTCTATGATCCTGTGATTTCTAACATGGTATCAGAGCGATACTGTAGCACTGCAATTCATAGTAATTAAGAAGATGAAGAATTGGTTTCGAATGTAATGAAGAAAATTTTAAAGAAGGTGAAGAATTGTGTCTCTACTAGAATCATAATCTTTGCAGCAAAAATCACCAATTCAACTTTGTGCAAATCTTGTGATATGTTAAAACCAATATGGTTATGTTCATATTGAGTTTGTAACTTTTCATATTGATTGTGTTCATATTTTGTTGTAGATAAATCTTGATCAAATCTTGACCATATCTTCTTTTCAATTTGATCAAAGATTTTCTTCAATCATAAATTTGAATCAAATCTTATTTTAGATTTTCTTCAAAAACATGAATCTTCTTTCATACTTTGTGAAGTCAAATATATTGTTCTCATAAAATACTTTTGTTAACATCAAAACTGTAAGTATAAAACCAACTTGGTTTTAACATTTTATTTTCTGGCTAATGGGTAGTTACCACAATATGTATTTAGTGGGTAGTTATCACATGTAAAAAATTGGAGAAATAAAACTAAAATTGAATCTTCGTTTACTAGATTTGAGGGAAAGAATAGAAGACCACTAAATGTTAGAATTTAACAATAATTCTAAAACAAAATTACATAAACGTAGATGAAGAAAAAAAGAATTAAAGTGTGTACTTTCAACTAAACTTAGCATCTTGCTTGAAGATGCTGAGGCTCTTCTAAAACTTTTAAAATCTCATTTTGGTGGTGTAAATTTTTCTAGAAGAGATGTTAAGTGAATTGTACCCTTATGTATAATTTATGCCCATCACAAAAAATTCAGGATATGCAATGGATAATTACCACAATGTGCATTTAGTATAGTAAGTAACTATCACATGTAAAAAATAGGAAAAATAAAACTAACAAAGTTATGTAATTTGTTTGGTCAAACTCGAGCCAAATCCTACGAAAAGAGGTTGACTTGGATTGTGTCAATATGGTTATGTAATAAAAAATAAACATAAATTCATAAGAGAAAATATTTTTTAATAGTATGGATAAATATTAAAATTAAATCTAATAACAATGAGAGAAAGATTATTACCAAAAATGAAACATGAGAGAAAGGATGTGATAATAGATCAAACAAACATAAAAGGTAAACACTGAAATATACAAAGCATATTAATAGATATATATCCCTATAGTATTATATAAACATCATGTGATTGTCCTAGCGTTAACTAACTTGATACTTTTGTCTTATTGTAAATTATGAACTAAAGTTAAGTATATATATTTTGCTACAATAATGTATGTGTACACCGTTTCCTTATTCCACGAAGTATTGGAGTATTTTGAATTATAATATTGTTAAAAGATTTAAATATCAAATCATGTCACAATTATACATTATAAGAAATTCGACATATTGAAGTATATTGTAATTGTAAAGGTGTTTTTTACTGAAAAGTTAAGCAGTGGCAATATGCACTCATATATGAAAGAGTTTTTTTGTTTAAAAAAATTTTTAGCATCCCTTAATCAATCAATGTGATACACATAAAGTCGTTAAATGAACTCTAGATTAAATGTAATACACATAAAGTCGTTAAATGAACTCTAGATTGAGTTACTTGTGGAGGTATCTTTAATTATAGAAGTGTGGCCCCCTTTTGGGGTGTTTGCAGTAGTTAATTTCAAGGTCACTTATAAGCTTTACATAATTTGAGGTTATATATCATATTAAACTAGTTTATGAGAAATGTTAATATAAATTTTTTATTGAGTGTGATCGCAATGAGTCATCCATTTCACATTTTGTTATATATAGTGTTCAATGAAAACTTTTAAAATACATGGAATTATTGCTTACAATTTTTTTTAATCTTAGAATTATTGCTTACAATTAACTCATCCGATAAACTTTTTTTTTCTTATTTGTTGTGAATGTAGTAATTATCCATCTTGATTATTGTTTGGTTAAAGTGATTGGTAATTGTTAAGACTCCTTGTAAAATTTACTTTGTATACGTCAAAACAATGTTTTCTTATAAAGTTCTTATAAAAGTTGAAAAAATTGTTACATTGAGAAGGTACCAAGTTGAAAATATATTGTCAAGCATGTCACCACAATTATCGAGTCACTAGCATGTATACCAATAAAAGAATAAAACCACAATCCAAATTATGATTGAAAAGAGTCTATGGAGAGAATAGAGAGATCCTAGAGTCATGAGAGAGAAATGATTTCTCCCTAAATAAAGATGATGAACACAAATCGGGTTAGGAGAACGAGGGATAACAATATTTTAAAAAATATCATAGTGAAATATGGTTTAAACAAATGTGTTCATTAAATAGATTGAGGGATGTGCTTTTATTGGAAATTAAATTTCTTGTGATACTATTTATCCAAAAAGTAGTTATCGCAATTAAACAAAGTAACATACAAGGTAATTTGATCCAAATTAAAACTTTAATTTGAAATCTTGAAGTCTTAAAATACAATTGAGGAATTAAAAATCATACAAAATAAGAATTCAAACTTGATCGATTCTAAATAATCCCTAAATAACTAAAATTAGCCAACACATGGACAAGCTAAGAAAATAATTAAAAACTAATGTGATTGTGGCGTGGTGATCACGCTTCAACATCATACTCTATCTATTTTCTCTTGTATTTAATCATCATCTACTAACATAATCAATGTATAAGAAGTTACAAGAAAAACAAATGAAGGCGAATCATCATGCTCAAAAATATAAAATAAGTGAAATATGATAATTTAAATATTGTAACATTTTATTTAAAAAAACAAAAATATCATCAAAACATAACATACCATCACTATTTGTGTATAGTAATACTATATGTACAATAATCATCAACCACTTTTTGACGTTGATCAAACTAACTCGACATTGATACAAGTCAAAAGAAACCACCTACTAACATGTGAACATGCCGAATAGTCTCATTAACGTGATTTAATATTGAATGAGAATATCTTAATAGTGTTTCACATCTACATAAGACCTTTATACCAATGTCATCCCAACATATCATACTTATATATATGAATTCACATACATAGATATCATCTTCATCTAACATTAGAGTTTAATATTATCTTTAACTCGTATTTGTGACTAATAGCTAACATCATTATTATCAATGACTTCCTAATAAATAATTCATTTTTAATAACTAAATCTTATCATTACCAATTAATCTTAAATATTCACTATATACAATTAATTAACCATTACTAAGCTCATGTTAGTTACCTAATTGATTATCTTATTCAATTAATCGATTAACTATAAACCATTAATTATCTATTAATCATTAACTTAGTAAATTAATGGATTTGGTTATTATCTATTAATCAATTATCTCATTATTGTAATTGATTATTTAGAACTTAATCAATTATCTAATCAACATAAGTGATTAATGAATCATCTTGATCAATTATTACTTGATATATTTCAATTATTTACTAATCTAATCGACTAACCTATAACACATAATCGATTAACAATTCAAAAAAGTAAATACAAAATAACACACGATCAAAAACAATTATCATCAACTCATCAACAATTATTCTTAATATTAATAACATATAGAATAATTAATGATACATTTATCAATCATCAATAAAAAAATTAATCAATGTGTTTAATAAAGCGACATAACATGTGGTCTATAAATATCGAAAAACATATCTCTTATAAAGATAAATATTAAAATAAATTAAAAATTATATTTAATTAGGGTTGGCATAAGGCCCACACAGGTAAAACAACGATTTTATGTCTCTCAAGAAAAAAAAAATTCTTATAGATATGTATATTTTAGACCTCAAAAAAATTAAAAACACAAGTGAAAAGCTCATTAGTGTAAAAAGATATACCTATTGAGATATTTAATTAAAATATTTTATATCTTATAATGTAAAAAAGATAAATTTTAAATAAATAAAAATTATTAGTTTTAAAAATATCTCTAGAGGAGTGTTATATTGTATGACAAGTTTGTATACGAATGTAACGAAAACACACATGTCAAGTTTTAAAAGAAAGGAATTATTAAGTTCGTTTTATGGTAGAAATCATGAATAATAGATCAATCACAAACTTTAGTTAATTGTCATGTTGGACTTCTTCACACCACTAACTATTATCAATGTCTTGTTATAGACTTTATTTTACGTCTCTTAAATCTGCTATATATAATTGAAATATGAGAGTGTATATGTTTTAATAAATGCCCACTTATATATTAAATCCTTAGTTTAAGCAAGCTTTAATTCCTCCCTTCTCAACCTGCTTTTGGTGATCTGTCTTTGAACCCAATTTATCCTTAAATTATCAAATATTCATATAATTTTTAAATTACTATTTTTGTTCATATTAGAAGACTGCATGTCCAACATCTTGGACTATCTATGTACGATATATGATTTGCCTCTATAAACATGTTGTTAGCACTGACATTATCTTCCAAGTTCAAATCCAAAATGGATGCAATAAATAATAAAATCTATGAATTGATTATTTATAATGATAGGGACATCGCTGGATATAACTTCAAAACTCACCGAATGGTGTTGGGCTAATTATTTGGACTTAACCGGTTTGATTTTTTATCCAGCTCGACAAAATGTCACTGTAACAATGAGTTGGACACTGCATTCCAATGTGTCATTAATCTTAGCAAACATTTTTTTGTTTTTAGCAAGGTTGCTCGAAATGTTCATCTGAAAAAGAATCTTATATATGCCAAAATTGGTAATGATTATTCATGTTCCAAGCATAACATGTATACAATGCTAAAACTTTATACCGTTATTAAATTAGTTAAGTTTGTAATTAATTAAAATTAACACTAGTCGTGTCACCTATAACAAATATATAGTTAGGTTTATCTTTTTTTAAATAAATAAAATAATAATATTTATTCAGATAGATGGAATACATCATATAAAAACACAAATTTAATATTACTAAAAACGAAAAAAAAAATGAATCTACAAACAAACTCACATATAACATAAAACAGAAAAATATCTAAAAATAGTGTGACAAAATTGAAGTGATAAAAATACTCATACCTACAATCTACAACGTTGACGATCTAATCAGTGGTTGAATTAATATTTGATTATAGTTGATCTGTCAATCTGAATCAAATAAAAACAGCAATAAGACAAAAAATCAAATGTACACAACACCGAAGAGAGAATTAGACAACGCGATATTGAAATGACAAAACCACAAAAAAAACACAAGAAAAATTTGATCCATATAAAAACCACTCATTTAAATTAAAACAAAAGAATACATGCGCATAGGTATTTCCAGATAAAAAATGAGAAAAGCAAGAGAATGTGGAATTTATTTATCTCTCAAAACTTGGGTTGGCTTCTTTAGTTATGAATTTAGTCGAATTTATCCTATAATTCATTATTTATTTTACTTGATGGAACTCTAGATATATATTGAATTACACTACTAAAAAAAATAAATTAAAGACAAAAATTAATGACTAAAAATTATTTCGAATTTCGTTGTGACCCGAAAACTCTAAATTTTTTTGCGTTATTTTCTACTGAAAAATAATTCTATTCTCTAAGTTAATATTAATTTATTAATATTGTACGGGTTGTTATCCTTAACTATAAAATCACACCGGATTTGTATAATCTCAAACTTAAACAAAGCACAGCAGAAACGACAACAAGCTAGCAATCTTTTAAACCCTCCTTATGTCTGAAAGTATTTAAAGATAGTTAAAAAATATTGTTAGATTTAGCTTTATTATTCATCAATTTTATTATATTTGAAATATTATTCGTATGAAATATATTTTTACAAATCAAGTCTTATGAATAACTTTTTTAACTTTTAAAGACTTAATTAAGCTTTTATGAAATTATTTTAGGAAACAAGAACAAAACTATTATGAGTAACAAAAATATTGTAAACTAAATACAAAATATCAACCACTATAATAATGTAAAAGTAAAGACAGAGAACAGAACAACAATTAGTAATTTCGTAAAATATTTTTTTTGAGATACCAAAATAATTATTCTTAAATTTACTAGTTGTTTTTCAGAAGTATAAAAAATGTATGTTGATAATTATATAAAAGTGGTTTTTGTTTGCAGGGGCTGATGCTTTTTTCCTTACGGAGGTGTAGAAGCTTAAAATTATGTGGCTTTGTATAGGGATTATTGTAGTGAGCAACGGGAGTTCTGTTTATGCATGTTTTAACCCTTCATAAAAAATAAGTATATGTTTTTATTATAATATAACTTTGCTTATAAAAAAAGTTATATAAAAGATATGGAAAAATTAAATTATTTATACTAATTCACTTTATATAAATACCAATACATAAAAATTTATATAATATCTAAAGTTTTATCTTTCTTTTATTTCTATTATATGTTTTAATATTTAAATTTTGATATTTTTCTCTATGGTTATCAGAACTCTTCTTTCTTTTATTACAAAAACCGTCTAATTCAACTTGAAGAAACCGGTGTGTTGTAGTAAAGTTTATTGATTGCTTGTGATAAGACATATATTGCTTCTTGGAATATATATATATATGGTCCAGTATGTCAAAATAATTCATATGATTTAGATGGTCTAATCCATCGGTAATCTATGCATTTTCAGAACTAATTATTTAATTAAAGATGGTTTAGTATCAAAAGTCCAAAACATGAATTTGGATATGTTGTTAACCTAACTTGTATGGTTGTTGGAAACTAGTTATTTAGATATATGACTTTTTAATTATTATGTCCCAAAGAGCGTAGTGTCTAGATTAAGGCTGTGGGTCACTTGTTTTTTAACCTGCATCACGCATGGGCCATGGGCCTAAAATATTTGGCTCGTTTATTTGTGGAAAATTTTTCCCTGTACCCCCATTATTTGACCTGTACCCCCAAACAATTTTCAAAATGCCAAAATTGCCCTCCAAATAATTGCCAAAAATTGAGAGTAATTTTTTTTTTACTATTTCGTCAAGGTGAAAAAAGTAGTCCGGTTAAACACAATTGTGCGAAAACTTCCGGAAACCATTTACGAAGCTTTCCGGTACACAACACTATACCGGAAACCTTCTTTTCAACCTATCCGGTACATATCAAAAATTTGAAAATTTCCGGAAACCTTAATTCAAGCTATCCGGTACACAATACTGTTCCGGAAACCTATTTTCAAAGGTATCCGGTACACAGCGAAGTTCCGGGAACCTTTATCAGGTAAGGTATCCGGTACACAAATATTTTTTTTGATTTTTTTTTTAGGTTTTTTGAATTCTATTAATTTTTAAAAATGATAACAGATATGGATCAAATGCTACCATTATTGGATAAACCACACGTCGATACAACAAATATTTTTGAGACGGATCAGGTATGAATAATTTTAATTAATATTAATATTGTAAAAATATATTATGGTTATTATTTATAATTAATTTTATTTCAGATATTTCTTACAAGAGACGCTGTTGTGAAGTGGGCTAAAGAAATCGGTATCAAAAATAAAGTTACTGTTATTATCAGAAGATCCGATATAGAGACAGGAGAGAAAGGAAGGAGAAATAAGTTAATATTAGGTTGCGACAAAGGAGGAAAATACAAGTATGCTGCTAGCTCAACTCGAAGTTCAACAAAAAAGTGTGATTGTCCTTTCAAACTTAGATCAAAACCATTAAAAGATGGTTCAGGATGGACAATTAAAGTAATTTGTGGAGTTCACAACCATGAATTACCTGATAATTTGGAGGGGCATGCATTTGTTGGACGTTTAGATGAAGAAGAAAAAAAACATGTTCAGGACTTAACAAAATATAATGTTGCACCAAGACACATATTGCTCTCATTGCAAGACCGAGATAAGAACAATGTTACCAAGATCTCACAAATTTATAAGCAGAGGAGTATGATTCGTTTGCATGTGAGAGGTAATAGAACAGAGATGCAACATTTATTCAAGTTAATTGAAGATGCAAAATATGTGTGTTGGAATAGAAAACGTGAAGACTCAGATGTTATGAGAGATATTTTTTGGGCGCATCCAGATTCAGTGAAGTTGTTGAATTTGTTTCCGATTGTGTTGATTATGGACAGTACCTACAAAACCAATAAATACAGGATGTCATTACTTGAAATTGTTGGTATGACATCAACAGAGATGACATTTGTAGTTGGATTTGCTTATTTGGAATCTGAGCGGGAAGAAAACTTTTGTTGGGCTTTAGAGAGGCTAAAAGAACTGTTTGTCACACAAAACAAATTTCCTAAAGTAATTGTGACTGACAGAGATCTTGCGTTGATGAATGCAGTTGGCATTGTATTTCCACATGCTGTTAATTTGCTTTGTCGATTTCATATCGACAAAAATGTTGGAGCAAAATGCAAGCAATATGTCTTAAAGGATAGACAAGAGTTAGTATTGAATATGTGGCAAGACATTGTGTATTGCAGTGATGAAAAAGAGTATTTAATGCGCCTGCAAATGTTTGAGCAATCATGTGTCGATAATATGGTGTTTGTTGACTACGTGAAAGACACTTGGTTGACTCCTCATAAAGAAAAGTTTGTTGAAGCATGGACAAATCGAGTAATGCATATGGGGAACACAACGAGTAACAGGTATGTCATTCGACTCTAAAAATTTGATTTTTTAATTATATTATATATTGTGACAATTTACATGTAATGACAGAGTTGAGTCAGCTCATTGGAAACTGAAGTTAATGTTGGAACACAGCATGGGTGACTTGTGCAAATGTTGGGAAGCTATGAACGTCATGGCCAGATTGCATGCCGTTACTCTATCTACATCGGGTGGATTATAGAACTCACCCCTAATAGGCAACCCCAGCAGATTGGCAACATCATCTAGAGTAATCGTCATTTCACCAAATGGCATGTGAAATGACGATGTCTCAGAATGCCATCTTTCCACAAACGCAGATAAGAGGGTGTTGTCAGTCATCTTCAAACTACCCCTCTGTAATGGGTTCAGACCTGACAAATTCACCCAATCCATCATGCTCCTCCTCCATATGCTCTCCCTCCTGAGCAGGTGCAGCCTCTTCCTGCTCATGTACATCGAACTGCTCATGTACTATAGGAGACTCGTCCTCATGCACTACAGAAGGCAGCTCCTGATGATACACAGCCACATCATCCTCCTCATCTTCAACTATCATCCGTCTTCTTCTCCTTGACGCTGTCGGTCGAATCCTCTCTGGAGGATTCATCGGGGTAGATGTAGAAGCATCAGTGTCACGCGTAATTCTGATGATTTTCCCGTCTCTTCCTCGTGCGCCCACTGAAAAATTAAAAACAAATAAATCACAGTTAGTTAAAAATTGAATTAAAATTTTTTAAAAAATAAAAAATAAAAAAGTTAGTGCAATTTCCGGATATCTTGGTTGGCAAGGTTTCCGGAAATTTTGAAGGCCATGCAGTGTACCGGATAGCTTGAGACTATAGGTATCCGGTAGGTTAAAATGGAAATGGTCTGTACCGGGGAGCTTAAAACAAGGTATCCGGGAGTTTTCAAAAAAAATTTACGTACCGGATAGCTTAAAAAAAGGTATCCGGAAGTTTTCAAAAAAAATTTGTGTACCGGATAGCTTGTTCAAAGGTGTCCGGGGTAGTGTTTTGTGTACCGGATACCATGGAGTCAAGGTCTCCGGAAATTTGGAAAATTTTTTCTTACTTTTTGTACCGGAGATGTGGATTGTCCAAATGGTAATTTTTTTTTACTTTTATTATATATAGGAGGGCAAAATGGTCATTTGCTGGCTATTTTGGGGGTACAAGTCTAATTAGGGGGGTATGGGGTAAAATTTTCTTATTTGTGAGCCTTTTTAGCCCAACCTTATAACATGAGGATATTTTACATGCGGGCTTGTGTGGCAATCAGTTGACTTCTAATGTTAATCTTTTTTCCATTTTTTCATAGACATAATTTAATTGTTGTTTAGCCATTCAAGGAAGCATTTTCGAGCTCATTTTGGAGTATAAAAAGTTTGATCATTATGTAAAGATATGTATATAATCTTTGTAGTTATATTTAAAACTCTATATCTTTCTCATTTTTTATATTTTAAATCTTTTTCTATCTTTTATTTTTCTGGAGTCTAGATTGCACTAAATTCTCTTGGCATGCAAGGACAAATTCACTTATATCAAATGGAGGACAGATGCTCCAACCTTTTTTACTAATATCATATTTTTGCACTCACTAAAAATCTAGGCCTACTTAGACTGCACTAGACTTTATAAAATGTTATATTATCACTGTCATAAGTCAATTGTTAAGGCCTATTCTGACATTTTTCAAAACATGACAAAACTTAAAAATATGCTTTAAAAACTCACTTTAATATTTTTTTAGCGAACTGTCTATACCACTCACGTGACGGGTGGTTGTAGGATTTTGTAAACAGAATAACAAGTTGATATTTCAATGAGTTTGAGTTCTATTTGGACATTATTGTAGGTCATTATGTTTAAATTGTAGAAATATTAACAAAATTATGATTTAATACGAAGTAAAAAATTTCATGTATAGTAATAAAAATAATGAATTAATTTATATTTAATTAAGTAAGTCGGTTTGTTAGGTCTTAATGACTTTTACAGTGACTTGTAGCCTAAATTTTTTTTTTTTTTAATCTTAGAACGTAGTTTGACATTTTTAGTTAAATAGACTTTTAATGTCTTAATTTTACCTATATAAAAAATGATTCATTTTCTATAAAGGGAGCAACTCACTTTATTAAATAAATTCAGTGATATCAACAATTAATTGACAAATCATGAATTTGTTAAAAAAATTGATCTGACGTGAATATGTCGTAGACTAAACATAGATCATCTTAATTAATTTGTCCTATATCCACCCTTGCTCTACGATAAATTTTGTGGATAATCAAATTCACAATTATGTGAGAGACGCGATACATAATAATCGTTTGGTCAAATACATAGAATATTTTATAGTGTTAAAAATAAATAAATGAAATATACAACAATTTAAAAATATGTGGACAACAATTATAAGTGTAAATGTTGAGGAGTCTTAATTTTTTTACATATGATTATAGTTTTTTGTAATAATTTCTTTATTTAATAATAATAATAATAATAATAATATCATTATTTTATGGCTTGTATATTGATATATTCTTATATCAATATTTATAATATATAATCTTGTCTCAGTAATAAAAAAAGTTTGGATCCTTTGTATAAAAAAAAGTTTGGATCCTTTGTATAAAAAAAAGTTTGAATCATTCTATAATGTTACATGAGTAAATTGGATTTTCTAACACCAATTTTCCTTCTACACTTTCTCCACCTCAAAATATCTCTCAATCCTTTATCTTATTTTAGTTTTTCTTTTTCTTAAATATTTTTTAAAACAATTTATGACAGATAGAGTGGAAAATTTGGTTTAGATGATCCAAATCCATCCTTTCTCCTATATGCTTTGTGAACTCTCAATTATCATTTTTGCTTAAAGTTTTAAATATTATTATATCATTAAAAGTTTGATTGAGTGCTCTAGTCCACCACATAGTGGGGGACAAACTATTCTGATTAGAGATTGGCTGCTAAGCAAAAGAAAGGTATAAAAGCATTGTGAATTCAAGCAGCTATATTGGATAAGAAGTGACTCAACACAACCATATCAACTTCATTCAAAAAATTCACCTTCATAAAAAAAACTAACCTTCAAGTGAGCAACCTTTGGGAAAAATCCAATTCTACTGACCTTGTGAATAAGGAAGATGCAAACCGAACCATCCAAACAGTTCAACCTGCCACCGTGTCCAACCGACATCCGCATAAACCATTGTTCATGACGGTCGGAATTTGATATGTATATTCTCTCTTCGGTTTTACATCGGAGGAGCATTGAAAATTGATAAGCATCCTATCAAGTCTCTCCTAGAGTCTACCACACTACCAAGCAAAAGGACCACCTTGGAAGCCAATATCAATCAGGTCATGATCACTAATCATATGCTACACATATGAGGGGAACCAACATCACATCTTTCATGATCAACGATAAAAGCATTGAAATCATCCATCACAACCCAATGGCAATAAATGTCTTAGCCAATTGATGAACTATAAAAAAAGATTATCAATTGATATGGTATTGACTCCATTGCCTTTGAACTATCAAATTGGTGTATCAGTTTTTGAATTCCACCTTCGTTGGATTGATGTTAGTAACATCACCATCTTCATCTCACCATCGTATCATGCAAAGCCATCTCTTCATCATTCTGATCTTCAAAAACACCAACAAAAGTACAATCAATCTCCATGTCTTGGAGACTATCAACTTCGAGCAACTTGATCCTACAAGAGCAAATCTCCTTCTTGTCACCATTATCATCCTATGTACAAGGTTTAACATTTTTTGTGTAACGAGATATTTCCTCATCTCCACACGGCGAAACCTTAGCAGAGAGTATAGACATTGCTCCAAAGCCTTAGGATTTGGGTAGAAATATACGGTCTTACTTAAAAACATATTTAGTTTAGAAGAATTTTTATCATTAATTATGACTAATGAGCAGGGATGTAAATTTTACCTCACTTAAAATAAATTGAGTACTTTATCAGCTTATTAACATCTATACTCGCCTTAGCACACTATTTTAGCATCAATCTATGAGAAGATATGACTGGCACAAATTACACACCAAACACCAAAAAGTGTAGCTACTATTTTTTCTTTTTAAAATAAATAGTTACGTGGGTCAATAACCAACCCGTGAATCCGCAAATTGAATCTGCATAACCCTCAGTTTAAATGGGTCAATAACCAACCCGTGAATCCACATAACCCTTGATCTAAAGGGGTCAATAACCAACCTGTGAATCCGCATAAACTTCGGTCTAAACGGTTCAACCTACATAGATCAAAATGTAAATGGACAAAAAAATTGATCTTTAGCCATCGTGGGCCGTGGGTTACATGGGGTCAGTACATGGGAGTTGCTCTCAATTAATTTTAATGAACTTTCCAAAGTAGCCTACAAAATTAGCTTATGCAATACAAATAATCTTTCAACATGTACAACTAAATACTAATAGCTTATGAAATTTAAGCGCTTATTACATAAACTCTCCTATTATAAGTTATTATTTAATTAATCTATTTATTCAAACACACCTTATTAAATAGGCACAGACAAGAGTGACACTACTAACATTATACTAAATCAACAGGCAAACCCCCGCACAGGCAAGTTTCCCATATGAGGTAAAAGGAAAAAATAGAAAATAGCAAAAAAACAATCATTCCTGGAAAGTCCTTGATTTGACAGATAAGAATTGGATGCAAATAACAGATAAGCTCACAAAACGGAATAAGAAAGTTATGTTTTTCAAAGAATATAGAAATATGATATTCAATTTCAAGTCCTGTCTGAGTATCACAATCACAATATTGTACAATGAGGGGTTATTATAGTAAACAAGGTAACTACTTCTGTACCATGTTTCAAATGGGTGAGAATGGTGTCAAGGAATAGAATGAATTGAAAGCGAAAATTAATGTGGAAAGGGAAGATGTTGGAGGTAAACATAGGACAAGCATTGCCCTGTCCCTTCTAGATTGTTAATACAATGATCATCATTCTAGCAAGACACTGTAGCTGAAATAGCCATGCCAGAAAGATGTAAGAAAATGGGGGAGGCTGAAGGAAAGAGAGAGAGAGAGAGAACTATTCTCTGTACCAATTATGAGGAATTTATGACTATTCAAGTAACTTACAGTTTCGAAGATAAGGATTATTGTATTGGACATATTTAGTCCAGTAAGGCCGATACTTTGTCATGGCAATCTCTAGCCATGGCTTCATATTACCATTGTAGTGTACAACTGCTGCTTTCTCTATCATTGATCGATCTACGGTTGGACTATAACCCAAACCAAGGACATGCCATGATTTATTTAGTGGATGTGTCATCCCATAGAATGTCATTAGCCCTGGAGGTAGTGTCCCCAGCTTCCACAGCACCCTGTCTTCATTCTAGAATCAGACAGAAAAAAGCTAGGTCAGTGAAATATTTTTTTTTGTACTTAACTATTTGTGAGAGAATAGACATTTTGATACAAAGCTGCAAACTAATGTTATATTCAACAGCTCACCATATTCTGCCACTTGTGATATATGCCAGTGATATCCTTCTTTTTCCACTCCTTGAGATCAAATATGTTCATCCCATATGCCCAACCACAAGCATTTGGATCAAAATTTCTTGCAATATGTGGATTTGAAAAGTTAAGATATTTGTCAAATCGGTGAAAGCTCTCGCCACATGTTTCAACTGCACCATTTACTTTCCCCTGAAGATTAACTGCCCATAATCCAGTTAAATCTTTCTGAACAACGATGTCGTCGTCAAGAAAAAGGATTTTATCTAATTTTGGATAAACTTCTGGAAGGTAGAATCTCAGATGGTTGAGCATCGAGAGATATTTTGGGTTTCTATATTTCAGATTGGAAGCACCAGAAGTAAGTGTGGTTGGATGGCCTGCCTTGAAATAATAGTCTTTCATTTTTGCTGATTCAAGCTGCCGCAATACAGGGCAGTAAGATGAGTTCAACCACTTAAAATCGTCAACATTTTCAACATGGATTGTAGCTTTTCCAGGAGGGTTCAAAATAAACCACATGGTCATGGCTCCAAAATTTAGTTTATCAGTAACAAGGTGGAAAACATGCTTTGAAGGATCCTGCAACATTACAAGAGCATAAAGACAATGTACACATGAAAAATATGCAATTCCTACAGTCAAAGAACAAATTATTTGTCATCTATTGAAGGAAAATAATGCACATGAAACATTCGTTCAGTAAAAAGACAGTCTTAGTCACCTTTGCATTCTTAACAGTTGAGTTCACAACAACCGATGCAGCCAAGACATTGTCTGAAAATAGTGCATAATGATAAAGACTAGGATTCTCCAAGTTCTCACTCATAGGGAATTTTCTCTTTTCAGGAGGAAGGAGGTAGTAATCTATTGTGAGGCGCATCGATAAGCAATGAATTCCATTTGGTATGGTCTTGGCAGCCAACTGACTGAGGAATGTGCTTTGTTTCTTCAAGCTTCTTACTTGCTCGTCAGCTGTTTGTAGCATTGCTCTCAATTTTCCAGTCACCAACTTGCAGTCATACAATTGCGCCCGTGCTTTTGACAGAACTTGGCCCATAGACTTTATTTTTTCATGTGTACTACAGATAATTACACTAAATTAGCTTAGCAGAAAATTCAGATAAAGCAATACAAATGCAGATAGCTACCACCTAAAATATAATTACACATAATTCCAACCTTCGATGTAGATCCGAATCAGCAAGTGCATCACCTAGAGCACGTTGACTCTCTTTCAGCCGAGATTGAAGATCTTGGTACAGCTCAAGCTTGTTCTTCATCTTTGCAATACTCACATATACCCTAGCCATAATGATCTGGTCCCGCATAAACCGAACAGAAGAATCAGCATTTTCATTCTCAATTTCTTTCCTCCAAATGTTGTATTTACCCAGTACGGCTGACTCAACAGATCTTGAGCGCTCAATAGCAACATTTTCAAGTTTTACAACTACTTCATTATCCATCTTTACCAACTCAGCAGCACGCTTTTCCCGCCTTTTTTCTATTAATTTCTGCAGTAAATAGTTATGAAGAACATGAAAAATCTCATCCCAAAATAAAAAAACACTCAATTTCAAAACACAGTTTTCAAACAGAAACATGTTGTGCACAGTTGGCCGTTGGAAGAATACAGGTAACTCACTAAGAATGAGTTTATAATTAGTGATGTTGGATACAATTACATGTTAGAGTAAATATACCAAAAGAGAATAAATGCTCTAAAGAAAATTATAAAATTCCAACATGTGTCAAAATGTACTATACTATGGACAAAAGTTTATTTTTAGCTAAGCAAGAAGTCATTTGAGGTAGAAAATTTACTTTTTCGTTTGTTGTTAAAAAGCAAGATTAAAATAAGCCAGAATGCGTGGATATAGTACAAATTATCACAACATAAGGTGTGTATCCAAACATGCAGTATGTAAGTTCTAACAAGAAAAATATCAAAGAATGGTGCTCACCCTTCGGACTTGCCGTGAAGGGCTATCAGTCCACTGAGCAAGTCCCTCTGCAGAAAAAATGAGTTGGAGTGTAAATTAAGCAACAGTATAGGCATTTTTTACGATATAGAGTATGATACCACCTGAAGATCTTCCTTCCTTCCCCTTTAGTTTTTCTTGTCTAACATGTGTTGTTGGTTGCTTTAGCTTTAATTAAAAAATTAAACATTAATTAACATTTAGCAGCAATAAAACAATGATGGCTTTTATTTTTATTTTTTTAAACACAGGAATTGAAATTTCCATGCAGAAGCACATCGATCTTCCAAACCTCATAAGCAACATTTGGAGTCTCTAATCCAACAACTTTCCATGATGCAGACATATTTTTTCTGAAATTGTCAAGACTCAAAGGCCCCAAATCATCTGTGCTGGATACAATAACATCAAAAACCTAAAATATAACATTTATTAGAAAAACCTTACATCGAAAAAAATGAAAAGTTAAATATGGATCAACAGTATATAAGCCTGAGCTTGCCTCTTTCGAAAATAGTGATTTAAGGTCTTGCAATGCATGCCATTCTCTCCATTTGGCAACCTGCTGCAGTCAACAGTTTATTTTAAGTCAAACAAGAAGAAAAAAATATTAGTGCAATCAAGTATTAAGTTATATAGTCAATATCGCACAAAACAGACTACCTGTGTATTTGGAACAGCTGTAATATCATCTTGATCTGCACAATGCATTTCAAGTAAGTAGACTAGCTTAAACTAATAAATATGTATATAAGAAATTTATAGAGATATTTATAACTGTTTTTCTCTTTCTATTCATTCAAAGTGAAGTAGGCAGAAGAACTTAGTGATAGATAATTCAATCAGGGACACTCTACCCCATTTCAATTCTCACAATTTAACAGTCTCTACTAACAAAAATGAGGACTGACAAAGGCTCTCGATCATCAGTCCTACAACATAGAGAAGAAATGGCAATCTAGTTCTATAAAGCTCCCACCATGGCAGGATCTAGGGTTAGATCCATTGTGGATCGACTGTAGGCAGCCTTACCTTGCATTTGCAAAGGCACATTCCACAACATGAACTCATGACACTGTTAGGATATAGAATCACGGGAAATCAGAGTAGTTATGAGTTATTAGAGTAGTTAGGAGATAGGAACTTTTATAGGTCTGTTAGTTATTTCCTATTTGGTTTGTTAGTGTTCTATTTCTGTTTTCCTATTTCTTAGGCTAAGGTTGATTGATCATTATTCCTTTTATCCTATTGTACAGAGAGCCTATAAATAAATGTTCTCTTCCCCTTAGAAAGGATCTTTTGCCAAATTAGAATTTTCTTAACTGGTATTCCGGCTGGAGGGTGCATTCGCCCTTGAGGAGCGTATCCGCTCTTGTGTATCTTTTTGAAGAGATTCTCTCCTATTATTTCTTATCTTTTTTTAAATATTAGTGTTCTTCCTCTAAATCCTTGGAATCCCATTCTTGGGTTCCTAACAGACACCTCTAGACACATAGTAGTAACTTCAATTGTTGCACCAAGGCTCCCCTGCAATTTTCGTGTGTTTTTGTTTCAGACTATCCAAATGTCACATTGAATCCCAACTAATCTGAGTCAAGTCAAGTGAAGTCACTTAAAAGGACAAAACTATTTTTTCGATTCAGAAGACTTGAACCCCAAAACCTTACTTAAGGGGGACCAAACTCCTGACTCCATAGCAGATATACCAACTAGCAACAACAATATTTGCTCTACTTATCCACAAGTTGTCGTATTACATCAATATAACTATAAGCATAATATATTGCTCTACTTTCTCACTCATTTTGTTCTCCACCTTCACTGCTTTGTGTTTCCTTCAATTTCTCAGGGTCTTAACCCTTGATGTTGAGAGCTTGTTAACATTGTATTTTCACTTCATGGGTTGTCTTTATTTAGTTCCACGGTTGTTGGCTTCCCCAATTGTTTAAACTTCATCAGCTCTTATGACTTGTTGCACCCCAGATCTAGAATCTTGAAGATAAAACCAAACCTATGGTTGAAACCACTTGAGCATTGCCTTCTAGAAAAGCCACCGATCCCATCAAACGTTGGAGTCATTTCCAATAAAGTCATTTTCAGGGACGATTTCCCCACAGCTCCAAAATAGGAGCTCTAATACCAGTTGATAGGAACTGGATTAGATTATAGAAGAAATGTTGTCTATTGTTTGAAATTAAATATTACAGTCCAGGTATTTGAGAGACTTGGTGCTCACTCACTCCAATTTCCTTACAAAACCAGAGATACCCCATCTAAACTAACCTCCTTTCTATTATTTATAGCCTCCAATCCTACGCTGCTAAATAAGAGACTTACTAACTAACTCAGTAGTCAACTAACTAAGAGATTACCTTTCGAGGAATCACAATAAAGCTTTTTTCCCTTACATGACTACATCAGTTTCAGTGCACCATGAAAGTGTATTAGCAAAATGCTAAAGAAACAAGTTGCATCCATGGTAAACTTATGTGCCACACTTAAACAGGGTATTTAGCACTGTCAATACTACCTAGAACATCCATCTCTAGCAGAAGAATCAAAGACTTAAAACTAGAATCAGATATTGAGTGACATTAATGCAACAATAAGTTACGCAATGAGAACTGAAAGCATTAATGTGAGAAATATATTTGATTTGAAGTTATTAGTGAGAAATATACATGGCATGTAATTAAAGAATATAGATCAAGGGTTATGATATTGGCTCGGTCGTCACTAAAATTAGGAAAGATGGAATTATCATCTTTATCAGAAATAAGGCTGTTAAAAAAAGCTGCAATAGAATCGCCATCAACTTCCTGTTCAATATTTCATCCATAGTTACAAAATAATTATTTACAGGAACCTAACATAACTGTCCTCCCCTCCCTATCGGTTTCCTTGTTACTCCAATCCTAAATCACCTTTTTTCAAAGTCCTCCACAAGTGATGATGCATTCATATGACTGCCAATCTCAGAAAGCCCAAAGAGCTCCAAATAGAGTGCAAAGTAGAAACAATCATTATAAACTTCCACAAAACCCCTTACTCTTGCCACTTCTTATCTCTCAAATATGCGCAAGACATATGTTGTCATGATCATCATACCTACCCTATCATCTTACACACCTACAGACACAGAAACAGTCCCATCTTACAACACAACCCTATCATCAGGTATCAACATGAAAAATTGCATGACCATAACGACAACTATCACCACCATCCCAAAGATGCCAAAACCAAAACTCAAAATAGACCGCATCTCAAAAACTACAAAGAACTCCTAATTAATTAATAATCTGATTCTAATACAGAATAAAAGGCAATGACAATAACTACTTAAGCTAATAACGGAATAAAAGGGAAGGACAATAACTACATACAACTCAGCAGAACTTTCCAATCCAAGTCAAAACAGTGACATCAATAAAACTTCACCATAGTTACCAAAATCTCTTAATAACATTTCCTTCATCTAATTGCCTAATTCAGAAACAATTCAAAAAACAAGTAAATCCAACTACACTTTCAAAAATCCCTCTCATTTCGAATTTTGTCCTTCAATAAATAAAAAATCAAAAACAAAAACCATTCACAAATGGATTTAAAATCAACAGAGAGAGAGCAAGAGAAACAAGCAGTAAACTAACCCGCAGCGTGAAACCCCGAACCGAGGAAGAAAAAACCAGGTACAAGAACACAAAGAAGAACGAAACACAAAACAGGGAAACGAATTACTTTGCTTCCGTTTTTGGCGAAGGGAACCTCTCGCTTTGGCGCCATTGCGTATCAAAAACCTGCAAAATATAGCAAAATTGAGAAAATTGAAAGAGAGAGAGAGAGAGAGAGAGAGAGAGAGAG
>JBBPBP010000004.1:53785507-53801426 GCA_037974735.1 Cicer chorassanicum
AAAAAAAAAAAAAAAAAAAAAAAAAAAAAAAAAAAAAAAAAAAAAAACAGAAAATCACAATGTGAGAGATATTCTGAGTGAGAGTGAGAAAGAAAGAAGAAAAACGAAAACGAGGGCGTTGATTCCGTGTGCGTAAGCGAGAAGAAGTGAGTAATGGTAGTGGGATATTCTCTTCTTTCTTTCTTTTTTCTTTTTCTGTCGTTTTCGTTGTTATTTTCTGAGCGATCAATAATGCGAGCCGATTATTTACGATAATCCTCACAGTTGGGATATCTTTTAATTAGATAACGGCGCTGATGGTGGAAACGATGTCGTTATTGTTGGTTAGTAAAAGCAATTCTGACTCCTTTTGACTTCATTACAAATTTAGTACTAAATTGGATAAGCTACTATCAGTCCCGAACCATATCTTTTTATTAAACTTTTTAAGTCATTAATTTAGTACTAAATTTAGTTCATTAATTTTTTTAAAAATGGGTCTTCATATATATATTTTTTGACTCGGGTCTTGAAATACATTAAAAAAAATTTGACCAAAATAATAATAATTTGGTAATGGAGCTCTCATCTTATAAAAATAATAATAATTTTTTTATTTGTTTTAAGAGATCAAATTACGCTTTACGAGTTTAGTATTATTTTTTCTTAAAGTATTGTTATAGTATTGTTCAATACAAATTTATATAGCTGTATATTTAATTATTTATTGAGTTATAAATATTTTATTAAAAATTATTTAATATTATGGGTTTTATCAAAGAGAAATTTTGATTACTTATATAACTTTTTAATAATGTTTATTGGTGGCTTCAAAGGTGAGGTTAACAAGTTCCTCCTAATATTTTGGGTTGTTGCAAAAGGAGATTTGCATGTTGCTTGTATTTGTAGAGGTGCCCCATTAATATATCATTTACTTTTTTGCACATGATTCCTTTCTCTTTTTTAGGGTTGTGGATGAAAAAGTTAGAAATTTGAAAAATATCTTAGGTGTCTATGAAGCTACCTCTGAGTAATCTATAAATTATCAAAAGTATGAAGTGTTTTTCAGCATAAATATTGATGAGAGACAAAAATTGGCTATTAGCTCGCTTCTTGATGTGAGAAATGTTCTAGAGATGGGCAAATACTTGGGTTTGTCCTCTATGATTGGTAGGAGTAAGAAGTCTTATTTCAAGTTTATTAAGGATAGGGTTTGGGGAAAAAAACTCTAGAACAAGTAGATCTTTATCAAAAGCAAATAGAGAAGTGATGATCAAGTCGATATTGCAATCTATTCCTACATATTATATGAGTATTTTTCTTGGTTTGGGGAAAAAAACTCTAGAACAAGTAGATCTTTATCAAAAGCAAATAGAGAAGTGATGATCAAGTCGATATTGCAATCTATTCCTACATATTATATGAGAATTTTTCTTATTCTTGAGTCTTTAGGGGATGAGATTCATGAGACTCTTGATTTATTTCTAGTGGGGTTCTAGTGGTCATAAATTATAATATGAGAGGAATAAATTGGTTGTCTTGCGACAAGATGTCAATCAACAAGTCTCGTGGTGGAATGGGATTTCGTAATTTGAATGTCTTTAATTTTTATTTACTCGCAAAACAAGGATGGAGGATGATGACACAACCTTTATTTCTTGTTTCTCTCATGTTCAAAGCCAAATACTTTAAAAATCGCGAGTTCATGGATGTCGCGATTAGAAGCAATCTTAATTATGTGTGGCAGAGCATATGAACCGCCAAAGTTATTCTAAGGGTTGGTTGGCGTTGGAGTATTGGTAGAGATGAGAATATTAGGGTGTTGAAGAACTGTTGGTTAAAGGAGAGCTATCTCTTTGTCCCTTGAGACTATGGGCCCGTTTGATGGACCGGATATGATAGGCACGTGATAGGATAGGGAGCAGAATAGAGACAGGATAGGATATGGTCAGGATAAAGAGTTATCATGTCATGTGTTTGATGTGCACATGATAACTAACTTGATAAGATTAGTTTATTATATTCAGTGTTTGATACACAGCAGATAACAAGATGATATGATTTATATTTTGATAAAATGACAAATTTGTCCTTATAATCTATTTAATTTTTTTTTTCAAAATAACATTCATATAATTTTTTATAAATAAATAAAAATGTTAAAAAAATGTAAATAATTTATGAAGTAATTTTATATACTTGAAAAAATTGTGATTTCTCTATCCATCACAATTGAAGAATGACTCACTATCATAAAAATTGTGATTTCTCTATCTATCACAATTGAATAATGACTCACTATCAATAAAATGTAAATAATTTATGAAGTAACTTATATACTTGAAAAAATTGTGATTTCTCTATCTATCACAATTGAAGAATGACTTACTATCATAACATCATCTCGATTGATCGAACTCTCTAAAAATTCTCTCCTTAATCCCTCTCTATCCATTAGTCGATTTTTAATGCTATAATTTTCATAAAAATGCATTGAAGAATGACTCACTATCATAAAAATTATTAAACAAAGTCCAATCATCTCTAAAAACATTTGCTCTAACATTAGATATAGCATCACATTATTTTGTTCTCGTGAATTCATATTTACCTATATATAAATGTATCATCAACATTATTATTATTATTATTATTATTATTATTATTATTATTATTATTATTATTATTATTATTATTATTATTATTATTATTATTATTATTATTATTATCGACACAAAATAAAATCTCAATAAATCATAACACAAAATATGGATGACAAAGGAAAATATGCGTATCCTATTCATAATTCATACCACGCAATAAAAATGGGATGGAACACGCAAAGGAAAGTAAAGTCTCCAAAGACAAAATATCATTACTTTCAAAGTCATCATCATAAGAAATAACTTTGTCCTCTTTCAAGGGGTTAGTTTCATCAAAAGTTACATGCATTGATTCTTTAACGATTAAAGTTCTTTTATTGAAAATTCTAAATGCTTTACTAGATAATGCGTAGCCAATAAAAATACCTTCATCTGCTTTTTCATCGAATTTTCCAAGGTTGTATTTTCCGTTGTTTAGCACAAAACACTTACATCCAAAGATGTGGAAGTGAGAGATATTGGGCTTTCTTCCTTTATAGAGTTCATAAGGAGTTTTCTTAATCGGCCAAATGATTACTCGATTTGAAACATAGCATACTGTGTTTACGGCATCTGCCCAAAAGTACTTTGGTAGGCTTGAATTGCTTAGCATAGTCCTTGCGAGTTCTACCAATGATATGTTCTTTCTCTCAACAACCCCATTTTGTTGAGGTGTTCTAGGTGCAGAAAAATTGTGGAAAATTCCATTTTCTTCACAAAATTCTTCAAATGAGGTATTTTAAAATTCACCTTCATGGTCACTTCTAATTGATACAATTTTGGATGATTGTTCACTTTGGACTAGCTTGGCATAGTTTTTAAACGCTTTAAAAGCTTCATTTTTACTTGCCAAAAATAAGGTCCATGTGAACCTTGAGTAATCATCAACAATCACTAGTCCATATGAGTTTCCACCAAGACTTTTGGTTCTTGATGGACCAAACAAATCCATATGTATTAATTGAAGTGGTTTTGTAGTTGATATAACATTTATAGGTTTGAAAGAAATTTTCGTTTGTTTACCTTTTTGACAAGCGTC
Organism: Cicer chorassanicum; assembly: GCA_037974735.1. Classification (NCBI taxonomy): domain Eukaryota; kingdom Viridiplantae; phylum Streptophyta; class Magnoliopsida; order Fabales; family Fabaceae; genus Cicer; species Cicer chorassanicum. The sequence goes on from JBBPBP010000004.1 coordinate 53,789,168, forward strand.
ACATAATTTATCCTTTATAAATTTCATTTTTGGTAATCCAACAACAAGATCATGCCTGATCAATTTGTTTAAATGATCCATGTGGATATGTGCAATTCTTTTATGCCATAGCCATGCACCATTGTTGTCGCTTACTAAAAGACATTTCATTTTTAAGGATAAATCGTCAAGATTAAGTATAAAGATATTTTTGAAACGCTTACCGATAAATTGAATTTTATTTGTTGTTGCATTTTGAATGATGCACTCATCTTTGTTGAAGGCTATCTTGTATCCTTTGTCGCATATTTGGCTAATGCTTATGAGATTGTGTTTTAGACCTTCAACATATAAGACATCTTCAATTGAGGGGGAAGGAAATGTACCAACTTTTCCAATGCCTAAAATTTTTCCTTTGTTGTTGTCTCCATAGACTACATATCCCTTTGATTCAAGAGTCAAAGCTAAAAATTTTGTTATGTCACCCGTCATATGTTTGGAGCATCCACTATATAAGTACCACATATTTGAGGTACTTTGTGTGCATACCTACAAAATTAAAAACAAGTTTTATTAGGTACCCAATGTGCTTTGGGTCCTTGATGGTTAGTACCTTTCTTTACCCACACGTAATGCCCTTTTGGAACACTAATGTTTCTCACATGACATGCATTAGGTGTGTGACCATGAAGACCACAATAGGAACAAGTAGGAGTAAATCTATTTTTAATAGCATGTGTATCAAATTTATTTTGAATAATTTTCTCCTTATAATGATGATCTTTTGTAAAATTGTAATCTTTTCTTGATTTGATTGATTACTCGCTTTAAAAAAAAATATTCTTATTCAAGCTTGGTTTGTCAAATTTCGAGTAACCAATACCACTTTTATCATTTGAGTATCTTTGCATATTCAGAAAATTTTCCAATCCCATTTTTGTCCTTTTTCATATCGTTCAATTACTCTATTTAATTGAACAATTTTGAAGGAAAGGGAATCACATTTATTGCATGTAAAATCCTGTTTTGGTTTTTCAGAATACTTTTCCATAATGTCAACTTTTTCTTGAAGACTTGAGATTTGTCACTTTTGTGTTGACATTAGTTTGAACATATTTTTACATTCAATAAGAAGTTCCTTAATGGCGTTTTGAGCATCATTATATTCTATAATTAATTCACTATTAGTTTTATTATGGTGAAGGGAGTCTATGTTACTAACCTCTTCTTCGTCATCTGATTGATGCGATGCCATCAATGCAACATTAGCGCATTCTTCACTTTCTGTTTCTGAAGATGAACTTACTTTGTTATCTTCCCAAGCTATGTATGCCTTCTTGAAGTCTTTCTTTTTGATGACATTTTTCTTGATAAGGTTAAGACAATCTGCCTTGATATGTCCTTTCTTCCCGCATTCAAAGCAAGTGAAGTTTTGGTTTGAAGTAGGGCTATCTTTCTTTCTGAAGCTCTTCTTTTTGAAAGTTCTGTCATTTTTAAGAAACTTACCGAATTTCTTAACGAGGAAGGTAATGTTTTCGTCTTCATTAGAATTTTCGTCTTTGATTTGTTCCATTGACTCGGTCTTTAGAGCAATGTTTTTGGTCTTCTTTTCTTGACTTTCACTTTGTTCTAACCTTCCAAGTTCAATTTCGTGTTCTTGAAGTTTTCCAAATAATGTTGGAAGAGAAATTTTGGATAGACTTTTCTTTTCAGAGATTGCTGTCACTTTTGGTTGCCAAGCCCTCGTTAGTGATCTTAATACTTTCAGATTTAGTTCATCGTTGGTGAAGATCTTTCCAAGAGCCGTCAAGTGGTTTGTTAAGTGGGAAAATCTTTTCTGTAAGTCTAAGATAGACTCTCTGGGCTGCATACGGAATAACTCATATTCTTGAGAAAGTGTATTGAGTTTAGATCTTTTTACCTCAACGGTGCCTTCATGGGTTACTTCCAACGTGTCCCATATTTCTTTAGCTGTTTTACAGTGGGATACGCGGAAAAATTCATCCATTCCTAGTGCTGATTGTAGCATATTTTTAGGCTTTTTATCGAACAACACTTTTCTTTTATCATCATCGGTCCAAGAATTCTTTATCTTTATTTCTTCTTTGTTGTTGATGACTGTTTTTGGAATGTAAGAACCATTTTCAACTGCATCCCATATGTCGTCCCCTTGTGCTTCAAGATACGCTTGCATACGTATCTTCCAAAAATCATAGTGATCTTCAACGAAGCATGGTGATTTGTTACTAGTGCCACCATCTCTGAAAACAGGTTGTGCGGAAGCCATGAGTAATGACTGAGGAGTAAGTTACCTTGAACCTGCTCTGATGCCAATTGTAAGTACAGATGTGCACCTAAGAGGGGGGGTGGATTAAGTGTTTAGGAGTTTTTCTTGTTTTCAGCAAATTAGCGATTGTTTTTGCGTTTAAGGATAGTGACTAATAGAATTAAATTGCAGCAACTAAATGAACACAACAATATTATCTTGGTTCCCCTTATAACCAAGGGTACATCCAGTCCTCTTGCACACCACAAGAGATTTCTCCACTATTGTCAGAAAATGTACAAGTCCCACCCTAGGACCTCTGCTACAAACTTCTAACAAATCTTCTAAGATAGCACACTACTATCTTAGATATGACTACTTAAAGAAGGTACTACTTTCTTTTTACAAACAACGTGATTTGATAAGGATATAGGAATAAGAAAGAGGTAGAATGATAACAATTTAATATTGCGTCAAGTACTTTGAGAACCTTTGTTAAGGATATGAAAATGAAATGCAAGTACTTGAATTCTAAAAAATGACTTTGAGAAAAATTCAGAAAAGTTGTTCAAAGTCTTTAAAGTTGTGTAGTAGGATTGTATACCGATTAATCTGAAGTTATGGTGTATTTATACTCCATAAACATCTCTTCAGATTCGTGGCCATTGATCCAAGAGGTTTGAGGAACAATTGCAATGATCTAGAACCATTTCAGACCTGAAAAATTGCATTGCTTCTAGTTGTATTCGAATACAGGATGTATGTGGTCGAATACACCTCTTTGTAACGCTCAAATTTATTCAAATTTTACACCTTGTATTCGAATACAAGGATATGTAGTCGAATACAGATTGATCAATTTTTCCACTGACTTGTTGGTTGTATTCGACTACAGCAGGTCGTAGTCGAATACAGATGCGAGGCTTTTGCTACTGACTTAGCATTTTAGAATCTGTATTCGAATACACCTTTGTATTTTGTCAAAAACTATTAATTTTAACACTTTGTAAGTGTAATTTTGACTTTTAAAAATACTTTTTATGCATATGTAAAGATGTGAGGTTCTCATTGTATTCGAGCTATGGGTTGTATCATTTACCTTACATTTAAACATCTAATATGTTTGAAGTCTAAAGTTTATCAATAAGATATTGTGGACTTCTTCTTTTTGAGCTTGTTGCCTTGATCATCATCATCGTTGGTCTTTTATATTCATCAAAAACATGTATTTTACAGAGACAACCATACTTTTATGTTAACATGTGTCTCTTTGAATTATTTTTGGCAGGTATGAAAGAATGGGATGTGTCGAAGATCTATCAAACTTTTAATATGTCGGTTACTGCTGAAGTACTCATCATTTCTCTCTTTTCCTCAGTCTTTGAAGATTGTATTGTCTGGGGACCACAAAAGCATGACAATCTAACAATAGGGTCATCTTATACTTTTTGCATAAATTATTCATCGATATGCATAATCTTGGGGTGGAAGAGCATTTGACAGACCTGTAGAAGCTTGAAGTTCCTCCTAAAGTTAGATGTTTTCTTTGGAAGGTGTGTCACGATGTACACCCAACTCGCACAAATCTACAATGTAAGGGAGTTGCATGCCCTTATCGTTGTGTTTGGTGTCTGATTGAGTTAGAAGCAATAAGACATACTTTTTTGGAGTGTCCTCATAGTGTGACTGTGTGTCAAAAGATTGAAATGTGGGAGATGGTCCAAAGTTTGAGCCTAAGAGTTGTTAATTTTCTGTTGTTTGTCTTCTCAGCTATGCAACACCTATGGAGCAATGTGAGACATACTTTCATCATGTTGTTGTGGTCTATTTGGCACATAGGCGAAAGCAGAAGGTTTTGGATGATGCTCAAGAAAACTCATATGCCATTATAGCTCATGGTACTCCTACTCTAGAAGAATGGAACAAAGCTCGTGGAGGAAATGATGAAAAACACTTTGGCTTCTAGTAGAGATCAATGGTCTAAACCGCCTTCTGGCTTTCTTAAGTGCAATAGTGATGCCTCTTTTCTCATAGATCATAATGTTGTTGGAATTGGTTTATGTTTAAGGGATGAGAATCGAGCTTCCATAACTGCAAAAACACATTGTTCCTCACCCTGATTATCTATTCACGAAGGGGAAGCTTTTGTTCTACATCAAGCTTGTTTGTGAATGATGGAGCTACATAAGATTATTTTGTAAATAGATTCCAAATTTGTGGTTGATAGTTTTCATTCCTTCTCAATTATTCTCTGTGAATTTGGTGCTATTTTAGAATTTTATTTAAACTTTATTTTGAAAATTTTTAAATTGAATTCTCTAAAAGAGAAGAAAATGTGGTCGCTCACATTTTAGCAAAGGTAGTAGAAAATTTGACCCTGTACCCCTCTTTTATCTGTATACCCCCACAATTTTTTGAAAATGCCAAAAATACCTTCAATTTTTTTTTTTTTTACAAAATCCACTTTTACTTCCGGAAAACTATTTTCATGAATTCGGTACACATAGTGTTACCGGAAAACTTGTAAACAGAAGGATATTTCCGAAGAATTTAAAAAAAGATTTTCGGTACAGAAGGGAAAAATGTGTGTACCGAAAAATTTTCTCCAACTTTTCCGGTATAGAACGTGTTTCCGAAAAACTTTATCGACAAGTTTTCCGGTACACACCCTTATTTTTTTTCAAAAAATTTAAATTTTATTAATTTTTTTTAGATCACTTAAAAAATTATTGAAAATTTTGGGGTTGCCGTGGAAACTAAAGCTTCGCCTATAACTTTACCTCTATCCATACTCACCTAAAAAATATTGTTAAAATCAAATAAATTAACTAAATACTAATATAATAAAAAAATTAAAATAAAAAAAATCTGAAACTATCGGAAAACTTGTGGGTGAAATTTTTCGATAACTTCCGGAAAAGTCATTAACAAGTATTCTGGTAGTTCATTATTTTCTGAAAACTTGAAAAAAGTTTTCCAAAACTACCAGAAAACTTTTTTCAAATTTTCCGGAGTGGTGTTCTGTACCGGAAAATTTGAAAAAAGTTTTCCGGTAAAAATGAAAATTTTAACGTAATATATACTAGGGTATTATGGTATTTTCACTGAATTTTTAGAGGTACAGGGTTAATTGTGGGGGTACGAGATCAAATTTTCAAGGTAGTAAGATATTAACCTAACCCTCAATGCTATCATGATATCCCTAAGTGTATTGAACAATTTATATTTGATGAAATGAAATTTATTCCGGTAAAAAAAACTGTTTTTTTCATGGGAAACAAAATTTACTACTAGTAATAAAAAAAAAAAAAAAAATTGAGTTTAACATCGTTGAAAATTGAAAGTTAGAAAACAAATTTTAAACTGTAAAAAAAGCAAATTTTTAATTAAAAAAATTCAATCCTTTTTAGGCAAAAAACATTAAATGAAAAGGGCGAAAAAAACGTATGCGATCTTATCCTTTTGCTTTTACATTCAATCATTTTGCTTTTTTTCGTTTATTACTTTTGATAACAGTAAATAAATTAATTTTTGGATTGGTCGATGCCACTCTGATTCAATTGTAGAAGCTATTAGCCCAAAATTAGTTAGTTTAGCTTAGTTGGTTCCTATTTTTACTCTAATTTGTTATAAGCTGTAGTATGCAAGTTATATATATACATAGGCTTAATCTTTTGTATTATGAGGTATGAAAAACTCAATTTTGTATTCATCATTTTATATTCAATAATATGAGGTATTGTTCATCTCTTTCTCCAAAACTATCAGCTAATAAAAGAAGCAACTTTTGCATCATGATCTGATCACTATAGTTTTGAATTATATTCGGGACATCCAAATCCTATGTAAAGGTGTTGACCCCTTTTATGACAGAAATATAAATGGGCATAGTGAAATAAATTCAAATATATTTTTTTTCATAAATTTTTAAGAAATTGGGGAAGAAATTTAAAGTTAGAGAAGATAAAGAACAAAATGCAGAAAACGTAGTTAGTGATTTTTTAATTTTTTTTTCTTTTTGATTTACGGTCATTTTAGTTTTGACTAATCAGAGGGAGCTAACAACAAAGTTAATATCATAAACTAAATTGACAGGTGTTTGGATGAGCCAGAAACTCTGTTGAGTTTTTAGCTAAATCATGAACTAGAATAATAACACTCAGCTCAATCATAGACTAAAATGGTGGTTTACCTTGATTTATTCGCTAGTGTTATGCTTTTCTAACATTCCCAACTTGTATTGCTCGGCATTTTATTAATGTGGCTCATGAAATCCAAAAGTATATCCTTCTTAATTATCCACAAGAGAATGACTTCCTTTTGGAGATCATCTTATTCAAATTAGCTTAGCCAAAACAAAGCTTATGGGTGTTTACATTTAACAAACATAACTATGTCTTGGTGTAAATTTATTGGTCTAATGTTGTTCCTCCCTCAAGTTTATTCTACTTTAGCGAATTTTTCTAATAAATATGCCAATTGTTAATCAACCTCAACATCGTTGTTGTACCTTGGTTCCTTGGAGCCTTATGAATCCATGGTTTAACTGAGCTTGCCAATCATTTGGTTGATTTTTCTTGGTGAGGTTAGTTTCCTCTCTTCATTTGGAATTATTTTTCTGTAATAGGTTACTTTTTATGTATTTCTTTTTTCTTTAATATTAATTTTAAATCCGAGTTTGAAACTTAATTGAAATAATCGTTGATCAAACTATATTTATTTTATGACCGAACTCCATATTATCAATGTCATTTTCCCTTGATAATCAGAAGGTTAGAACCAAATTTCTTTAAGATGTGCTTCAACTAATTTGTAGGATTTATGTTAATGTTGAGTCAACCTAATTAGAATCACTTTTTTATAGTGATGCATTTACAAGCCATCTTGGTTTATAAAAAAAAAAATGGTTCAAGTTCTCTCATTCCTTGTGTGCTAAGGATCTTGGGGCTCTTTTAAGGTTCTGTAGAAAAATAAAAAAGTGATTCATTCAGATGAACAAGTTTAAGACCTATATGGGCATTTTCATTTTTAACTTTGACTATTTTTCGGCATTTTACGTGCTGAAATATTCTACCAACACATTAACTCCCTAATTTATACTTCTCATGGACTATTGATGAACTTCCTTTTTATAGACTAAATAAACTGGTACAACATTGTTTGCTAGATTCTAGTTTGAGCTATACATATATAAGGAGAAAAAAACCCACATTTCATCTTGATTTTGAGATGCCAAGGCTCAGTTTACACTGAAAACATTTTTTTTTTCTAAATAAATATGTTTTGGTTTTAACTTGTTAATAAGAAAATAGAAGACTTTTGAAGTGAAACCAAAACAAATTTTATAAAATTTTCATTGTTCATAAAAATACAAACAATTACTCAATTAAAAAGTCACTTTTGTCTTTGGTGACATATAAAATTAACATAATTTTTTAAAATAATAAAAATATGTTTTTACAAAGCAAACAAAATCTAAATGAGTGCTGTTAGATATTACGAAGCAAGGACGCAAAAAAAGCACGAACGTGTGTGAATTGCTCGCTAACAGTGCAAACTTATGGAACTTTTCTCAAATAATATCAAAATTAATAAAAGATGTCAAACCAATATAAAAACTTTCCCTAGAGTTATAGCTCTTCGACCTACTACCCAACAATTACTCAAGTGTATCATTTAGATAGCTAGGAAATCATGTTAATGGCATTCAATTGATGCTAAACGAAGAACTTTAAATAATTGAAAAAGTAATTGGAAATTTCTCTCTAAATTCTCTTATTCTTGATTCTCTAGGTTTATTCTGAGTGTTAAGCCCATGATAATTCACTTTACAAGACTAGATAAAATTGCAATTGTGGAGTGGTGATGTGGTTATGGATGTAGAAGATGAGACTGGTTTGCTTTTGCTGGAATCAGGGGAAGGAACCCATATCACGTTTTAGATCAAATTCCGAATTCGTGTGTTTCGTTTAAATGCTTATTTGTACAATTTAGCATTATTCAGTCTAAATATACTAAAAATGAAACACCACATACTGCATATTAGATTGATTCCCTATCATTAAATTTGTTTTCCATGCATCTAAAATTTGTCCATCTTATATTATGCTTTAGTCTTTACGAGAACAAAAGTACAGGGAAGAGACCATAATAATAATATTACTAGTAGTAATATAGATGTAACCCCTTCTCTTCTTCTCATTTCTTTTCTGCTCTCTTAACCAGTATATAGATGGGTCTTGGTGTTTACAATCATCAATCTATCATTTTTGCAATCAAAGAAACTGGACCATTTTAATTAACTAAACATTCTACAGTCTTTAACTCCAAAATAGATCAGTGTTGAAGACCTTCACACATGAGCACAGCCCAAAAACACAACAAAGTTACATAGACTAACCTATATAATAGCCACATCCAAGTAATCACCAATCTGCGTAATTAAAAAAAAAAAGTCAGTGAAAGAATTTTTGTGAAATACAAGCATAAATAAATGCAGGAAGAATAATTCTTTACCTCAAAACCAAGATCAGCTAAAGCCTTGCCATCATCTAATCTTCCATTTCCATAAGATAACGTCTTACCCACCTTCATAGTGCAATCAAGTAGGAAAGATGAGATATTAGATTGATTCAACAAGAAAGCTATTATTCATGATTGCAACTTACACCAGTCAATTATAAGAGGTACTATTAGAGGTAATAACTTAATTGTGTTTTATGGAAAATATGGAGATCGCTTAACATTAAAAGACTTTTTACAGTATATAGCTTTGACTTCAAATCACTATATCAACAGTAACTAAAGGGCGCGATTGAGGGGACAGAGGGCTTCAATGCTTTGAGGCGAGGAGTGGGGAAGAAAACAGTAATATATGTTCATGCAGACGGTCAGAGTCTCAACTGCAATTTTCTGATTATTAGCAATAACCCTCCTTTTTTCTCCTCTCAGTGAATTCCACACTTTAGGTTCATCAATAAGATGCCAAAGGTGTACATGCAGAACCAGAATGATACTCGCCTTAACTTCGCACAAACTAGCAAAAATGATATTTTCAAACTTGTGCCAAATGAGGAAAAATCAACTTATAGTCGTTAGCTTGTTAAGCAATAAAATAAGGAGGGTTTGTGTGATTATTAGCTTAATAAATAAAATTCATGAAATGAAAACAAACAACACAATATAAGAATCTTCAAGCATGTATAGATATTCAATGTTCTGTTCCACTGGAAAAAGACTAGTGAAGTGTAGAATCCCACAATAAATATTATATATGGGAAGGCCCAACAATTATACATGTCAAAGGATTTTAAATTGCACTTGCAAATTGCAATTACGATTGTGATTGATATGCAGAAAATAACGTACAGAAGCTGCTAATGCAGTCATGAGGTTGCGGAGACCACAAAAATTTTGTTGCAACTGCGATATAATAATTTTCTCCGCACTCCATAATATCAAATATGCAAGATGTAGTAGTTACTTCACAATTAAACCAATTCAACTCACCATTAGTACACACAAAATCATGATTGAAACAACTCACTCATAAAACCAAAACACAACACATTGTGTTTTAAATTATGGATAAAACTATAACAATATATACACACACAAAGGAAAAACATGGCAGTAAGAAGAGTAATAAGCAAGAGCCACATAGAGAGGAGATTTACCTCTTGAACTTTGAAACGGCCATTTTTATCCGGAAACACAAAAGCAAAAGAGAGCTTTGCATTTCTTCTTCTTGCAGCAGGAGCCACTTCTTTGACCTATAAAAAAATACATTAAAACCAAGCATATAAGCTAAAATGAAAATTTGAAAACATTATCACTCTATCAAAAATTTATAGATAACAGGGAATTTCATATTCTGACCACTAATTTGAAAAACTTAATCTTGTTTTCACTCTAAAGAAACAATACAAAAATTTTATGATCATCAATAGAAACAAAAGGATAAAAATTCTCTTAGAAGAGCATTAAAATGGACAAACAAATTGGTTTCAACTTATGCCAGGACATTGCCAAAAGCATGGCTCACTAAAATAGCTAAATAAACTATATCGGATCCAGTCAACATAAACAACCAAAGTGTGTATGGATAAACAGATTAATTAAGCATTTATTGAATAAAAGCTTATCATATATAAGCGCTTATACATAACCTATTTCTATAATCAAACACGAAACAAGTTTATACTGCTTTTACAGAAACTACAAGCTATTTTCCTAATCTCTCAAGTTAAAAACAACTTATGTACACATCGTTTACCATTATTTTAAAGCTCACTCAGACACTTACACCCTATGTAGCACCTACACTTCAAATTTGAGTGACTGATACCAACACAACACAAACACATGTGATTACCTTCAATCACTTAAACTTTCTTAAGTTATTACGTGTCCAATCTCTGTGTCAGTGTTTCACAACTTACACCTTTCACCTCACACAAAGTGTTTAAGCTATAATATAAGTCCATATAAACTATAAATTAATAACTTATTGCAAACTAACCCTTAATTAAACACTTATTAACAAGATACTTTGAAAAAGAACTTAAAAAATGACTATATGCTGTGAAATAATCTCAAATATGCTCTAAATAACTAAATCAAAGTACTGTACCTAATTCGAGTAAAAAGTTATAACAAAAAAAAAGTGTGAAAAAGATAGGGTTAGAGAGCGAAATACAAGATCGGTTAATTCTCTGAGAGTAGCGTCTTTCCATGTATAAATCTGAACTTCATCCTTAGGCTCTTTCCCTCTAACTGAAAAATCATCCATTGTATGATGACTTCCAATCTGAAAAAACAAATAAGAACATTCTAGAACATTAATACTGAACAAAAAACGGTTATCAGAAAGAGGAAAAAAGAGGTTAGTGTAGTGGTGAGGTACCTTAGTGAAAACACGGAGAAGCAAGGGGCAAGTCTGGAATTACAAGAAAATAATATAGTCAAGTTGAAAGAGAGAGAGAGAGAGAGAGAGAGAGAGAGAGAGAGAATGGAAGAAAATAAGTTAGGTTAGGATACCTTTTCGCGATCGACGGGTTCCAGGCGAGGGCGAGAGGAAGGAGGAGGGGGGCCTCTAGGAGGCGGAGGTAATGGTCTTCCACTTTGTCGTTTTGCACCTCCCTCGCTCATCTCTTCTTTTTGTTATGTTTTCAGTTCTTTCTAACCACTGGTGATTGAATTTTCTTGAATTTTTAGACTCACCTCGCCTCACTAGTTACTACTACTACTCAACTGAATTCTCAATTCATTCAATTAAATTAAATTAATTAATAATAACTATTGGGCCAGTATGGGCCTTCTTCGGCCGTGTTTGCTTTTTTGCTTATCTCTCTTGTAAAATTACTTTTTTTTTTCAAAAGAAAAATATTAATTTCTGCTGTAAAAAATTTTAGAGGGAAGAAATAGTATTTCAAAGTAAAGAAGACTTTCGAGTTTAGTAAACACTTTAAATAAAAAAATTATAGTCTTTCTCCAATGTTTTCGTATGTATGATTTTGGAATGCATAGATAGTGTCTCGAAGCATGAGTTGTTTGTTTGCAAATTATATAGCTAGTTGTGTATTTAATTAAGACTTTTCTGAAAATATCTGTAGATACTAAAGAACATATAAGTATCCTTCAATGTATATAATTTTGAAGTTAATCTTGATTTTACATATGATAATTACAACACTCTAGCTTTTCTACAATGATTTTTTTAAAGAATCAAAAGTCCATCGATATGGGTGATTAATTGTTGAATAATTATTTCATCGCATTCATAAATCCCCTGTAGTAGTACTCAGAATAATTAATTATATATTCTCTCTATCTTAAAATAATTGATTTATTTATAAAAAATAAAATACATAATTATTTTAAAATCACAGACCATTTTAATTTACAATGCATTTTTTTTAACTATATCTTTTAATTAATATTGTTATTTGTATTATTTTCAAAACAATATTTTTTAAGCAAAATACATCATTCAGTCCCTTAATTTAATTTGGA
>JBBPBP010000004.1:53808497-53825057 GCA_037974735.1 Cicer chorassanicum
ATTTTAAATTTAAGTTATTATTATAAGTAAAAATTATCTTTGATGAAAAGTATATTTAATTGAAAAATATCTAATGTAAATAGTTACTAATAAGTATTTTTATTTAAAATTAAAAAGGTCATTTAATGTACTTTTTTACAATGTACATTTTTATAATTGTATCATTTAATTAATATTATTGACATCATTTCTAATATAATATCTTTTAGCATGAATAATTTAGTAAAAATAATATTGTCTTTTTTATTTTTAAATTTATTTTTGTTTTATAATAGATGATAAATATCCATCGTAATTAACTTGTGTGATCCCAGTTTCAAACTTAAAATGTAATATACAATCTAATAATATCAATATTTATCAATTTAATTAAATTATAATAAAATAGTTAAATTATTTTAACACATATGGATAACCCTAAAAACACTAGCATAATCCAAAAAGAATAAACATAGCCGGATAGCACCCTCATCATTTCGAAAACCGAATCATGACCTTTCAACACACGAGCTATGTTATCATCATCATACTTCTCAAAGCCGTGCGTGTTGTGATTATTACTGTTCATGTTTCTTTGCCACATCCAAAAAAACTTCGCCACACAAAAAACAATCAAATAAATGACAAGTTAAAGAGTACAACTAGTACTCTCTATGTTAAACAATTTTACGCAAAAATTTTCATTTTGGCACTTAACATAACTATATTCAAAATAGTCGTTGCGTAATAAAATACAAGCAAACAATATATATTTGAAACAAACTGGTTCTAAATACCTACGTATAATCTTTTACTTATATTTTACAATGGAGTGGGTATATTGTAAAATGAAATGATGTGGCAAAACAATATTATCTCATTGAGTATAATGTAAAATTGATTTACATTAATGATATTTTAAGCTTATAAATGAACCACCTGTCATTCTCCTTACTTATATGCCCCATTAGCCCATTATTACTAATAATTTCAATAATTTTTGAGGTCATTAATTTCATTAACGATAGTATTATCACACATACTCCTATTCCTATATTTATGATACGAGTAAATTTAATTAATGTAATTTAGTAAAATAAACAAAACGTACTCGACACACGTACATACGGTGACAAAAACGTATAAACAATAAGGAAATCCATAATACATACGTAGATAAATACGGTATACGAAGCGTACCTCGTTACGCGCGCATTTGAGGTATTGAACCACAACCTCCACCAACTCGTCCCCTTCAAAACAATTCTTAACAATTTTCATTCTCCTTAACCGATCTTGAATCGTTACTTTCTGCCGTAAAATACTAACAACTCCAACCATCTCATCCGTCCGATCATCCTCATGATAATCATAACCGTACACCGGCGGTAAAGGCGCATCATCGCCGGCAAAATTCTCCGCCACAATCTCCTCCAACCTCCGATCAAATTCGCCGCTATTTCGAAGCGAATTCAATGCAACTAATCCCCCTATAAGCTTCTCGTTGAAGAAAATCTGCGGCACTGAAGGTTTTCCCGTTCTATCTCTCAACTCCTTCTCCCTCTCGCGAAATACATCGACGTTGATTTCAACGAACGTAAGCTCTTTCTCTTTGAAGAATTTCCGAACCGCCGTACAGTCTCTACAACCTGACCTCGAAAAGAACGTGATCCTCCCTTTCATCGTCGATTCCTCTTCCGATTTCACCTTCACGACAACTTTCAGACCTGAAAGGTTGAACTCCGTAACTTCCTGATTCCGATCGTTATTCTCCGTCTCGTTCTCTTCAAACGATTGCCGGAACGATGAAACTCGTTTTGCAATCGCCGCCGATAAGTTGATACTCCGCTGACGAATGAAACTTCCGAACGCCGGCATGGAGCCGGCGACGGAGAAGCTCGATTGAGATTCGTCGTTTTCAATTGTTTTTAAAGTCTCCGGCGGCACCGGCATCGGGAGAAGTGAATGAGGAGGAATAAACCCTACGTTGCCATGGGTTTTACTATCTGCACCCCCATCATGGTAACTAATTTGGTTGTTAGTAACGGCTCCGTAGCCGTTAACGTGATTTTCGGGTGAATCAGAATTACTGTGAAGTTGCTTATTGGGTTGAAGTTGAACCGTTTGGGTTGGCTTCTCTGTTTCCGTGCCGTTAGATTCGGAACCCATTACGGCGAAATTGAAAGGAAGTTAGATTGCGGGGAGAGAATCGTATAAGGGTTAATAATATGGAAGAATATATAATTTGGTGTTGTTGGGAAGATTCTTAAATCTTAAAAAAATTTGTAGAAAAAAAAGCTTAAAAATATTCAATTGGAATATACTGTGAAAAGGTCCAATAGAGGAGCAGATAATTTTGTTTGTTTTTTTACAGAGAGGTGCAGACAAACTTGGTCTTTTTGTTTTTATCCCTTTTTCATTTTTATTATTTAAGGATTAAATAATTACTTACCCTAAATATATTTTGACTTTTATTTTTTTAAAATATATATATATATATATATATATATATATTGACTTTTGTTAATATTTTTGACTATATGAAGTATAATTGTTGAGTTTGTGTTCTTTCAATCCAAATCTCTCACAATTTTAAATAAAAGTACTTAAACGTTAATTTTGATTATCTCAATAATATATCATATGATTTTATATTTGTATAAAATTTTATATGTATAATTTATATGATATAAATTTTCAAATTAAATCAAAAAGAAATTAGAAAAACAAATGTAAAATTAAGAGATAGAAATTATTGAGAGAAATTTGGATTGAAATGATATAAACTCAATTTTTATGGATGGCAATGGGGATGGATATGCCCGCTTGGTCATTAGCCCACTAAAAAAGTGAAGCTAGGCGCGGCAGAATTCAACAATATTAAACAATGCTCTCCTCAAAGAATGTAATTTAATGCTTCTACATAAAATTATATATCAAAATGAATCAATAAATCAAAAATCATATACATCATAAAATCATATATTAAAAAATGCATAATTTTTAACGGGATAAGTCTGTTTATAGAATACATATATATTTTTTTTTATCAAAAATTAAAATTATTAACAATAAAACAAATTTTAAAAAAATTTGATACAAATTTGTCCCAAATTATTTTGTTCATTGTAAAACAATATACTATTTGTCATAATTCATTTCGAAATTTGTATAATTGCCAACTTTTGGATTAGATCCTTAATTGAGTATTGATTATTTGACGATAAAAAAAATTAATGGTTATATTGACAATCAGAGTATAAAATAAATTCGTTTGTAATTGATTAATTATTAAATATAGTAAGTTACCAATTTAACTAAAACAAATTTAATTATGTCACTGTGTAAATACCTGAAATTGACCTAGACCCAATAAAATATTGCTTTATGTTAAAACCTTAAATAGCCATTTTTGTTACTATATATACCAACAAGAATACGACTAATGTTACTCAATCCATTGTATTTCTCTTGCACCCCTTTCACATTATAGTTAACTATTTATATTTTTTTAATGACTCCCAAACATGATGCAGTTAATTATATCAGTACATTCAAGAAAACTTTCAATAGATTGACAATATTTCAAACATATCATTTGAATTGAGGAATATGTTGGACAAATCATTTATATTCATTATTTCATAGGAATACAAAGTGAAGCAACTCACTCATGCTAATATTTAATCCCGTAAGTGAATTTATTGAAAATCTTATCATATTAAAGTTTTTCAATATTGATTATGAATTTTTTTTATCAAATACATACAGGGAATCGAGCAAATTTTTATAAGTCAAAAAGATGGAATCCTGCTACAGCTGCACTTTGAGCGACGAAGTTCTCAATATTATGTTATTTCCATAATTTAGTTATGAATATCTGTCATATTTTCGTTATTTTCCTTGATAAGTCTAGGTTTATATATCTTATAATTTTCTTTTTAGAACTTCAATATAATTCGTGAGTATTTCTATTGTTATTATTTAATATATTTACTATTTATTTATGTTGTTTACTTTTTTAGTAGATAAAATTTCGAATTAGCTGCTTATGTTTACAAATCATAATGTTTGCATATGTAGGGTGGTAAAAAATAAATTACAATACAATTCAATTGTTACATAAGTTTAGGAAGTTCGGTTGTTATCACCTAATATATTTTAATTGTTATTTATATAATATCTTAAAATGACATTTTAGAGAGGTATATACTGAAGTAGTAATATCAATTGTAAGGAAGGGAGTTTGAATTGGATCCCTTTTAAAATGTTAAGTCCTGCTTTCAATTTAAAGAATAAAACAAATTTATTTCTAGGTGATATGTGATAGTGAGTGAGAAATAAATAAAGACAGAGATAAAGAAATCACATAATGATGTATTGTGTTTCACCTAAGGTGGGTTACGTTCAGTCCTCACAATCTATGAGTTTTTCCACTAAAGTGTTTGACACGAGAACATTCTTGCTTTTACACTATCTTTCTTGATCAGTTACACTTACATTATTCACCTTTCAACCTTAAAATAATTTTTACAACTAACTTTCAACCCATAAATGATTTTTACAAGCTACCTTTTAATCACTGAAATGATTTTTACAACATATTCAAACTATCTTAAGAGATAGACTTTGAGTTTCAAATTATGTGAAAAGAAAAAGTGCGCAAATTGAGATTGTGGTAAAAAGAGTTCAACTGAAATTTGGAATAAACAATCAAAATAAGAAATTGGATGAGTAGATTTGTGGTTTTCTAAGAAATGGGACGAGGAAGAAAGATGAAAGGGTTAGGGATTTTTTGTTTTGTTTTAACCTAACAATTTTAATTTTTCATTTAAAAAATGCTCAAATCTACGTTGGAATACACTTAGATATACCACACCATTAAAATTGGCCACATTAGTGCAAAATCGGGGAAAATATATGAGAGATTGCAAAATCAAAAAGGGATAAATATGAGGGACAAAAATTGCTCATTTTAAACTAAGGAGCCACAATTGCGCAATTAAGAAACTAGAGGGGTCAAAAGTGCAATTAAGTCAATAAAAAATTATAAAATTTGACAAATGTATTATAATTCACTATAGATTTCAACTTTGCATTATGAACATATTAGATTATATGTTATCACCTACCTAATGTACTCACACTCTAATTAAGGTTATATGGTTAAGGTTTTTTATCCTTGTACATACAATTCATATTTTTATTAGCTTTTAATTTGGGTTGAGGTTTTTAATTGAATTGGATAAATCAATGGACCACTGATTCTTTGAGTTTGGTTGAGTTAGTACAAAAAACTAACTGAAGTCATAAAAAATAGTAATTATTTTTATCCTGACTTGACGAGCCAACCCGCCCTGCTCCATGTTCTCCTTGTTTTTTAGTGGGTAAAATAGGACGGACCAACTTAGGTAGACGAATTCAAATTTTCATCTCAACTCACCTAAAATGGCAGGTAAAATGGATCGACCCGGCGAGTTCGACTCACTTTGCCATCCATAATAATTTTAAGGCTTAATTATGCAAAAGGTCCCTGCAAATAAGAGTCAATTTAATTTTAGTCCATGTACAAACATTTTCTCTCAATTTAACCTTATAATTTCAAATCATTTTTAATTTGGTCCCTCCTCATATTTTTTAAGTGAAGTGGACATAATATGATGATATGGCGTGAATGACATTGCTAATTTCTTGTGGACTAACCATTCTCTAGTATTAATCACATATTTTAATCAATTTTATTCATTTTCTAAAAAAAAATTAGAAAGGAAATGATGAAGATAAATCTTTTGTTGTAGTTGTTGAAAAATATTACTTGACGATGAACTTGTAACAATGTATCAGATATTGTCACATAAATGACTTTGTTGATGTTTGTATCACAATTTAGTAGAAAATCACGAGCGATTGCATATTTTACTGGAATATGCCTTGTATATTTTCTTGAATGTGTCATTATCAACTGAACAATGTATGCAATATTATCTTCATAAGGAACTCCTGTAGTTATATTTATGGAACCCAATGCACTAGTCCCTTACGAATGTTGAATCATATGCCTCAACCAAAACACTTTTTCGACTTATCTCATGTTGTTCTAAAATTTGCTCATTATTTGATGATATTGTTGTTGTGGTTTATGTCACATATCTCCATAAAATAGTTATACTTCTTGATGTAAATAAATAACTTTTTTCTAATCTATATCATTATGAGAATTATACATATAACTTGTATCTCTTATATAACAAAGTATATTTGTTGTTGTATATATAAAGAAGTCCATCTGTCTAATAGATCAAAAATAAATAATTAGCAAAATACAGTATCATTTGATTGTAATTATATATGGTACTTCAGGATCAAGACAACTATGTGATGAACAAGTCGACTACCTATAGATAAAAAACGACATTTCAAGAAAAATAATCTTATTTATGACGTGAGAATGATATGATATATGTGTGAGATGTTAATTTTGTATGTATTTAACATTCAATTTATAAACTAATTTGCAAAATTTAAAAATAAAATAGTCTATATTTACAATTTTGAAAAACAAATTGATAATTTACACTATTTTTTTATAAGCAACAAAACTATATTAAAAAAGAGTAAAAGGAATATGCAAACTCATGACATAAAATATTCTTTAAAATTAAATATATCTTAGACATTCTAATGATTTATACACCAATTAGAATACTTCCACTTTAAATTACTCGGCAACCTCAATAGGTAAACTTTTTACTAGACGCAAAGTTGTTAGATAATACGCTAATTCCCTCAAAAAATATTTTGTTACATTTGATGTGTGTTGGCATGCATATCCATTCATAATTCATACCAACACGCAATAAAAACGGGATGGAACGCGCAAAGGAAAGAAAAGTCTCCAACGACAAAATATCATTGAGGGCTAATTGACCAAGATGTCCTTTTTGTGTGTTTCATGCCAATTTAATTTTATGTATAAAGAAGAAAGAGAAGGGTATGTTTGTTTAGTCAAAAAAGAGAAGGGTATGTTTGCATTGGTTGACTTGAACTCGGTTTTTAAGTGGTGTTGACAAGATCCAAGAGTCAAATGAGCTCTCTAACAAGTGGCCCTTACGTTGAACCATGGAGTGTTTCAACTTTCAAGCAACATAGGACAAAATCAATCAAGTTCAAAAGATCAACACAACATTGTTATATAAAAATGCAATGTCCGATTGCACTTGTACGGACCCAAATATAGAAATTCATCATCATTGAAAGGTTATATGAATTTGTATATATAATTTTTTTTAAGTTTAAATTTTGATGTTTTTAATATAAAAAAATTTCTTTAAAATTATTAACAAGTGTTCTTAAAATATTTGCTAACAAAATTTATATAAAAATAAAATCAATACGACGCAAGGTTTGGCGATTACTACTAGTAATTTGTAGTAGAAACAAACCGTATCACGATAAACATCTAACAATAAAATAATGCTAGTACCAGATGACAAACAGTTGATATAATAAAATAATAGAAAAATACGTTATTCTTTAAGGTTTACCAAAGTATTAATTTGATTTTTTTTAATATTTTCACAAAAATATGTACATCATTGTCCTATTTAACACATTTCTTTCAAATCATTATGACCTATTGACGATTATTATATACTATAATTTTATTTTCTGTATATTTTTTTTTGTCTTAGAAACAACCATCATAAAAGACTTTTTTATTAATAGTAGAACAATTATATGTAAAAGACTTTCACCAAGCGGTAGAACAATTCTATAAATCATTAGCATCTTTATTCTTAAAAAAAATATGCAAAAACTTTCAAATCATGAATAATAATATTTAGATATGTCATATCATCCACCAAATCACTTGAATGTAAATTGGCTTCCAAATCCGAATGAATTTGATAATTTTGAACGTTATCCTCTAACATTGCATCACTCTAAAAATTAACCTCTAATACACATATTTAGATAATGAAGATCTTCTCTTTGTTGTTATGTGCCATCTGAATTAGGTAAATTGGATCCAAAGATCTTGTGAGTTACATTTGTTTCCTAATGTAACTCGACATCAGCTTCTTTCGAAGGGAGTGAATATGCTACCACTTCCTCAACTGATTGTGATTCAAATGCTTCATCATTATTTTTGTCAATTATTTCCAGGTCGAAGGGAGAAACTTCTTGAATAACTGTGTTGTATCCTAGTTCATTGTTAGGAATGTGATCAACAAAAGAAGAATTAACAACACATTGAGTACTGACTTTATTTGTTTGTACTTTGAAGTTCGACTTTGTCCGGAGCAACAATGTTTTTAGAGACATATATTTTTTTACCGACTTATTTACAACTGCAACTTCTTCAACAAATTGAGTTATTCCATGACCATTAGAATATTTTCGGCAGTTATCTATGGAATGTCCTACAATCTTACATGATTCACAAAATAGTAGAAGTTTTTCATAATCAATGCAAACAAAAAATGCATATCATTCACATTCAGCCAGAATGCGATCTCTCAGCTCTTGTGTCATGCCCCAATATTTTTGTGTTGGTTGCTTTATCAAGAGATAAAGGAGTGTCAATGTCTGAAGCGATTGTGAATATGATCTTTGACCTTCAATACTCCTGAGGTAGATTGTAGATAAGAATCTAATATCGATTCTTTTCTTAAATACTCTTTTATTGAAAAAATAATGTTTTAAATAAATTTTGTTAAAACTTTTTCTCGAAGAATCCTAAGATTTTCATTTTCTTCCTTCATCATCTTCCAACATTTCACTCTATACCCAAAAATTTAAGCAAAAATTTTAAACAAAATCCAAAGTTTCAAATCCAACTTTTTTATGATTTTTTCTTAAATTTATGGGTTTAAGGTGAAGTATTGGAAGACGATGAAGGGAAGAAGATGAACATCTCATGGTTCTTTAAGAATTTTATTAATAAAATATCAATTAAAAATATTATTATTTACTAAAGGACTATTTCAATATTTGCCATATCATCATCGTTTAATACAAGTCACATTCGTAATGTCCAAGTTTAATTACATTTCTATAATAGAATGTGTTAAAAAGAGTAATGGTATATATGCTTTTTGACTTGAAGAATTTAAGTGCTATAAAAACATTTAAAAAATCAAACTGATACTTTGGTGAAATTTAAACCATCCGAAATTACTGTCTTTTTTATACCCATTTTTCTTCCTATGAAGTATGAACCCACCCCATATTTCATCATCTATATTTTACCTTTTCACATTATTTTTCTTTCTCTAATTTTGTTGGATTCCTCAACCCACTTCTTCATTTTTATAGCATAAGTAGTTAATGTTATTTTGGATTTCAAAAAAATTTGAAAAAACAATTTATGCCACCGATAAGATTACTGGGTTGAGTCGCGGACTAGGTCGCTCTCTTTAAGACGTTTCGAGGCACTGCCCAAAGGTGCAAGGCAGACTATCAACCACGAAGTCCCCAGGATAAAACAGCCCAGATCACTGTACGGAGTTCTACTGCACTGCAGAAAACTGTTCGAATTACACCCTCAATATGGCAGTCTAACAACTACCACTCGTAATATGGCACCAAGGCCACTCAAGAAAAAGAAGAAGTAGAAGTAAGAACGGGGGGAAGAAGAGAGAAAAGCCTCAGAATCGGAGTGTTTTTGGTGCGAGTTCTCAAGTGAGGAGAGTCCTCTATTTATAGAGGAATTTCGTAACTAGATCAGAGAAATTGGTGGATCCATCAGAGCGCTCCAGTTGACCGATCCAATTATTGGAGTGCTTTACGTGGCACCTAGAGTCAGGGATTTGACCGGGCAAAAAGGAAGGACTGAAACAGATCATTAGGCAGATTCGGTGGAGGGCAGTTACGTAATTAACGCAACAATCAGTGATAAAACGCAAGCATTCAATTTTCAAAATTAATTAAATAATTTTTAATTTTCATTAAAAAATAATAATACACCACAAGACCAAGACCAAGGCCCAGGCCGGGCCGAGCCGGACGGACGGCGGCGACGGCGCGCGTGTCTGGTGGTCAACTTTGCTTGCGTTCTCCCTCCTTCACAAAATTGGGGTAGCCCTTGGGGCACATCCCAAGGTACATACCTCCACCTTATATACCCTTCCAAAGTGTGGTATCCCTCCTATGTGGGACTTCTCATTTTTTTCAATTCACAACCACACTAGTTCATTAATGTCACCATTAATACCAACAATTCCTTCAATAATTATTCATCATTTCCAACAATCCCCCACTTGAATTTAAAAAGGAGAGGTTTCAAAAGTATCGTCAAACGCTTCTATAAGATTGTGCATAAACAAATGTGTCGCTTGACTTGAACCTTTGCATAGTAAGTAAGATTCAGATTCAACAAGAGTGACTCGTAGTCTTGAACTCTATCTCTGATATCAAACCCACACACAACCTTTTCATAGGGTGTATTCTCAAAAGCCCGTGCATTTAAGGCCATGCATGTATATCCCAGTATAGTGAATGCTCTAGGAATTTTGCCTCGAAATTCCATAGGAAGCGGCCCCCACTTCCACATTCACATAGGTGAGTCTATCAAGAGTACTCCTGTAGCTAGGTACTCCACTCCACATAGAGTATAGATCTCATTAAGAGTTTCTATTATCTCATCCTTATATCGTTTCAGGAATCATGCTTCTCTCATAAATACATAGCATGTTCATCTCATATCACTATGACTTGTTATTACCCATTAAACCTAATTCTTGGGATCTCTAGTCTTTTAGGTCGGGTTACCATCATAAGTGACTCATTGATCTATCGGCAATAGTCCCATCCTTTTGGATGTATTTAGGACTTTCTCTCTAGCTAATCCTTTCGTCAAAGGATCTGCTAAATTATCATCAGTGCGTACATGATCCATTAATACAGCTCCTTTAGAGAGTAATTCTCTAATTGTGCTGTGCTTACGACGTATTTGTCGTCTCTTACCGTTGTAATAACGGTTCTCAATTTTTGCAATAGTCGCGGTACTATCGCAGTGGATCAACACAGCTGGTAAAGGTCTTTCCCATAACGGGACCTCAACTAGCAAGCATCTCAACCATCTTGCTTCTTCACTAGCAGTAGCTAGTGTTATCATTTCAGACTCCATAGTGGACTGAGCCAATACCGTCTGTTTCTTCGATTTCCAAGATACTGCACCACCGACTATACAGAAAATATAGCCACTGGTTGCTTTGGAATCATCCGATAAGGTGTTCCAATCAGCATCATTGTATCCTTCAAGAACAGCAGGAAATCTTCGATAATGTAATCTGAGACTCATGGTCCTTTTAAGGTATCTCATGACTCTTTCAATAGCGTGCCAATGCTCCATACTAGGTCTACTAGTAAACCTGCACAACAATCCCACAACATAGGCAATGTCGGGTCTAGTACAATCAGTGGCATACCTGAGGCTGCCAATGATGCTCGCATATTCAGTTTGTCTAACACTTTCACCAGTGTTCTTGAAAAGTTTCACACTTGGATCATATGGTGTGCAAGCAGGTTTACAGTCAAAGTAATTATATTTCTTTAGGATCTTTTCAACATAGTGAGATTGATCAAAAGAAATTCCCTCCTCTGACCTAGTAATCTTTATTCCAAGGATTACACTCGCTTCTCCGAGGTCTTTCATATCAAAGTTGTTACTCAACAGTGATTTCACATTGTTGACGGCATGAATGTTTGAACCAAATATGAGTAAGTAGTCTACATAGAGACATATGATAGTGCAAATGCCATTTTCAAACTTGTAATAAATACATTTGTCACTTTCATTCACTTTAAACTCATTCGACAAAATCAAGTTATCAAATTTTTCATGCCATTGTTTAGGAGCTTGTTTAAGACCATACAGAGACTTATCTAACTTACAAACCTTGCTTTCTTGCCCATGTATCACAAAACCTTCTGGTTGTTCCATATAGATTTCTTCTTCTAGGTCACCATTTAAAAAAGCTGTTTTTACATCCATCTGGTGTATCACCAGGTTATGAATAGCCGCAAGTGATATGAACACCCTAATGGATGTTATTCTAGTGACAGGCGAAAAAGTGTCGAAGAAATCTATATTTTCTCTTTGTCTAAAACCTTTGGCTACAAGGCGTGCTTTGTATTTATCAATAGATCCATCGAGTTTTAGTTTCTTTTTCAAAATCCATTTACATCCTATAGGTTTGCAACCAGGAGGCAAGTCCACTAAGTGCCAGGTCTTGTTAGACTCTAGGGAATCCATTTCATCGTTGATAGCTTCTTGCCACAAATCTGCATCCAAAGATGACAATGCTTCCTTGAGATTTGCAGGATCCTCTTCCAAGTTATAGGCCATATATTCAGGTCCATAATCTTTAGCAACTATCACTCTCTTACTCCTTCGAGTTTCTGTTTCGTCTTGTTTGTTGCTTTCAGAGCTTCTTATCACAGGAGCTTGTATTGGTTCGCCGCCCCCACTATTTCTCGATTTGAAAGGAAATTTATTTTCATAGAAGTCAACATCATTTGATTCTATGATTACTTTAGCATTTAGGTCGTAAAACCTATAAGCTTTACTGTTTACCGCATACCCAATGAATACACATTCATAGGCTCTACTAGCGAGTTTAATTCGCTTGGGATCGGGGATTCTGACATAAGCCAGACAGCCCCAAGTTCGAAGATAAGACAAGTTGGGTTGTCTTTTCTTCATTATCTCATAGGGAGATGTTTTGTTTTTAGATTTAGGGATTCTATTTAGAACATAGCAAACAGTCAAAATAATCTCCCCCCACCAGTGAGAGGCAGCACCAGAATTAAGCATAATAGCAACAACAAGTTCAGTAAGAGTTCTGTTCTTTCTTTCAGCTTTACCATTCATTTCAGGTGAATATGGAGCAGTAGTTTCATGTATAATTCCTTGTGTTTTATAAAACTCATTAAACAAACTGGAATCATACTCTGTTCCTCTATCACTGCGAAATCTCTTAATCTTCTTATTAAATTGATTTTCAATTTCAGTTACAAATATCTTAAACATGTCAAGCGCTTCACTTTTATTTTTCATAAGATATACAAAAGTATAGTCGGAACAGTCGTCAATAAAAGTAATAAAATAACGCTTTCCATTTCTGGTTAAAGTCCCATCTAGTTCGCATATATCAGAATGTATTAAGTCTAACGGTTCAGATTCTCCAACTACTGATTTATGTGAACTCTTAGTTATTTTAGCTTGACTGCAAAAATCACATTTTTCTAAATCTTTTAAGGATAACTTTGGAATTAAGCCTAAGTTACTTAAATTCGAAATTACTCGTTTATTCATATGACAGAGTCTAGCATGCCAAATATTAAAATCACACAACATATAAGCAGAAGGAAACATTTTATTGATTTCAACATTCAATTTAAACATGCCATCAGTAGCGTACCCTTTCCCAACAAAAATACTATTTTTAGAAATAGTGTACAAATCTGCCCCTATAGTTTGAGTAAACCCTGCCTTATTGAGAAGAAAACCAGAAACCAGATTCTTCCTTATTTCTGGAGTGTGCATGACATCTTTCAGAATTAAGGTCTTTCCTGATGTGAATGTTAGTTCCACATCTCCAATACCAGCAACATTAGTGGTGTGGGAATCTCCCAACAACACTTTCTTATCTTCAGCAGCAGTGTATGTTTTAAACATAACACGATCATAACAGACATGGTGGGAGGCACCAGTGTCTATCCACCATCCATCTGATCCACCAACAAGGTTGATCTCAGTTATCATAGCAATGAATTGCTCTTCTGTCAAGTTAGCCTGATTAGCAGGGCCTGGCTTGTTCCTACACTTGCGTGCAATATGACCCTCTTTTCCACAGTGAAAACAGAGAAAAGGAGTAGGGCCATTTCTAGGAGGTGGTAGCTACTTTGCAATTGGGGCCTTTGGAGGGTTCCCATTCATGTTGTTGTTCTTTGAAGGGTGATTCTGAATCTTTAGCTGTTTGCTGTTTGGCTTCAGAACTGCTCCGATGAATTTCTTTTTCTTGTTATTTGCCACAAGAAGAACTTCATCTTTCTTGTCTTGCTTACGGGATTCTTCCTCAATTCTAAGGCGAGTTATCAGACTTTCTAAAGAGAATTCTTTTGTTTTATGCTTGAGAGAATTTTTAAAATCTTTCCAAGCAGGGGGCAGTTTGTCAATAATAACAGCAATTTGAAACTGTTCATCAAGGGACATACCTTCAGTAATGATTTCGTGAGCAATTTTCTAGATTTCATGAGACTGAGCTTCCATGGATCTGTCATCTGTCATCTGTTATTTGAGGTAGCGGCTAACAGCATACTTTTTGGCTCCAGCTTCCTCAGTATCATATTTCTTCTTCAGAGCTTCCCAAACCTGTCTAGCAGTATTGCTGTCTGAACTGTAGTAATCATACAGATCATCAGCAAGTCCATTTAGAATATAACTCTTACATAAGTAATCATTATGTTCCCATTGGGTTAATTCAGCAGCTTTCTTATCCTATTCTGTTTGTTCAGCATTTTCTGGAACAACAGGAATGCCATCCTTCAGAACGTTGGCAAGGCTTTTCGTGGTTAGAAAAAATAACATCTTTTTTTGCCATCGTTTGAAGTGACTTCCTTCAAACCGAAACGGTTTGTTGTAGTCAGAAGCAGAAGAACCTGTCCCAGTAATTTCATCGGTAGACATGGCAGTTCGAAAAACGTCTTAAAATTGTTATTTTGGATTTCGAAAAAATTTGAAAAAACAATTTATGCCACCGATAAGATTACTGGGTTGAGTCGCGGACTAGGTCGCTCTCTTTAAGACGTTTCGAGGCACTGCCCAAAGGTGCAAGGCAGACTATCAACCACGAAGTCCCCAGGATAAAACAGCCCAGATCACTGTACGGAGTTTTACTGCATTGCAGAAAACCGTTCGAATTACACCCTCAATATGGCAGTCTAACGACTACCACTCGTAATATGGCACGAAGGCCACTCAAGAAAAAGAAGAAGTAGAAGTAAGAACGGGGGGAAGAAGAGAGAAAAGCCTCAGAATCGGAGTGCTTTTGGTGCGAGTTCTCAAGTGAGGAGAGTCCTCTATTTATAGAGGAATTTCGTAACTGGATCAGAGAAATTGGTGGATCCATCAGAGCGCTCCAGTTGACCGATCCAATTCTTGACTTCAGGAAACGTGTGCTCCAAAACTGCTGCCCACTCAAAACGTGCGCCTTTGACTGCCTGAATATGCGCTAGGGTTTTGACTTTGAATAATGACCGGGCAACAGCAGTTACGTGGCACCTAGAGTCAGGGATTTGACCGGGCAAAAAGGAAGGACTGAAACAAATCATTAGGCAGATTCGGTGGAGGGCAGTTACGTAATTAACGCAACAATCAAAGATAAAACGCAAGCATTCAATTTTCAAAATTAATTAAATAATTTTTAATTTTCATTAAAAAATACTAATACACCACAAGACCAAGACCAAGGCCAAGACCGAGCCGGCCGGACGGACGGCGGCGGCGGCGCGCGCGCGCGCGTGTCTGGTGGTCAACTTTGCTTGCGTTCTCCCTCCTTCACAAAATTGGGGTAGCCCTTGGGGCACACCCCAAGGTACATACCTCCACCTTATATACCCTTCCAAAGTGTGGTATCCCTCCTATGTGGGACTTCTCATTTTTTTCAATTCACAACCACACTAGTTCATTAATGTCACCATTAATATCAACAATTCCTTCAATAATTATTCATCATTTCCAACAGTTAACAAGATATAAGACTTATAAATCCAGGAAATAAAATTTCTTCACTTTAGAGAGGATGTTTGGAATAGAGAGATAAAATGTGAGAGAAGAAGGTCAATACAAGCAGTATGTTGGGAAGGAAGTGAAACGTGTTGGTGTAAGCCCTAACACCAATGTATTTTACATAGATTATTATTTGTATTATGTATTTAATTCATATTTCAAATTTT
Source organism: Cicer chorassanicum (assembly GCA_037974735.1). Lineage (NCBI taxonomy): Eukaryota > Viridiplantae > Streptophyta > Magnoliopsida > Fabales > Fabaceae > Cicer > Cicer chorassanicum. Next base: position 53,824,440 of record JBBPBP010000004.1, read on the forward strand.
GGATATATGTACAAGACATCATTTATTATGTTATTAATCGTATAATATAAAAGTCCTTAGAATAGATAATTCGTTCAGTAGAGCATCAAATATGACTTGATCATGAGATCTTATTGAACATTTAAAACACTATTATTAAAGTATCCATAGTCAAAATATTATTGTTAATTAGGACAAGAATAATACATCAAGACTATTATGTGAGTCAACTGATGAACACATCTTACATGTCGTGGATATGAGATATCAAATCATCACATTGGTATAAATATTAGGAGTAATATTTATACTAGGTTGACCAGCTTAAAGAATGCTACATAATTGTTGTGTAAGTGTCATTAGCGTATTTCATGTGACCATAGTGAGTAGTCCTTTGACTTGAAGTCACTACAATGCTTACATGGGAAATTGTAGGCTTTAAGTCCATCAAACATTGTTTGTAACAAGACAATCATAAATATGGTTATTAGGCCTGCAATAAACCATATTGAGGGGGGGGGGGGTGTGAGTGATATAGATATGATTCGTTTCTCCTACATAATAGGAGTTATGTCTTGGGGTCCATCGATAGAGTGAGACCGTGGAAATGCATAACCATTCTAGAATGAGAACCAATAT
>JBBPBP010000004.1:53825231-53852413 GCA_037974735.1 Cicer chorassanicum
GGGGGGGGGGGGGGTGTGAGTGATATAGATATGATTCGTTTCTCCTACATAATAGGAGTTATGTCTTGGGGTCCATCGATAGAGTGAGACCGTGGAAATGCATAACCATTCTAGAATGAGAACCAATATGTGATATTGGGTTTATTGATTTTAGGCATCTGCTCGAAAATTGAGAAATAAAGAATTGAACATTGCAAGGATGACACATATTGTGACTTGCGTTTAACTAGATATTTGGATAATTACTGCACAGTAAATAGTAGTCGCGGTAAAATTTAAATCGTATCACTGATTTTTTCATAATTTGGGTAGCAATGATGCATTGTTAGAGAACAATAATTGTTTATAGTATTTTATATTATATAAAATATATATAATATTTAATATTATTACCATTTCAGTGATAATCTATAAGGGTCACACACATAGAGTACTACTAGTGGAACAAATGATTAAATTAAATAAGATTTGATTTAATTAGATGTTAGTCGTATTAAATATGATTTAATACATTAACATATTTATAATTTATTTAATTGAATTTGATTTGATTAAATAAATAAAGGTTGACAATTAATTGAATTAAATATGATTTAATTTAGTTAGTAGTTTATATTTAATTGAAAGAGTTTAATTAAATATAATCATTTAGACCTTATTTTGGCTATGGATTGCCACTACCTCACATAATGGCTAGCACTACGTTTAGTTTTGTACTTGTGTGGAATATGTAGAGATGCCAATAATTTTTGTGTTGGTGATCAAAGTTAAATAACACTTCAAGATAGATGCTCTGTATTGGTGATTTGTATTCTCATCAACGCTTCAAGAGGTAAAGAGATGAACGCATATGTAAAATTTTGTGCTTACATGGTCTTTGGCTATGAAATTTTTCTACTCATGAGAATGATTTTAAAAGAGTTTTAAAAGTCTATCTAATGATTCTTCAACAAAGCGTCGGTGGACCAAACAAAGGGAAACTACCAATGTCATGAGAAATACAAGGTTTTTCATAGCAAGCACAACTTATCAATGTCATGAGAAATACAAGGTTTGTTGTAACACCCCGATTTTAACAGCGCGAATGTATTTTTTTTCAAAAATAAATTAAGAAAAACCATGGCAAACATAAACGACGAAAATCATAATTAATTACATCATAATTACAACAAGTAAAATAGTTTTTGAGACGATAATCCAAATATATCCAAATATAAAATACACCGGATCGAGCTTTGATACCTATCATGCATCGCTCATACCCCTTGGGTATTATCGGCAGACACCTGTACTGCTCCAAGAAATACTAATCCCTCCATGGTCACGTCAAAAAATGGAACATGGACCCACTAAAACAAAAGTCATCTGACCGTATAAGTTATAATTACAGTCATCCCAAAATAAACTAAGTACAACCACCAAAAGAAAGACATCAAGTCCCTATACAACAAAACTAATCTGATTATACTCTAGCAACTAACATGGGTGAACTCCACACACTCCGCAAATCCCTTCTGACGCAGTATCCATCTTCGAGGTAACCTCCTCGTCCTCTACATCCATAGAAGGATCGGTCTCTTCAGAAGTCAGATCCACCCACGAGATATGTGGCTTCGGCAATGCTGGAATGTCAAAATAATCCAATAGTTCAGTGACGGTTGGTAAGAGATCATTCGCCAGAAATGGGAGCTCTGACTCGGCCCTCCTAGATGGTCCAACTATCTCTCGCTCCACTGGCATCGGCCCATTATCCTTTCCGCCAGTCCCCGGTCCAACCACTGTATCCTCAGCACCTACGGTGGCCTTTGCCTCAACTCTAACTGAGGAATCCTTCGCATTTTCTCAAGCTCTACTCATCCCAAGAACCAATCCTAAAGGTACTGGATAGTCGATCTTCTCACGAGCGAGTTCCACAAGATATACTGCCCCAACTTTCCTACTCGTCCTCACTACCCTCCCCGTATAAGTAGCATTGCTTGAGATAGTCATATACCCAAGCAGTCGGTGAGTGTCGATCAGGGAAGTCTAACGACGTTACCGTCGTCAAGGCAACAGTTGGTGGAATGAACTCGGGTATCATATGAGGGCAAATCCCAATTTCCATAATAATTGTAGAGGGTCACCAACCGAAATTAACAAATAACATTTGGAGAAAATTTTACATTTCAAATGCTCAAGAGAACCTTTCATCTTAACATACTCATTGAAAGGGTTTTCATATGTCAAAAATGCATAAACAATGTTGAAAAATGAAGTTTTTAACAAAACTTCACCGTCGTATTCGAATACAACACTATCGTAGCCAAATACAAGTGATAAGTCAATAGCTAAAACTGAACATCTGTATTTGAATACGAGACAGGATGTTGTCGAATACATGTATTCGAATACGAGACAGGATGAAGCCGAATACGAGACAGGACAAATCAGTAGCAAAAATGCATTTTCGTATTCGAATACAGCATGGTCGTAGCCGAATACAACTACGAGGTTTTGTATTCGAATACGATGTTAAAATTTTAAATAAAAACTGAACGTTTCAAATATGTATTCGACTACACACTGCATGTAGCCGAATACAACTGCGAAATAATGTAAGTTTCCAGTTTTGAAAATGGTTCGAAATCATTTAACACTTTACGATACAAAGTCCATCAATAACACTTCAAACATTCATAATATCAATTATGAACACATAATTCACACCAAATTAATCTCCACAAATTCACACTTAATCACACATCAATCATTCATAACATCAATTATGAACACATAATTAAATCCAAACTTAATCAACACAAATTCACACCTCAAAGCAATTACGGCACAATAATAAACAACAACCGGGTATGTATATACAATCATCATAGTATAACAAACATGATTCGCGTGCCATGCACCCTAATGCAATGCGTATATGCCAATGCACATGATTCTGGAATTTCCAAAACAAAACCCTCATCGAGGGGCGTAAATCATAATTGTACCGCCTATCACATGCCTTAGTACTAATTACCGAGGTGCAGTCGCTCACAGGCTAGCACGATTTACTAGAGTGTAGCCTATCACAGGCCTTACACATCAGTTAAATCCTCGTAAGGATAAGATGGAACAACTATCACATGGAACCATCCCGTGGCCCATCACGGTCACCACTTAACACCGTGGCCCATCGCGGTCACCACTAACACTGTGGCCCATCACGATCACCACAAGCTATGAAATGCATGAGCACACTATGACTCTTTTCACCACAATCATTAAGTAAATGCAGCTATTAAAAGACTCCCCATTTTTAATACTCATTTAACACTAACGATTTTTCAAACTTATCATAGAGCATATTCAAAACATTTTTTCCTCAATAAACTTCATAACGCACATATTAACAGGTATAAATACATAATCACTTCAAACTCAAACTCCACAAATTCACACATTGAACACACACATTAATCACATCAAATTTAATTGTAAATTCATAACATATAACAAAACGTATTTTCACTCAAAATATATATATATATATATATATATATATATATATTCACGTCGAAAATGATTTTTCACGCAATCACACCTTAAACATACATCAATCACACATATAGAGTCCCTATAGTAAACTAGAAATTTGGAAGGAGCCCTTACCTTAGTTATCGCTTTTTCAACCGTTTCCGCTACTGTGACCAAATACGGTGAAAACTCTCGCTCGCGTCAAAACCTCAAAAGTTAGCTCACAAGCACCGCAAAGTAGAGAAGAGTAACTTTCCCTTCTGTCACTTCTCGAATGGAAGCTTAGATCTGTGAGAGAAATGGAGGTTTACGTTTGCGGTTTTTGAAAACCACTAACACGGTTTTCTTTGAAACAGAAAAGAAAGAAGAAGGAAGGAAGAAGAAAGAGTTCGCGAGGCGTGGGAGGAAATGTTTTCAGTTTTCATGTTTTCCTTTTCCTTTGCTTTCTTCTCACACACACACACACAGATATGTGTGTGTGTATATATATATATATATATTATTAAAACCAATCCATAAATATCTAAATACTCTTACACACATCACTTCACTCACATCTCAACCTATTTTGACAAAAATATCTACTCTCGTCGCAACTCAATTGACAAATAAAATTTTCAACAACGAGTGATATTTTTAACAAAACTTCCCGGTATTAAATTCTTCGCAACATAACTAAATTATTCTCCGACAAATAATTTTAAATAGGTCTCAAAATATATATATATATATATATATATATATATATATATATATATATATATATATATATATATATATATATATATTACAAACTCTAACAAAATAGATTTTTGTACTTAATTCACAAAATGAATTAAAATTGGGCTAAATGCCTCAGCAATCCAACACAAAATATACTAAAATTGCATAATTTAGAGTTTAAAAACTAAAGGTCTTACATTACTACACTCCTAAAATTAGTTTCGTCCTCGAAACTACGCGTCGATAAACAAATCAGGGTGTTGTTCCCTCATCTTGCTCTCTAGTTCCCAAGTCGCATCTCCAGTAGTTGGGTTCCAAATCACTTTGACCAATGAAACTTCCTTATTCCTTAATTGCTTAATCTTCTTGTCGTCAATTCTTACAGGTAGTACTTCGAATGACAAATTTTATTTTAGTTGAATTGTGTCTGGTTCGATCACATGCGACGGATCCGGAATGAATTTCCTTAATTGCGACACGTGAAATACGTCGTGAATTTTGGACAGTATCGGAGGCAAAGCAATCTAATAAGCTACAGGTCCAGTTCGTGCAGAAATCTGATATGGTCCAATAAATTTCGGAGTTAATTTCTTTGGTTTTATGGCTCTGCCAACTCCAGTCGTAGGTGTGACTCTCAGGAACACATGGTCACTCTGCTTAAATTCTAAAGGTCTGCGATGCTTGTCCGCATAACTCCTTTGACGATCTTATGAGACCTTCATTTTCTCTTTTATCTTTTTGACCTTATCTGTAGTCTGTTGCACAATCTCACGTCCTACAATCATACTGTCACCATCCTTATACCAACACAAAGGCGTTTGACACTTGCATCCATACAGAGCCTCATATGGCGCCATTCCAATACTTGCGTGGAAACTATTGTTGTAGGTAAACTCAACCAACAGAAGTACATCATCCCAACTTCCTCTATCATCTAATACACATGCTTTTAATAAATCTTCCAAGGACTGATTCTTCTCTCAGTTTGTCCGTCCGTTTGTGGATGGTATGCTGAACTCAATCTTAGTTTTGTTCCCAACACCTCATGCAACGCTCCCCAAAAGTGCGATATGAATTTCGGGTCACGGTCTGATACAATACTCGATGGTACTCCGTGTAATCTCACAATCTCAATAATGTAGATCTCTGTTAGCTTATCTACCTTATAGGTGGTCTTTACTGGTAAAAAGTATGCAGATTTAGCTAATCGATCCACTATCACCCAAATAAAATCACTCTTTCTCCTTGTTTTTGGCAATCTAGTTATAAAATCCATGCAAATGATGTCCCACTTCCACTCAGGTATATCTAAAGGTTGTAACATTCCAACAGGTTGCTGATGTTCCACTTTTGCTTTCTGACAAGTTAAATACGTTGATACATACTCCGCTAATTGCCTCTTCATTCCTCGCCACCAATAATTCTGCCTCAAAACCCTATGCTTTGTACTCATTGCAAGAAAACAAATCATACCATCGAAAATTGCTACTTTAAACATGGTTTCCCCCTAGGTATACCTCTAAAAACCAATCCAACAACACTAACACAATATCTTCTAGTAATGGCCAAAAGAGTAATACTAATTATTCCTCAAATAATCAAGCTGAGGATTCTATAGATATTTCTAAAGATGATAACAAATATTTTATCACTCTTCTTCAAACATCCAATACAACTCAACATGTCTGTCCATTTCCAAATCTAGTAAATATTCTGATCCTATTTCTATTTGGATTTTAGATTTGGGGGCTTCTGGTCATGTCTATCCATTTATACAATCTTCTTCAACTATTAAACAAATATCTCCTCTTTCAATAAAATTTCCATAAGGAAATATTATTACCGTTCATTGCTCTAGAACTTTGTATTTCAATTCATATTTTTTATCTCACTAATCTTTTATATATCCCTCAATTCAAATTTAGTTTAATTTAAATTTTTAAACTAACCAAAACACTTAATTGTCAATTAGTTTTCTTATATTTGTCGTGTTATATTCAAGATTTATTGAAGATGATTGATTGTGCATGTTGATTTATTGAACAAGCTTTACATTCTCAATCTATCTCCCAAAATTCTTTCTTATAGTAGTACCACTTATGTTGATAATTCTTACATTACTTATGCGATTTTGCCTTATATGATCAATACTTGTATTAACAATGACGATTTTGATGTTTGGTATTTTAGGTTAGGCCATCCATTATATGTTGTTTTACAACAACTTTGTAAGAGTTTTCCTTATATTTCTATGAAGAAAAATCTGATTTGTGATAGTTGTCACTATGTTATGCAATCTCGATTACCTTTTAATCATAGTATTGTTACTACTTCTCATATATTTAAAATGTTACACATGGATATTTGGGGATCCATAGGTGTTCCTTCCTTCCACGAGGATCATTACTTTCTTACTCCGATCTAGGAATTATAAACATGGTTTCCACTCAATTTTTTTTATGAAGATAAAAATAATTAAGTCTGGTAATGGAGCTGAATTTTTAATGCATTCCTTTTATTCCGATCTAGGAATTATACATCAAGCTTCATGTGTGGAAACTCCACAACAAAATTCCACTGTTAAACGAAAACATAATCTTTTGAATGTCACTAGGGCTTTATTGTTTCATGCTAAATTGCCTAAATATTTTTGGTCTTATGCTTTGTCTCATGTTGTTTTTCTCATTAATCGATTGCCTACTCTTGTTCTAAATTATTTTAAACCTTTTGAAAAATTATACCATAAGCCACCAACATTTCTTTGACATAAAAGTTTTTGTTTGCTTATCTTTTGCTTTAGATCCAATGGCAAGAAAATGTGTTTTTCTGTGATACATATTCGACACAAAAGGTTATCTATTATTTGATTTACATAATATGAATATTATTATATCTAGACATGCTATTCTTTATGAATCTGTTTTTTCCTTTTCATAAAACAACTTATGCTCACGCTTACAATGATACTTATGTTTTTAATTATGAGATATCTATTACAAATGATTCTCTTAGTTTCATTGATTCACCTCAATCTAATGCAACTATTTCTCATACTGGTAACAATATGCCTTATCGTGACAATTTCGACACTCAAAAGCTGTTATGTCTAATGAATCTGATGCCATTACATATGATTTTGACCTTACTGCTTCTCATTCTCCTACTCATGATAACTCTCAACTTGAAAACCAAGCCATTAGGAAATATGATAGACCTAACAATACTCCATCTTATTTGAATAATTATTACTTGAATACTGTATTGAGAAATGAATGTGTTCCACATGCTATACAATATATCCAATATCTGATGTATTATCTTACAATGGCATTTCATCTTCTCATAAGCATTTCATTGCATCCATATCTACTTGTTGTGAACCCACTAATTATAAACAAACTATTCAAGATTCAGTTTGGATCCGTGCCATGAATAATGAATTGGAAGCTTTGGATCAAAATCAAACTTGGGTGATCCTTGATTTACCGTGGGGTAAGAAGTACATTGGTTGTAAATGGGTATATAAAATAAAGTTTAATTCTGATGGAAAAATAGAAATGTATAAAGCTCATCTTGTAGCATAAGGATTTAATCAAATCAAAGGTATATATTTTTTTGTACTTATTCTACAGTTGCTAAATTAACTACAATTAAAGTTCTCTTATCTATTGCCTCATCTCAAAACTGGATTTTACAATAACTATGCATAATTTTTTCTTACATGAAAATTTAAATGAAGAAGTATATATGCAACTTCCCCATGGCATTTCAAATCATTCTCCTAATAAAGTTTACCATCTTATTAATTTAGATCGATGATTTGATTATTGCAGGAAATAACCTAGACGAAATCAATCACACCAAGACCTTTTTAAACCAACATTTCAAAATCAAGGATCTGAGCACATTGAAATATTTCCTAGGAATCGAAAATAACACGTTCAAAAACCGGAATACATCTATGTAAAAGGAAATATGCTCTGGACATACTATCCAACTATTAGATATAGTTACATTAGTAGACTTAGTCAATTTTATTTGTTTGAGTTTGTTAGAAAGAGTAACTAATTCAGTTTACATCCCTTTTCCCTTATTGTCATTTCCCACATATAAATAACTTGTATTAAATCATTATTATTTCAATGAGAAAAGAGGTAATTCAGTAATCTACCATGTGTTTATCATAATAGTAACATGGTATCAGATGACAAAACTCATTAAATCCTTTTTTCTTCAGCATTCCTTCGTATCTCTTCATCTTCTCTGTTCTTAGGGTTCTAACCTCATATTCTCCAAACAAACCCGATTTGCCTCCTCAAGACCCGACTCTTAACCCTCGAAATCCTTATTACCTTCTTCCTGGTGAAAACCCTGACTTCGTTCTCGTCGCACCGCTGTTGAACGACAATAACTACCATAACTGGAGCAAATGCATGAAACGGGCATTATCATCCAATAACAAGCTTTCTTTCATAATGGTTCCCTTGTAACATCCCTTTTTATTTATTTATTTATTTTTTTTTTACAATCAAAATTTAGAATTACCCACGTAAATTCAACAACAACAAACATTTCATAATTAATTAAAAATTCCCCAAGAATCTCAATCAGACAACTTAATACTTCAATTGTAAGAATTCAAAAATTTCGTTCCCAAATAAATAATGCTATAGACTAGAGTTCAACAATAATAATTTTCTTAAAGCTGACCACTGCTACTCCTAGAATTCCTAGAATTAAAGAGATGCTTCATTTATTCTTCTGAAGACTCCTCCGGATGTGCAAGTAAATTGGGAGAGTCGTCTGTCCAAAAGTAAGGGTCATCTCCAACGTACTTACCAATAAATAAATAAAGATAGAAATATAACAATACAAAAATTATATAGTTAATAACACTTATTTCACCCAAATGACCAGGTAGAGATATAACAATACCACATTTACATAATAACATTGATTCCAACCAAATGACTAGGTAAAGATATAACAGTACAATATTTACATAATTAGTAACACTTGTTTCACCCAAACCACCAGATAGAGATATAATAGTACAACATTTACATAATTAATGACACTGATTTCAACCAAATGAGCAGGTAGAGATATAACAGTACAATGTTTATATAATTAGTAACACTTATTTCACCCAAACTACCAGATAGAGATATAATAGTACAACATTTACATAATTAATGACACTGATTTCAACCAAATGAGCAGGTAGAGATATAACAGTACAATGTTTATATAATTAGTAACACTTATTTCACCCAAACTACCAGAGATATAATAGTACAATATTTACATAATTAATAACACTGATTTCAACCAAATGAGCAGGTAGAGATATAACAATACAATATTTATATAATTAATAACACTTATTTCAACCAAATGAGTAGGTAGAGATATAACAATACAATATTTATATAATTAATAACACTTATTTCACCCAATGACCAAAAGGTATGATACCTCAATTATGACATTAAACACACTTTAATGTATAGCAAGACAGACTTTATTACTTAATTTATATGCCAATGTAATGATTCCGGAATATCACCTCCCTGCAAGGGCTTCGTGGGTCCTTCCAAGCAACACCACTAACTCAAAATCCCATGTGGGCTCCAACCAATTATGGACGTACCGCACAACTTATGAATGCATGCATGAATGTAGACACTTTTATAATACATCCTTAATATAATGCGAGACTGACTCATTAAGACACCTATATCTACACCTTCAGAATTACCCGCAATACAACCCTTATAACAACGTATCATATTATGTCCATTGCCCACCATTTGAACATGTTCAACTCAACCATTATAACGACATATCACACAATACTTATTTTCCACACTTTTAACATGTTCAACCAACCGTTATAACAACATATCACACAACATTTAATTTTCACACTTTTAACATGCTCAACCAACCGTTATAACAACATATCACACAACAACATAGCACACAACATTCATTTTCCACACTTTAAGCATATTCAACATAATATAAATTTACTCTCACACATTTTCAGGATAAACACAATCATACATAAGTGTAATTAGAGTGATGCCCTTACCAATATGGGTGTCGTTACTAAAATTCTCACGCAGCGGTCTTTGCTCCAAATGTGTTATACCTTCACAAATTAATTTACTTATCACTTAGTGTCAAAACTTTTTAGTTTTGTTTATTATTATTTTTTTATAGATTGACGTACAAAATCTATTACTCATGTGGCCGTTAATAAAATAATGGTGAGATAACAAAGTTACTAACAACCTATTTCCAGCGATACTAAAAATTTTCCTTCCTTTCCTTTCCTTTCCTGTGTAACAATACTATCTTAATTTATTTATTTATTTTTTTAAGGTCATAAGAGTTAGTATCTATATTTCTGATAGTTGATTAAGAAAATAAAAATCAATAAATGAAAGGTTCTTATCTATCAGGAATAAAGATACAATTAGGGAGACCTATTCATATATCGATCTTATTCTATTTTATCTTATTTTTCATAATATCAATAAAGGATTTTATTCTACTACCAATAAAAATGGTTATATAAAGTTAATAGGGTCATAATTAGAGAATTCTTACTTGAGGGGATAAATCAGTGACTCCTTTATTTCTTGAATTCTTCATTTTTCTCCCTAAACCCTTTCTTTGTTTGTCACAGAGGATTTGTGAATGAGAGGCGTCGGTTAATTTTTTTCCTTTTCTATCCGTAGAGATGGGGAACGTGATGTTTTCAACCTAAGCCCATTAAGACCCTAAATGTTCCCTCATCAGTTTAATGTAATTTTATTATTAATATTATTTACACCCAAAAGTTAAAATAACACAATATAATTAACAATATAATTAAGTTAAAAACTAGTGACTATCACCAACAAATTCTAGAATAATTATCTCTACTTATACTAAGGTAAAATATAAAATAAAATAAAATAAAATGCGTGGATGTTACAGTTCCCTTCCTCAACCTTCTTCCACCAATCTAGTTTTCAAATTGTGGGATCTTTACAATAATATGGTTCTCTCATGGATTACACGAACCCTAGCTTCTCACATTGCACAGAGCGCCATTTGTTTTAACAACGCCACTGACTTGTGGAAGGACCTTCAAGAACGATTTTCCAAGGGCAACCATTTTAGGGTTTCCGATTTTCTCAATGATTTGAATTCCATCAAACAAGGTGATCGTACCATCTCTGCTTACTTTACTGATTTGAAAATATTATGGGATGAGTTGGAATTTCTAAGACCTATCCCTGTTTGTTCTTGTTCCACTCGTTGTTCTTGTTCACTAAGCACCGTCGTGGCTATGTACAAACACAATGAATACCCCCCCATCTGCTTCTTAAAGGGGATTAACGATAACTACAACACGGCCATAACTCATATACTACTCATGGATCCATTACCCTCCTTAAGCAAGGCATATTCACTTGTGGTTCAACAAGATCTTTCCTCAAATCCCAACCAACAAGACTCAACTGCCTTTACCATTAGTTCTGATAATCCTTCACACACAAAATCTCGCTTTACTCAAGGCAATGGGAGATGTCATGGTCAATCATGACATAATATGGTTTGCATTCACTACGAAAGACCAATCACACGGTAGATACTTGTTATTTCAAGCATGGATTCCCCACGGGTTACAAATCTTCTTTACAACACCCTTTAGAGACTTCTGATATCAAGAAATCTCAACCTACACACAATCTCAATGACGATATTTCACCTCTTACACGTGAAGATTTTCAACAATTAGTTTCACTATTTAAAGCTTCTAAGGTACCTTCCTCAAATTCTAATTCAACCAACAAGGAGAATAGTCGTGCTCCTAAATCTCAAATTGTTTCAAGTATCTCCAAATCAGGTACATATCACACTTCTCCCAATTTATGGATTTTAGATTTTGGTGCTTCTGACCATGTTTGCATTAACATTCATTGCTTTAGCACTATTCAATCTATTAAACCTGTTTCTATTTTGTTTTCTAATGGCATGAATTTGTTTACACATTTTTCTAGCACTATTTTCTTTACACCAACATTATTCTTAACTAATGTTTTGTTTATTCCTCAATTTAGATTTAGCTTAATTTCTATTTCTAAATTGACTAAAAATCTCAATTTTCAGTTGGTCTTCTCACATGATTTTTGTGCGATTCATGATATGGTTACCATGAAGATGATTAGGAATGTGGAGCTTCATAATAATCTCTACATCCTTAATCACTCACCTTCTAGACATTTTTTTTCCTAATAGCTTTCATACTATTTCAAATCCTAGATTTGCCAATAATGTAAATAATGTTTCTTGTAATTCTTTTGATCTTTGGCACTTTCGATTAGGACACCCATCTTTTACTGTTTCCAGCACGATGTCTAAACAATTTCCTTACAATTTTATTAATAAAGATTTAGTTTGCAACTCTTGTCATTTAGCTAAACAATGTAGATTGCCTTTTTCTTCAAGTACTACTAAGTCTTTACATGCCTTTGATCTTGTACACATGGATATATGGGGCCCTGTTAATAAAACTTCTTTAGAAGGTTTTTCTTATTTTCTTTCCATTGTAGATGATTTTACACTACACACATGAGTTTTTCTTATGAAGACTAAATCTGAAACAAGAACTTATAATAAGGATTTTATTTCTTATGTTTCCAATCAATTTTCATGTACCATCAAAACTATTAGAAGTGATAATGGCTTCGAATTTCTCATGCCTGAGTTTTATTCTTCATTATGTATTGTTCATCATACTTCATGTGTTGAAACTCCTGAACAAAACTCTATTGTAGAACGCAAACATTGGCATATCTTAAACGTAACGTGTGGTGTTTTATTCCATGCTCATTTGCCTAAATGTTTTTGGTCTCATGCTTTAAAACATGTTGTTTACATCATTAATTGCATTTGCACCCCCGTATTGAATCTTAAAACTCCTTATGAAATGTTATACAATATTCCTCCAACTTTTACTGAATTTAAGGTTTTTGGTTGCTTGGCATATGCTTCTACTTTAACTAATGCCTGCACCAAACTAGGCCTTCATGCAAGACAATGCATTTTCTTGGGTATTAAGATTGGCACAAAAGGTTATATTTTATTTGATTTACATACCCGTGCTACATTTATCTCTAGAAATGTTATCTTTTATGAATCTGTTTTTCCTTATCCTCAAAATAATGCTTCTGCCACTGTTTTAGATCACGACACTAACATTGATGATGTCCTTATTTTTGATATTTCTGTTGTGATGAATCCCCTGCCCCATAATTCCAATTCTGCTATCGCTCTGCATCCTGATGTTTGCCATGTTGTTCCCTCTTCTCATGATTCTCCTTGCATAAATGATTCTATTATTCATCACACTACTCTTGATAGTGATACTTTAAGAAGATCTGATAGGCATCGTCACCCCCTGCATACTTAAATGATTTTCAATGTAATGTTGTTTTGCATCATGATAATCTGCCTCCCTTACATTCCTTATCTACTATTTTATCTTATCATAAATTTTCTCCATCTCACTTTAAGTACATCAATGCTATCACTGTTAGTCATGAGCCATCTCATTATAAACATGCTATTAAACATGATTTATGGATTAAAGCCATGGAGGTTGAAATAAATGCTTTAAATAATAACAACACTTGGGTTATAACTGAGTTACCACCAGGGACTAAGCCCATTGGTTGCATATGGGTATATAAAATCAAGCACAAATCTGATGGCAGCATTGAAATGTATAAGGCTCAATTAGTTGCCAAGGGTTTTAATCAAATTGAAGGCATAAACTATTTTGACACTTATTCTCCAATTGCCAAACTAACCACTGTAAGACTACTACTTGCCTTAGCTTCTTCCAATAATTAGTTTTTACACCAATTGGATGTGCATAATGCATTCTTACATGGGGACTTGGATGAGGAGGTTTATATGAACCTACCCCGAGGTATGTCCACTACTCATCCAAATCGTGTATGTAAACTTTTAAAATCACTTTATGGACTTAAACAATCTAGTAGACAATGGTTTGATAAATTGTCCACTGTCTTACTATCTAAAGGTTATATTCAATCTTCCTCCGATAATTCTTTATTCATTAAAAGAGTTCATCAGTCTTTCACTGGCCTGCTCGCCTCTAAACCAACTTCTACACCTATTTTAAAGGGCGCTAGACTTACTTCCACTAATGGAACCCCCATTTTTGATCCTTCTTTGTACCAATGCCTAGTGGGACAACTCATCTACCTTACAAACGCAAGACCAAATATTAGTTTTCAGTTCAACAACTAAGCCAACATATGTGTTCTCCAACTGACACTCACCTTGAAGCTGCCATACGTGTACTCAAATATCTCAAATCATCACCTGCGAATGGTATTTTCTTGTCTGCCTCTTCTTGCATTCAGCTCAAATCATTCTCTGATACTGACTGGGCCACGTGCCCAGAAACCCGTAAATCTATCAGCGGATATTGTGTCTTTCTTGGTGATTCTTTAATATCTTGGAAGTTCAAGAAACAAGCCACAGTTTCCAGAAGTTCTTCGGAAGCAGAGTATCGGGACATGGCCTCTGCTGTTTGTGAAATATAGTGGCTGACTTATCTCCTTCAATACCTCCAAACTAATTTTACAGCACCAACTCTTTTATATTGTGACAGTCAATCTGCTAGACACATTGCAACTAACTCTTCATTTCACGAATGCACCAAGCATATAGAACTTGATTGCCATCTCGTTCGCGAGAAACTCTAGCAGATGCTGTTTCATCTTCTGCATGTCAGTTCTGCTCAGCAGTTGGCAGATGTTTTCACCAAAGGTTTCGATCCTTAACCGTTTCAGAATTTTTGTTCTAAGCTAGGCTTAATGAACTTATGCGCTCCAGCTTTAGGGAGGCTATTAGATATAGTTACATCAGTAGACTTAGTCAATTCATTTGTTTGAGTTTGTTAGTAACAGTAACTAATTCAGTTACATCCCTTTTCCCTTTTTGTAATTTCCCACATATAAATAACTTGTATTGAATCATTATATGAGAAAAGAGGTAATTTAGTAATCTACCATGTGTTTATCATAATAGTAACACCAACACTGGGCTTCTAACAACAAAGCCCTCATCCACATCAAAACACACAAGGATGATCAGCACAGATGGCACACCTCTGTTCGATCCAACATCATTTCAAAGATTAATTGGTCAACTCATTTATCTCACAACAACAAGACCAAATATTAGTTTCATCATCCAGCAACTAAGTCAGTTTATGACTAAACTAACTGATACTCGTCATGCAGCAGCTCTTCGAGTCTTATAATAATTCAAATCAGATCCTACAAAAGTCATCATGTTCCGTACAACATCAACACTCCAGCTCAAAGCTTTTTTAGATTCTGATTGGGCTACATGTTTAGAAACTCGCAAGTCCATAACACGTTATTGTATCTTCATTGGGAACTCTTTGGTATCATGGAAGTCTAAGAATCAAGCTATTATATCCAAGTCATCAACCAAAACCGAATATAGAAGTATGGCCCCCACAGTTTGTGAACTATAGTGATTTTTCTATCTCTTACAGGATTTCAATGTTCCAATTATTACTCCAACTCTTCTTTATTGTGATAGCCAATCCGCTTGCCACTTGTCAACAATTCTTCTTTCCACAAAAGATTCAAACATATCGAAATCGACTACCACATTGTGAGAGAGAAACTACAACAATAACTTTTCAAACTTCTGCCTATCACTTTTTCTTTAGATCATAATCCTTTTAACACTTGATAAGCATGCTAGAAATGATTAGCATACACTCGCTAGCTTGCAGGGGGCTAATAGAAAAATAATTAGGTTATTATGATAAGTTTATTCTTTTGATAGTGTTAGTTGTTAATTCTCTTTATTTGTAATTATTCTGTTATGGTTTATTATTATTCAAACTCAACTTGTATTGTTTGACTAGTTAAGAAATGATAATGAGGTTTATTCAGTAATACAACTGAAGGCAAATAAGCGACATGAACAACAAATTTTTACTTGTCAAAGTTTCTAAATATCTTTGATATTAGAGTTATGTTTAACATTTTTCTTTGATATTAGAGTTATGTTTAACATTTTTCAAAAGTATAAGTATAGAGACATAGCGGATGTAATCATTCTTGCAAAAAGAAATAGAGGAGTAATTCAATCTAAAGATCCTTAATACTGCATTTATTGTTCAATAACTGTTTGCATAATTTAACTCTTATAAATCATTACTAATCAGCTCTAGATCGTCAACATAAGTTAAAACAACAGTAAAACCAATGAGATTACGAGTTAAAATGAGGTTGTATTAACATCAAGTTGAAATAAAGACGAGTTAAAATGAGCAGCCGAGGTTAATATTATGCAAACTGTAGTTATTTTCACAACAGTACTTATGATGCAAATGAGCCTTGTATTTATCAACGTTTTCATTAGTCTTATATTTGATTTTAAAAATCAATTTGCATCCAATTGCCTTCTTATTAGGAGGCAAAAAGGTGAGTGTCCAAATGTTATTTTTAGAAAATTGGAAGGCTAAGAATTATGAGTAACATTGAAACAAAATTTATTATGAGAGGGAGAAAAATTGTCATAAAAAATATAATTAGAGATAAGATATATATTTCCTTTGTGATGATAAAAAATGTTGACATTATCTTTGGGAAGCTGACACTCATAATCTTGTAAATAGGAAGGAGATTTAGTGTGTACATGAGACCTCCTAGGGGAAGAGGTAGGAGCAATAATGGGGATGGCAGGTTAATAATTGCTATAAGAATCGTGGGATAAATTTGGATTTTCACTAGGGAGTTATGAATGCGCGTAGAAGGCAACAAATCATAGGAGAAGTCAATAGGAGGTGCATGCTGTGTTGAAATATGTGTAGGTGCATGGTCAGATTTAGTCGGCAAAAAAAAAAGAGAGAGAATATATTTTCATAAATATAGTGTATCTTGAAGATCATAATCCTTAAAAATATCCCTTTGATGATAACTATCTTTGAACTCCTTCAAAATTTTGCATGCAAAATCCATCCACATAACACTTTGTGCGATTTCAGGCTCTAATGAGTGATTTATTCAAGGCATAACCATCATATTGCCGTGATTTCAGAAAAGACATTGTTGACCGTCATCAACTGGATGAGGTAGGATTGTATCGACAAACCCTAATTTATTCTTTGAACGAAGAACCACAAGCATAGATTTTGACCATGAATGGTAGTTGTCACTAGATAAGGGTGAATGCAAGTCTAGAGTTGTCAATCGGGTGCATAAATAATGGGTCTAACATATGTTGTTGGTAAATACACGTCGACATCCTCGTCAGACTAATGTAACGCCTAAAGAGACATTCCAAACAAGAAAGTTGTAATCCCTAAAGTTAAACTATGAATCTTGAGACTAAAATTTATTATAGTTAAATTATTAAAGTTAAACCTCAATTAGTCCATTTATTATAGTTATAGGGAATAAAACTTCAATTTTGTTCTACTAAAATAATTTTTGTTATAAAAAAATATTAGAATATTTCAATTTTGTTCTCTTTCAACATCGTGTCGGATATATATTTTTCAAAATAAACTGTTGGTTTGTAAGCTACTATTATATAGATCATAGTTATAATTTTCGTCATTAATCTATGATCATTTACTATGTCATCAATATGCGTCAAGATTAAATTTATATACAATTATACCGTTGACGTTAATCTTAACACATAAGAAATGATTATAGATTAATGTCAAAATTTATAGATATGATCTATATGATAGTAGTTTTCAATCCAATGGTTGATTTTGAAAAATATTTAACCGACACAATGTTAGTGAACGAGTGTAACTATTTGGGTGTAATTTGATGCTAAGTCTAACAATTATGTCATTAGAAATCAGCAAAATGATCAGTCTGCAAAGCAGCTTCGATCTCAGCACACACAAGTGTAAGTGTCATCAAAACCAGGAAGTGAAGGAAAATCAATAGAAAACATATCAGGGTAAGTGTTATCAACCAAATCAACAAGCAACTTAATTTGAAAAATAGAATGCTCTTCCATGTGGTGTTTCATAGCATCAAAGATGTTAAATTTTACAATGCTATCACCAAATTCCATGGATAGAGTTCCAGCGTGAACATCAATTTTTTTTAGCATTTTTCAAGAACGGTGTGCCTAAGATGATAGGCGCCTTGTTGGACTTGGTCTCTCCCTCCATGTTCAAAATGTAAAAGTTTGCAAGAAATATCAAGTCATTAACTCGAACAATTACATCCTCTACCAGTCCAATAGGGCGAGCATTGGTTCTGTTCGCCAATTGAATGGTTACACATGTACTCTGTAAAGGTCCAAGAGCAAGAGAGTTAAAAACAAATGTAGGTATGACATTAATGGAATCTCCTAAATCTAACATGATATTTTCAAATTGACTATTGCCTATGGTACATTGAATGGAAAAAGTCTCTGGATCTTTGCATTTTTGGGGCATAGGATGAATGAGGGCTGAAACATTGCGCCTCATGTTAACTCTTTCATTATCTTTTAACTTCCACTTGTGTGTGCACATCTCTTTTATAAATTTAGCATATCTTGAAATCTGCTTATATGCTTTAAGGAGGGGAATGTTCAATTCCACCTTCTTGAATGTATCCAAGATCTCCTTGTCCCTATTTGCCTCGTCCATTTTTTTAGTCTTAACTGCCCTTTGAGGGAAAGGAAGTGGTATATCTTGCCCAACATCAACAGGTTTAGGTACCAAAGTGCCTTCAGCAACCTTGTTATTTTTCACAACAGCAGCTTCAGGTACCTTTGATATTTCAACAGCTTTGCCAGACCTCAAGGTAATTGCACTAACATTTGGAACATTTGGATTTACTAATAAAGGGGCAAGTAGTTGGGTTGATCCCTGAGTCTACATCTGATTAATTGAAGTGGCCAACTGGCCAATCTTTTTCTTTAAATTCTGAATGGTGGAATATGTTTTTTGTTGAAATTGGAGATTTTAGACAACCATTTGTTTGACAAAGTCCTCAATTAAAGGTGTGTTGTTCTATTGTTGCTGCCTAGGTTGTTGTTGCGTAGATGAGTTCCCCCACCTCAGGTTGGGATGGTTTCTCCATCCAAGATTGTACCTCTTAATGACAAATCATAGTTGGCTTGAAGATTGTATATCTTTGTTGCATATGCTTGAGGATCATGAACAATCGGATCTTCCTGCAATGTAGGACACAAATTTGTAGGATGTTCTGCAGAAATGCAAATATCACAGACCTTTGCTGCTTGGGCTTTACCTATTGCCAATTTTTTTACCAATGAATTAAGCTTATCAAGTCTCCTCTCTAGATTTTGGTAGGAAGAAGCTTGGATCTCGTTTACTCCTTTTGCCAACACCACTGAATTGTTTCTAGTTGTATACTGCTGAGAATTATTTGGCATGTCTCAATCAAGGCTTTTGCTGCTTCTGGTCTTATCTACAAGTGCTCCCCCACTAGCAGCATCCAAGATGCTTTTATCCATAGGTAGTAAGCCTTCATAAAAATTTTAGATAAGCAATTGTTCAGAAATATGATGATGAGGGCAACTAGCCACTAATTTCTTGAATCTCTCCCAATACTCATGCAAGGATTCTCTATCAATTTGCCTAATGCCACATATTTCTTTTCTGATTGAAGAAGCTCTGGAGGCAGAGAATAATTTTTCTAGGAACAACTTCAAATCATTCCATTTTGTAATAGAACTTGGCTGAAGGTAGTACAACCAGTCCTTGGCAATATCTTGAAGTGAGAATGGGAAGGCTCTCAGCTTGATATAGTCCTACGTAACTCCTTGAGGCTTCATGGTAGAACACACAACATGGAACTCCTTCAGGTGTTTGTGAGGATCCTCACCTGCAAGACCATTAAACTTTGGAAACAAGTGTACTAAACCAAATTTAAATTCAAATGGTACAGTAACTTGAAGATGTTCGATACACAACACATTATAAGTGACATCAGGTGCAACAAGTTGTCTTAAGGTTCTATTATCCATATTTTGATTAGTAAACTCACACTCAAAATCAGATTCAAATAAGGTATGATTGAACACATAATCACTTTTACCACCTAATTCATTAGCACTAGTAGCTCAATTAAGTCTATGAAGTAAATAAAAAGTCCTATCTATTTCACAATCATAGGAATGCAGATTCATAGAACTGGTCCTAGTCATGCATCATGAGAATGTAACAATGCAATGCAAGAACACAGTTTTGAAAATTCCAACAACGTCCCTATTGCTAAAATTGAAGTGGAAAATGAAAAACCCTACCAAATAAAATCCAACAATATATAAGAATACCATCAAAAAATTCTAAAAATCAAATAAAAATAACACAGCTTTTTTTTAGATTTTTTTTGAGAATATGAAAAATTAAGAAAATTAAAAAAAGTAGTCTAACCGAAGGAATTTGGGATTTTGAGTGTCGAAAACTAATTTCTGGCAAATATTTGAGGCAAAAAAGTGGTAAAAACGAAGGAATTTGTGGTTTTGAGGAAATTATTTGAGGCAATCCGAGATAGTCGCCTGAAAATTGATTTTTTGGATAGCAAAGTTCCTTCACATGCTAGCAACGAGCCTACACTAGCTAGCAACAAGCCTACACGACTTGTGGAGCAACAAAACACAAAAACAATTGTTAGGATGATTAGTAGTACTCTAAAATTGTTTGGGAAACGACGCCAAGTTGACAATATTAACCAAATTTAGAATCAATAAAAATAAACAGGGGGTTTTGAATTCAGGTTTAGAAAAGTTGAGAAACGAATTACAATCATGTATTAGAACGATTAATCCAATGGTTCTGGAATTTCAGGCCTATCACATATTTTGTCAACTTCTAAATTGTGAGTCTATTACTGTTTGACAATAGAATTGATCAAGCAAGCATAAATCAACCATATGTGAATTCTGTTTCTTTAACTGGATTAAGCATGACAGTAGTTGATAAATTATAGTTAACAATCAAGAGTCAAAAAAACTATAATTTATTTAATTTAGAAACCGAATTATCTCAAACTAAATTTATCAATCCTATTGAGATTCGAATTAAGCAGTCATAAAAACAATATAATTTAATAAAAAGAAATAGAATCATCAACGTGAAATTAACATTATAAAGTAAATCTCAATGTCTTGATGAAATTATGAAACAATGGATTAATATGAGAAACTAACCTTCCATCGAAAATGTTCTATTTATCCAGAAAAATAAGAAAACTCTAAGTATTTGTATCTCTTTCTAAAAGCCGAACTCCACACTTGCTAAAAAAACCAAAATATACAGTCCTCGAATTTGGACTCTAAAAGCTCTAGGGCAAAAAACAAGTGGCCTAATACTAAATATTATTAAAAAAAAAATCAGGTCACGTAATCAGCAATTTAGATCCACAAAAGTTTCGAATTGGGCTTTTGCGCCAACATAGAATTTGTAACTCTGATTTTTAGCTTTCCAACGCTTGCTCGCATACCTCAATCCAATATTCAGAGCTCAAGTTATGACCTGCAAAGCGAACAAGTATCAATATGCAAATAATAATATTAAAACTCAATTACGATCCAAAGTTTAGAAACATGTTAAAGAACTGATATGGGCTATAAAGAGCTTTCAAAATGTCATAATATAAAGCTAGAAACATGTGCTCAAATATTTTGATCAATTGCAAAGTTGGTGAATGCTCCGCCTCTTAATTTTGCCTATCCTCCTTTAAATACACTACCGAAAATTAAAATTTGATAAAATATTTTACACTACCAAAGAATAGAATCCAGTAAAAGGTCAAAAAATTAGGAAAATAGACCTGCAAAATTTGAGCCTAAATTTATTTTGGACTTTTATGGGCCGGCTTAATGAAGCTCGTTTCAAATGCAGGTTTGAGGCTAGGCAGCTCTCATACCACTATAATAATTTTATTATTTATTTGTATTCTTTAAATAAAAATAAAAAAACAAAAAGGTCAAAACAATCCTCAACAAATGTGAATCAAATTTAAGAATGCCTGAGTGCATCTTTTTCATTTATCGAAAATAGCATTTTTTTTTATAAGCGTTGTATATAGCATAAATTTCACTACTGGATAGTACAAGATTAAAAACTATTTGTGGGATGTTAACTATATGTAGTGTTGTTTCTTGAGGCTTTTGCCCCTTAAAAAAAAAAGATTAAAACTGACTTCTAGATGACACCATAATTGGAGGGAACATATATTCAAAAAAAAAAACAACTAGGCCAAAACTCAAACGCCAAAAGAAGTAAAACAAAATCAAGGATCTAATTTTATGTCTCATTTTTTAAAGAAATGTAGATATATTGATTGCGTCTAATTCATTAATAATCAAAAATAAATTTGATTATATTTCGATTCATCTTTCTTTTAAGTACGGTAACTATCAAATAAGTTGACTAAATTTTTTGTTTGGTTATTTTAAAATAAGCGGGATAAATCAGTATAAAATAGAGCAGGATATAATGGGGTAAAATGAAGCAAAACTTTAATTCCATTTTGAATATTTTATTTGTTATGAAAGAAAAATTTCATTTCATTATTTGAAAAATAAATGGAATAAATTGAGTTATCAAATTTTGTTTTCATTTGTACCTTCATTAGTAAACACACAAATTACATTACAACGGTAAAACCAAAACCAAAGTTAAAATATGGAATGAAACAAAAAAATTAATATCCTTGTATAGACAATTATCCCAACTGCCAAATAACAATACATAATTTATTTTATAAACTCAAAATAAGAAATTATAATTATTTAATAGCATTTATTTGATCAATAAAATAAATTAGGTAATTCAGTCTACTATTGTGTTAACAAATTTATGATATCAAATTGGATTTTTTAGCTTTCACACCATTTTTCTTCTTTCAATTCTTGCCATGGAAGAGGTGAAAGCTCCCATTATTGAACAATTAAGCTATTATGAACAACTAAGCCATGTTTATGACCGGAACAACAAAGATCCAACATTGGACCTGCAAAGCCCTTATTTCCTTATTGTGACTGTATTGATTGATACAGTTTGCACTTAGAATATACTACAAACCGAGACTAGCCAATCATCTATAAATATGTTCAAAACCAACCCCAATTTCTCTTTTATGGTGGGAAATGGTTCCCATATTTAGTGTTCATGGCTTTGTCCTAAGATACCAATTAATTAACCTCCCAAACTACTTGTTCTATATTCCTTTTTATCTCTAGCCTATTGAGGGAGCCA
Source organism: Cicer chorassanicum (assembly GCA_037974735.1). Lineage (NCBI taxonomy): Eukaryota > Viridiplantae > Streptophyta > Magnoliopsida > Fabales > Fabaceae > Cicer > Cicer chorassanicum. The sequence continues at coordinate 53,848,795 of JBBPBP010000004.1, forward strand.
GTGTTGTCTTAGGCATGGAATGATTAAGGACCATTGGATCCATCTCAGTTGATTTCTCTATTCCCTCCGTATATTTTAACTATTACCATTTTGAGATAACCCTAAGAAGAGACTCATTCCCTCACCCATATTCAACTTATAATCAAACATGTCACTAGGGCTGAAAATAAGTTAGGTCGTCCGTTAGAGGCAGATGGCCTGACCTACTTAAAGTCTGATTCGACCTATTCATTTTAATAAAAATGTTAGGCTCATGTTTTTTTTTAAAGTCTGTTAATTTAAATAAATTAGATTCAATTGGTAGGCACCTTTTTTTGTAACACCCCGGCCATACCGTTACCGGCAGTGCTACCTCACGATCTTCTCGTCCCCCTTAACCACCCAGTGGAAATAACGAGTTTTTGCCTTCCGTGGGATTCGAGCTCGGTACCTAGGGGATAAGTACCGCCTCCACACAGTCCCACTACCAATTGAGCCACTGTGTGGAGGCGGTACTTATCTTCCAGGTACCGGGCTCGAATCCCACGGAAGGCAAAAACTCGTTATTTCCACTGGGTGGCTAGGGGGGACGAGAAGATCGTGAGGTAGCACCGCCGGTAACGGTAATGGTCGGGGTGTTACACTGAGCAATATTAGTTATTTCCATATTTTGCTCCATGTGACCTGTGACCCAAATATCACTAGGTCCATTAATAAAAACCTGAATGTTTAAGTGTAATGTTTTTCCTTATAGGGTTAAGAATGAATTTGCAGTTACTTTAAAATTTATCTTTATGCCCTAGTCTTCTAGTAGAACTCTAGTTTGTTACTATACTTGAAGAACCCACTGCCAAAAACCTTGGTGTCATCCTTGTTGCTCCACCACTCAATGACAACAACTACCATAACTAGAGTTGCCCGATGAAACAAACACTCTTCTCCAAACATGATCTAATTTATCAGTAAAACTCTTCCACAACCTCCACCAACTGAACTTGGTTGCGATTTATGGGATCATTGCAACAATATGGTGGTCTCTTGGACAACGTTAACCTTGACCACTACACATTTATCAGAGTACCATTTGCATTGATTCGACGTTGGACCTATGGAAGGACCTTCAAGATCGTTTTATAAGCGAGTGACTTTAGAGTTTTAGATCTTCTTCAATAACTTTTCTCCCTTAAACAAGGTGATAGATCTCTTTCTACTTATTTCACAAATTTGAAAATTTTGTGGGATAAGTTAGAAGACCTTAGACTCACTCCTCATTGCACTTGTCCCACTCTCTGCATTTGCAATCTTTCTACATGTGTTAAGATGTACAAGAAAAATTAGTATATCGTTTGTTTCTCAAAATACTGTAGTGATACCTAAACAAATTTTAGAACCCAGAATCCCCTAAAGTATCTCTTTCCATCAATTTCAAAGGCTTATTCAATCAGACCTCCTACTGAAAAATTGGCGGCACTACATACTATTAGATATAATTAGATTTAATTAGATATGGTTTAGGTAGTTAGAAGTTTGTTATGATTATGTGAAATATTGTTATATTAGTTACATTAAGAGCACTATATAAAAGTGCATTATACTCTAAGTGTATCATAATTCTTCACACTATCATTTCAAGTTATATATTTTTTGTTTAATTATTTCTCTCTTTCTTGGGCTCAACCATGATTCTCAACATGATATTAGAGCAATAATTATTCTGCTACATTATTTCTCAAGATTTTCTTGAGAAAATTTTCTTTGAAACTTCATCAATTCATTTTTACTTTCCATTTTTAATTGAATTCTTGAAATTTTGATCTAGTTTATAGTTGGTTCTAGTTTCCTTCTTACTCTTATTCATCATCTTCTTGCTCCTACAAATATTCAAGATTCAAGTAGATTCATCGTATTTTTGCTAAGGTTAGGTGGAAGTTGGTTGAATCCAATTTGGCTAAAAAGATGATTATGTTGCTGCAATTATGGTTTGAAGTAGAGCTTGTTGGTTGTTCTTCTTTTATCTGCATGTCTTAGTATTGGTTGAAGTTACTCTTTAAATGTTTTTTCTTAATTAGCCACAATGGCTTTTTCTAAATGTTTATTCCTCATGGTAGTTAAACATTTTATCTTTCTCTATATGCTTAGTTAAGCATTTTTAATTCCTTGTGCTTTTACCTATGGTAGTAAAGCAATTATCATTCTCTTACCGTATGGTAGTTAGACATTTCTCTTAGTGCTTCCATCTTAAGGTAGTTAAGCTTTGTTAGCCAAATTTAGTATTTGAAAACTCAAGATTGAGATTCTTGATTCTATATGGAGTGAGTGTCATAGAAACACCAGAAGATTTTCATGTTAAGCCAAAGTTGGGAGAAGGCTTCGACGAGAGTTATGCACCTTAGCTGCTATCACTTTTTTACATCAACTTTATTGTTTAGCTGATATGATTATGACTTGTATTCTTTTTCTTGTAATTTTTTTCACTAGTTACATTGTATTTTATTGTTTCTTATATTGTATTGTTCTTCCCAAGATTGAAATGTTATTACACACTTTCAACATGTGGGAGCTGTTAGATATAATTAGATTTAGTTAGATATGGTTTAGGTAGTTAGAAGTTGATTGCAATTAAATAAAATTTTGTTGTATTAGTTAAGAGTACTATATAAAAGTCCTTCGTACCCTATTGTATTATAATTCTTCACTCTATTATTTCAAATTTATATTTCTCTTAAATTATTTATTTATTTCTTGAGTTCAACCATAATTCTCAATGCATGCCAAGTAAAACTTTGATATTTGGGTGGATTTTAATGAAAAAGATAAGCTCAATAAGTCCATGATGATTGAGTATCATTAACTACATATGCATTTGTTCTAGTCTTATATTATATATTCCCTCCATCCTATTTTATTGATATTTTAGAAGAAAAAAATGTGTCTCATTTTGATAGTCATTTAACAACTGTGCACTTATCATTTTCAAAATATATGCCACTTTAACGTATAATATACGAATTAAAAATTAATTTCGTATGAGAAAGAGAAATTATTAGTTAATTTTTAAAATTACCTTTTATTGATGACGTAAAAAAGAAAAATTCAAATAATAATAAACAATAAAGAGGTATAACAACATTAATACTTCTATGATATGGTTTAACGATAAGTGGCAGTATATTAAAAAAGTTTAATATCCACAACTCAACTACTATTAAGTTTTGAGTTTGAATATGAGACATGGCTATGTAAATTTCTTTATTATTTCATTCTAGACAAAACAAAAGAGTATAATTGATGTTTTTACCGTCAATATTAATATGTTAGTCTCACCAATAAGTCAAACTATTTCTTGTAAGTTTAATTGATATGAAATGTTGAGTAAAAAAGTTTTATTAAATCTTAGACTCATGTGAGAAATCTTACACGTCAAACAAAATGAGATAAGATGGAGTAATTATTTTTATCTATCCTGAGCATGAAATGTTTTAGCTTGTTTAACATGATTGGTTAAATTAATTTGTATAAACCATTATTAATCAATCTTTGTATAACTTTCATTTTTATGAAACAAAATCAAAAGTCTAGGTAAGTTAAGTTTTGATAACTCAGAGTGCAGTAAAATCTGAAAATTAAAAAAGATATTATA